>VYXH01011216.1:151581-167808 GCA_013397275.1 Burhinus bistriatus | reverse complement strand
GCCGAGCACAGCCTGGAGCTGATGCTGCTCTCACGGCAGGCGAACGGGGCCCCATGCAGCATCGAGGAGGAGAAGGAGTCGGAGGCTGGCACGCCGGCAGCAGCCGAGGCAGAGGAGGCAGGCGGTGAGCTGCGGGCCCTGTGCCCGGGCGCCGGTGGCCTGGGGGCAGCGCAGGCGGAACAGGTGAATAAGTTTGTTTTAAGTGTCCTCCGTTTGCTCCTTGTGACAGTTGGACTCCTCTTTGTTTTGCTCCTCCTCCTGATCGTCCTTACCGAGTCCGACCTTGACACTGCCTTTTTCCGTGATATCCGCCAGACCCCCGAGTTCGAGCAGTTCCATTACCAATACTTTTGTCCCCTCAGGCGATGGTTTGCCTGCAAAGTCCGCGCCGTGGTAAGCCTGCTCATTGACACCTGAAGGCAGGAGTCGCCACGTAACTAGCCGGGGGCCTGGGGAGAGACCTGCCGCCGTCCCCCGCACGCGGGACCCGCCGCGGCACCTTCGGCACACACACTAATCCTCCCTTCCCGACCCAGAGCACGGCACAGCCGAGGAGGTGGCTTTCCGGGAGGAAGAGGGGGGTGGGCGCAGCCCCCGGGGCCTCCTCCTCCCCGTGCTCAGCCGCGCTGCTCCCACCCCTGGAGCCTGCACAACACCTTACTGTTTCGATTCTCACAGACACGCGTACGACTTCGGAAGCACCGAGCAAAGAGAGGAATTTATTTTACTATTGCCACCCATCATTGTACAAGCATCAGCCAGGAGGCTCGCGATGCTGTATTATGCAGGAGCTTTAGCAATGGTGCTACTGAGTTTTAATTTAAACACTTGTGTACTGTTAACGTTATTAAATCCGCCACTGTGCACACCACCACCACCACCTTCCAAGCACCGCTTTGCAGAAATCCCTCCCTGCTCACCGCAGTCTCCTACGCAGCGATGCACAGTGTGACGCTATCGGGGGACGCCCCGGTTCACCCCACTCCCAGGCGGGTGCGTGAGCCGGCTCCCCACGGCGCAGCATCACCCGGCAAACGGGAGCCCTCGCCCCATGCTGCAGACTCAGCCTTTCATCACTTTTTCTAAGCCTTGAAGCGTCGGTGCTCCCAAGGGCAGGGAGAGCACGCCAGGCACCCTTGGCCAAGCCTGGGCGCGTAGCCAGTAGTGACCATGTCGGATTTATTAGGAAGACCTTTAGCCTCCGAAAGTTGTACCTGTTTTGTACAAAAAAANACCTTGAACCTGCTGTCAGTTATGTTTTTGAAAAAAAAAAAAAAAAAAAAAAAAAAAGACTGTTTCAAGGTCTATTTTAACAACAAAATGCTATTTTGTTATCAAATCTAATCAAGTCTTTTTTTACTTTACGGATTGGGTGACAGTGGTGCGCTGTACAAAGCGGTTCACGTTGAGCAAATGGTTTAAGAGTAAACGCTTTTGTAGCCTGGGAGCCTAACACCAGATTAACCCGTTGCTAGTTTTGGAATAGAGAAAGGAGCTATAATTTTGTGACTTTTCTGAAGATAAAAAGGACAGAACTACAGGAGTAGAGGTGACACTGAACAAGCCAATGGACAACCATTAGACCTATCTGTTCTTAAGCAAAAATCAATAAAACCAACTCATCATACTTGTGACATAACCACTGGGAAGCAGAAGTCTATTTACACAGGGAGCAATAAAAGCCAGTTCTGTTAAATTTTGGTTGAGAAGTTGGACATACTTAACAAAAAAAAAGGTGAAAACAGGTGAGCAAGTTTTATTTCATCTCAGGGAGAGATTTTACGTAAGCTGGGGCCATAACTGCAGTTTTAAAAAGCCTGATTTCCATGTTCTTGTCTCTGAGCATCCCACCATCCATTACTGCAAGCGCCGCTCCCTGCCGAGGCCGGCTCCTGCCCAGTCTGGACCCGCTCGGCTGGCGCCTGGCGAAGGAGCGTGACGATGATGTTGGTCGATCCAAGACCATGACAAGTTGGCCAGACTTGGATCGTTTGTCCCTGCAATAAAGAGAGAGGTCCCGTTTAACTGCTGTCTGTTGGGGGGGGTGGGGGGTGGGGGTGGGAATAAAGACCTAAGCCGTCATGTCTCACTGCTGAGGATGCAGCCGTGGCCGCCCGCTTACAGCGGAAGGGCCAAGGAGGGTTTTGCGTAGAGCCCCTAGCTCTTGACCACGCAGGAGACGCTATGAGCGCTGCCAGGAGACGGAGGATCGATTTTTACATGATATCCTGTTTTATGCAACATAGCAAAATTAACTCTTAGTGTAGTGTTCCTACCTCAGTCCGTAGTTAATGGTGTTTCTATGCAGTGCGTGGTAGTCCCGAACCTGACGTTTTTCACCCCGGGTTAACAATGCAGTGTTCCCTCCTCCTCCTCACTGCTGATGTACTGCGTGATGTCGTAACAGCACAGCCCCGTCTGCCCGCGAGGCGCCCGGCCCCGCGCGCCCTGTACATGAGACATCATCCTTCCAGACAAAGTGCAGCCTCTAAGTACTGACCTTGGAAACCTTCTACATCGGCTTACTCTAGAATAGCGATTAATGCCAGACCTAGTTTACCTCTGCAGTTTTCACCCAGCATTTTACTGCAAAACCACGAGAACTGGTGATTTTTCATTGTATGTTTTTCCTGTACGTTCCATATTACGTCTTGTGTTACATGACCTGTTAGTTTTACCTGTCTTTATATTAAAATGTTGTTTCCATAGATTCTTATATCAGAAAAAAAAAAAAAAAAATCTCGTAATAGCATACTGCATCTTTAAGCAGTAGATAGTAAAATACCTGAAAATGTGAATTTCTTAGTTTTCATAAAAAAATAATCTAGAAATTAACCTTTCATGTGCCAAATACTGTAAGTTACATTTTTCCTTCAAAAATTTACCTTTTTCTACATATTCAATATCTTAGTTAGCATAAAATCATTGGTGCCATGAAAAGTATTTTTAAATTTAAATAAATATTTAAATATCATGAAAACCAGTGTCGGTATGAGATTTGTTCAGTATTTATGGTATCAGTACCAATTTTTCACTTGAGTAAAAAAGCTCAAAACCCATGAGGAATTTGGCCTTTTAGCAGCCCACTCACCGAAGTTACGAGTAAGCTCAAGCCACGAGCACGGCGGGGAAGCGAGCTCCGCTGCAGCAGTTCAGGCCTCCGCTGGGCACGGGAAGAGCCTGTCCTCGGCTTCCTGTTGCTGTACGAACATGCATCGCTGCTGCAGGGGAAGCAGACACGGCCCAGCACAGCGATGCACCTGCCAAACTAGACACACCAACACCCCCTTTTCTTCCTGATCCTTGGTCTGCTGAGCTGTTAACCCGGGCCTGCAGAGCACCGATAAAATCAGATTTCATTGCACATGTGCGCAAGGAACATGCATGCCAAAACTAATAGCAGCAGTCAGGGAGCAACCCCCAGCACTGGCTCAGGACATAAGGGATTCCTGCTGTAGCCGTCACGGCATCAGCTGGGACCACTAAGCCAGCAGTACCAAAACGGTATGGGCTCACTTGGGTCTACGACAGGCAAACTGCCCCCCCTTGGGCAAAATCAACCCACACCAGTTGCTGACTGGCTGCAAAAGCAGAGTCTTACCATGATTGTGCAGTGGCAGGTCCTTGCACCCACCTGTCGGCACTAGAGTACAGCAAACATAGGCTTATAAAAGCAACAGCCTCTCCCCAGTAGTGTGTTTGGTGTCACTGACACACAATGCGTCGGTGACAATTTTTAACATGAGCTCTGCTGAGCTGTTTCAGTCAGGTACAACACAGCCCTGCTCAGAGGGGCTTGCAGGTGCTGAGGCCAGCAACCCCCAGCGCCTGGCGCAGGACCACAACCCCTCGGCAGCACCGCAGTGCCCACAGACTGCTCTGCCTACACCGTCACAACTCCCAAGCTCAACTCATAACCATGGAGCTTCCCAAGAAACTGCGCCCAGTGGCATCAGCCCACACAGAGCCCTTCCTTCTGCCTCCAGGAAGGATTTAATTAAGACATTAGACATCTTAGGGGACAAATTTTGCTGAAGACATGGATACTGAACACCTGCTAGCCTTAAGAGATTATGGGACACCACACAAGCTGGTAGGGAACGACTGTTCCAGATTCTCTAATGAAAAAGTGCCTCATGCACATAGCAAGTATCCACTGATCCAGCGTTTTTCCTTTTTTTGAAAAAAGGACTTTGGTATAGGGGAAAAATATCTATTTTGGTACAAACTAACTGTCATAGCAGGATTAATTATTTTTTTTTAATCAAAGAAGAGAATGCCAAAGGTTGTTTAGAAGATTTATTTTAAAGCTTTTAAAATACACTTTTGTCCTGAGAAAATACAGTTAGCTTAGGAACAGCTTAATACGGATTAAACTAATTTAATGCAAAAAGGAAAAAAAAAAAGTATCTGAGCCACTTTTTTTATTCTTTGAACACATGAAGGCGGCCACTGGAGTTGCCACCCACTAAGATGTTCTTACTGGGATGAACCACATTAATGGAACAAACGGAACTAAGGCAGTCAAGGTTATAAAAAGAGTGCAACAACTTTCCAGTATCTTGGAAGACTTCTATTTGTCTTGGACGTGCCATACTACCCACCACGAAGCAGTCTTCCTGTTTAGGGTCCCATATTGCTCTGAACCTAGTTAACCAGCGTCCAGTGTTACTGTTATGTCTTCAGAGAAACGAACAGGGAGAAAAAGAGAGAGATAAACATTCCACTTATTGAATCTAGTATTTTTAAGTATCATCATTTATGTCGTATTTGCTTAAACCCATCTTCCTCGCCTTCTAAACCATCAGCACTTCCACACACTGGACAGATCGTGCTGCTCAGATTCTTTCAGTGGATCGCTATCCTCTGATGGCTGGGACAGGACAAAGAAATGTAATGGAGAGAGAAGATAAAGCAGAGGGTACTTTGACGTAAGTGATTATTCATCAAAGTAATTATGCTTTATGGTTGCATACTTCCGTAAAAACAGGACAAACATGCATCAAGCCTTTCAATAAACTGCAAACTAAGAATTTTCAAGCCAGTCACTGATCTAGTTCCAGCTCCTCAGCAAACGAACCCTGACAATGATTTGCCCTTCTGGAGCACAAAGGTGTTTTGCAAGTGTTGAGACCCTACCCAAAAACATGTGCTTTACTGTTAAGAAGACATTAAAGCTTCCCTGCAGACTTTACCAAAGTCAAAGCAGGTTATGCCCCAGTCGTGCTTTATGAACAAAAGGCACCCGTGAGGACTTGGGCAAATTCTCAGGCTAGGAGGGTCCTAGAGCTGATCTTGCTTCCGCAGCTGCCGATGACCCCGACGCTGTTTGGGAACACAGCACCACGTGGCCTCTGCACACACATCACTCATGCCACAAATGCACTTGGAGCAGAACAGCCATAGCCAGAACTGTCCTCAGCCCCAGTGTGTTCAGCTTACCTGATGGTACTGAGAACTGCGACTGTCGATGACAAAGAGGTGGTATCGTAGACCCTGTAACATAGAATATTGTGTTAATAAAATGTACATGTGTTAAAAAAGGCAGCCCTTTCCTCATAAAAACACCTTGCACAGATCAGCACCAGACAGATCACACAAGAGTCTGGAATATAGTAATAAAGAGCACATAGACATCGAGCTCACACGCACCAACATTCCAACTGCAATTATTAAATTTGATTTTTTTAATTGCTTTTAGCTAGAACTGAAGGTCATCCTTTCTGAAAGCTTTATGAGAAGAGAACAAGAATGGCTTGCTAGGACAAATGAGAGGCTCCTCTAGCCCAGCATCCTGTCCATTTAGTCACTGCACAAACAGGCTGCCCAGGGAAGAAGCCAAGAGAAGGGAAACACAGGCCAAGAGTGAAATCCCACCATTAACAGCTTCAGTAAGTGTGCCAGGACTTCCTCATGCAGGTGCGGGCTCGACTGACAGAGGAACCATCAACAGATCCCCCGTTCTGGGCTCTCCTTCACTCCCGATAAACTTTTAGGATCCCAAACCCCCTAGGGCAAAAAGTTCAACAAGCTGCTGGGTTAAAAGCTGCTTTCTTTTTAATTTGGAGGAGGCAGTGAATAAATGATCCTGTATCTGTTTCTCCATTCTGTTGAGCAGAAATATTCTGCTTTACTCGTATCCATTTTTTCCCCCTGACACTTGCTCTGTTAGGACCAAGGATTTACAACTTTCATAACAAAGCCTACTAGGAGAACAAATCTTCAATTATCTATAGTAAATAAATCACAGGAAAGAAAGCATTACAGCAACGCAGAACTCACAGAAAAGAACTCTTTCCTGTGTATGTGGAAGGTGAAGAAAGAAAAATCAAATTTCCAGACAAAACATATAATGCTGTAACAACTGCACCATATTCAGATTCTTTCCAGAACATATGTAGTTACCCCATCTTTTAAAAACACATGCAATCTGTAGAGTAGCAGCTTGATTTTCAAGCTGGCCATAACTGGGCCCCCCATTTTGTACCTGCTATTGTTTGATGCAATTTAGGACTTCTAAACACGTACGTGGTGAATATGCAGATGCAATCAGGTATTTACATGAATAGATTACTTAAATTATGGTCACAAAACTACAAACTAGAAAGAAAAACTAGATCTCTAATACAACACAACTCATAGCAGTTTAAATTAATAAATGGTAGCTAGTTATAAAAGAGCTGATATTATCACACTTTGAAGTACCAGCAGCTAAAAATAAATTCCGTTTCTAAGCATTTCGTATTCATGAGCCAGGGTTTTTGTTTGGTTGGGTTTTTTTTGTTTGGGTTTTTTTTTTTGTTCATTTGTTTGTTTTAAAGACTAACAGCACCAGTATATTTTATTGTTCACTATTAAATATTCTTCTTCAGGAAAATGAGAATTAAAAAAAAAAAAAATCATGCAACATTAAAAATGCCAACGCAAGTAAATCTTTATCACTTTTGAAAAAAAGGATAAAGACAGGAAGCTCTCAGTGATGGGTAATACAGATAGGAAATAATAATAATAAAAAAAATACCAGTTGATATTTTCCATAAAGATTATTGCTTCCCCCACCATCTTACCTCAGTTTATCATCAGCACACACCGTCACTACTCTGTTCCCAGTTACAGGTGAGAAATACGCAGAAGCAACACTTTTTGTGTGTCCTTTAAGAGAGCTCACAGGCTTGTTCCCATTAGACTTCAGGTATCGAACATCATAAATACAAACATCCCTGCAACACATATCACACAGAACACTTTACACGGTGACAGGTAAATAAGCAGTATTCTTATGTTCCATTTACCAAAAAATGCTCGAGAGACACCGCAAGTTTTATACAAGTGGCGTTTAGAACTTGACTTCAGCAGTGCATATTTACTCTAATGGCCAGTGGCTCCAAAGGATTTTGGGAGCACCAAAACCACCCCAAACCAACACCTCATTAAAATCCCTCTACACTGTGATCTGTCAAAAAACAGTGACTCCTAAGACTATTTTGTACCCATTACCAAAAGTGAAAGTCAAAAGTGTATCACATTTTAAATCCTGCTAAGAACTAAAAACTTGTTTTCTAAAAAGATCAAGAAAGCTTTGCCTATACATTGAGGCTGACAAATTGCCTCATCAACAGCTGCTCCTGCCCTCCAAACGTGCCATTTATAGCTGATTTCAGACATCAATGCAGATGGAACACTGAAAACACAAAATAACTGCAGTTCATTTTGAGCTACATACACTGAGCCAGCAGCAATGAAATACTGTTTTTTCACTGGGTGAACATGGACTGTCCTCGTTCTTTTGAAGCCAATGTTTGCAGAAAGCTCTGAAGATGTTCCTGGAGTCCGTCTGTCAACAACAGCAACATCACCATCCCAGTGTCCTACTATTGCAGTGGAGGCATTATCTTCCAAAAAGTCAAAGGAAGATAAGCTTTCTTCACTTCTGCATATCTAAGCACAGAAAAGGTCAAATGTAACTGAAACTATTCAACAAAATACACAGAGTTATTCATAATACCCACAACACTATGGGCTGTAGATGTCATGCTTTCCCTTTTTAATATACTAAAAATACTAATGAAGATTACCTAATTTGGTAGCTCCAGTCTTAGCTATCCGTGTAGGTAACCCTTCTGTAAAACTGGTGTGCTTTCCATAAGCTGATAATTAACCATGCAAAACAAACTCGCAACAACATACTCTGAATTCTGTCAGAACTCTTCCAAGATACTATCACCTCTAGGTTCCAGTAATCAAACAGCTGTTATCCTCAAGTGCATAGCGAACGAGGATTAATGATTGCATTCCTTTCTCCAGTGCTACAGAAACCTTAATCGGGTGCAGAAATATGAATTTGGCTTCCTATAATTTGGGAGATCAGAGTCAGGATGTCAAGCCGTGTTATCCTATGGAAGTTTCCTCTCAAAGTAGCAATTAGCCACAAGCATAAGAATGCTGCAGGAAAGCTTCCATGTTTCAGCTCTCTCTAGGTGTGCAGACACTCCTCATTATTAGCTCTATTCTTTCCAATGGCAGTAATACTCCTAGAAGCATCAAAAGGCTGTGGAAGTTGGCGTAAGGTAAATGGAGCAGGAGAATGGCCTTTCTCTTCCCCCAGCCTCTAAAGACACATTCTTGCAAGCATTTGTCTCACACAAAGAGCCCCCCTGCACCTTCCTGGCCTCCTAACCAACCAACTGCAGATACTTTGCAAGAATCTGGCCTGCCTGCGACCCCACCAAAATTGCAGTGCTTGCAAGGGTTGGGGAAAAAAGCACTTTAAATTGTTGTAGCTTGTTATGTTTTCCAGTGTTGGAGAGCTGATCAATGCAGATGTATCTGTCAAAAAAATAAGCAAACAAAGCAAGCACATGAAGCTCCTCAGTTAAGCTTTCTGGCTCACTGTGAAGACAGTCACAGCATTTTGCTTACTTGAAGCCTGAGAAAAGCAAAGTAGTCAACTTCATGCTTCATGTTGTTTTATTTTTGTAAGATTTCGTTTCTTTAAATCACTCTTGTTTGTCAGCATTAAAAGGTACTGCTTTTGTAAAGGGACACATATTGCTTAAGTATGAAGATATGAAATTAAATTCAATAATTGCAACTGCCTCTGCAAGAAGGAAATTGGGAGTGCCCAAGCTGTTACTATGTTTTAGTGAGTAGCCAGCATCTCCATATTTTTATGATGTTAATTAAAGGTTACTCTCATGTGCCCTTGTGGAAATGGAATCTTGAACTTTCTTGTTAACAAAACAACCAACAAATAACAACTTGGGTACGAGACTAAAACTTCACAGCAGTACACACTAAGAGATTTCCAAGGAGTCTGCAGCACAACCGCAGGAGCACTCACCTCATCAAAGACAGCTCTAGTAACGTCACCACATCGCAGAGACTCATTGCTTAAAGACAGCAAGTGAGCAGGATTAAATGGAGAAAAATGCATGCAGCTGACCAGATAGTTGTGTGGAATAAAGACATGCACTCCTTCTTCAGAGTTACAGTTCTGAAAAACAATTGAGATTCAATGAACACAGATGCTAATCACTGTAGTTATTTCTATTAATTACTGCAACTTTCAAAGTAAAGTCTTTGTTTTTCAAATGTTCTCAGTCTGCCCTGGACAACTGCATGGAGGAGGCAGTAGGGTGCCTGATGTGTGGAGGCATTAGCACAGGTAACAGGCAGCAAGACTGCCTGCGGGCACAGCTTGCCCAGACTAACATCTCGCTGGAACAAAGGGAGTTTCACTGCTGCATGGAAGAGAGAACTGTCCTCATGCAGACCACTCAACACAGCACTGCTAGGCTACAGCCTCCCTCCCACTACCATTTTCACCACTATAAAAGAAATTTAGCTCAAAAGAGCACTAAGAATTTACTCTCAGTTTCAGAATTCTGTTTCCTAATTAGGACAAGCCACTACTTCCTGCTGTAATTTAAGTGCACTGCTATCATTGCAGCCATCAATACTGTATCTGGACATTGATATCTGGCTCTTTTTTTTACTGACAGAACTGGTTTCTCAGTTACCACAGCTGAACACCTTGCTGAGGACCAAATGTAGGCATATGCCTTTTACATCAAAATATGTACATATTAGGTTACTTAGAACTCAAGCTAAATTACAGTGATCCAAACTGAATGCAAAGCATAATCTCCTATATCTTCTTTTCTAATTTTGGCATCATTCAAGCTCTGATATTTTAAAAGAAACTGAATACATAATTTCAGAACAAGTACCAGTTCATTCCACAAAAATTACTCTGCTCCGAAACTTGGTCAAGTCCAACTCACTTCAGGAGAATAAAAAAAAGGGAGAGCAAAAGGGAAAAAAGTAGCTTTAACAATTCTAGGCTTCCACTGAAATGTCTTTGCAAGGCCACAAAAAGAGCCTGCAGCACTCAGAGACCTCAGCCCCCCCATCAGCAGATCACATTCTTCAACAGGTAGTAACCGTAGCTGTACAGTCAGAGCTTTCTAACTTGTATGGAGCAGTTTAAGAGTCTCGGAGCTGAATTTAGTTGATCAGTTTCCTGAAGCTGTCAAAGAAGAAATGAATCCAGAGAAACTTGAGCAGTTAATGGTGCTGCAAGAAATGGAAAGAAAACCTGCGTGCACGTGAACTTCAAGCAGTTGGCTTGGATGACGTAGGATCAAAGCGGAGGAAGGTTACAAAGGTGTAAGACAAGGGCATGAATAAGGATTCTTGCTGCGGGAGTAATTAAGGCAATTCAAAAACAATGGTGAGACTATCTGCAAAGCCCTCAAAAGTTTTCAAAGTGCCAAATGCTAATCTATTTTTCAGACACAATGTAAGTAAATAGGTGGCAGCATATTGGCATAGCAATTTCATCTCTGCCACCTGGAAAAAACAGTGACTCACTGCAGCTACCCAAAATTTGTCCAAACAAAAACCAAATACTTGAGCATCCATTTCACCTCACTCTCCAAAATCTAGTTGTGGTATTGCTGCAAGGTTACTGGAATTAGAACCTGAATCTCTCAATGGTGAATTGGAATTTTAACCCTCACTGATAATACTGTTTCACCTAGTGATCCCTTTTCTTCTGCTCTGCCCCTAAAACTTACCAGTGCAACCTTTCCTCCCATTAAACTTGTCCTTGCCAAGGACCAGACAGACCTTTCAAGCAATTCTCGTGAGCTTCAATTTAACAGATACCCTGGTGTTACCTGTAAGAATGGGGAAAGTCTAAAATACCATCGAGAGCCTGACAAAATAACGCCCCAGGCTGTGCCCCATCTGCACCCATCCTGCAACAAACAGCTCTGCCAGGTGAAGAACACACTAACACTCACCACATTCCAGAGACCAATCTGCCCAGTCTTGTCTCCAGCTGCCACAAAGATGATGCTTTCAGAAGGATGGATAGCCATAGAACACACTCGATATTTCACAACCTTTTTAATGTTATCTTCACTGAGGACCATGCTGTTCAGGCTGTCTTGGTATCTAGACAACATCACTAAAACATTAGCTATTCAAGAGAAGAAAGATGAAGAACAAACAATACCCAGCTTTTAGCTGCTGTCTCCAGATTACCTTTTCATGTCACACGTGTGCTTTTCGGTATCATTAGCTTTCATCTACAGACAGAAAGGAAATATTTATCAGAATTATATTACTTAGAAGTCAAGCTCAATTACTTTAACCAAAAATAACTAATTGTAACTAGTAATACCTCACTTATCCTCATCCATGTAGTCAGTAAGTCCTCTGTCAATTTACTGTTCTCCATCTGATCTTCTGGAACCATTGGCAAAGGTCCAGCTGGAACCTGAAGCTGGAATGACATTAGCAATTTTCGTTACGCAAATCAACTAAAACTACAAATAGGGTGATTGTTACTTTCCACACACCTATGATAATACAAGAAATAAACATAACAACAACAAAGTTTGTATCAAATCTTACTAAAAAGATAAATAGAACTTTACTAAACACAACAGCAAAGACAAACAGCTACCCCATGTTTTTTCCTCTCCTTTCTGACACTCCAGCAAGGGTGATCTTCAAGAACTCTATTACAGAGATTTAGCTTTATTCTACAGCACCACGGAAGATTTAAATTCCCATCTCTCAGAGCAACAGAATTTTTACTTATTGCTATATAACTTCTTCAAAGAGGTAGTAAATATTGCAAAGGAAAACAAACTAGACCAAAAGTTACAGAGAAATAACATTAAAACAGAGTAATAAAACTTTGAATTTAAAGCTGCTCAAATCTACGGGCTGTTGAAAAATGCGTAATGTTTACTCTTCTGATTATCCAAAACTGCACTATTTCACCAACCTGAGTCACAGAATATTAACTAACTTTCAGAGAGGACATGGGAAGCCTGCTACTCAAGATGGTTGAGGGTGAAAGAATTTACCTTTTATTATTGCCACTGTAAAATGCACCTTCCCAAATGTCTAAAGGTTTTTACAGTAAGCTCAGCAATGGCAAGTATTATCAGTCAGTTTCACCAGCACTGTTTTTATAAAGCTTCTGTGTAAACACACATATCTCTCCTCTAACCCTTCCCCATCTTACATATTCCTCTGCTTCTGTCTGGGCAGGCATCTCCAGCGTTGGAATTCCTGATGGCTCTACTCTTTGCAAGCGCATAGATCTTCGCCGTACTGTTTCATCTTCTGCCTTTTTAGGCTTAGCTCTAGAACAATTAAAATATTTCAAAATTACAGACACAGTTAAATAACATAAGCCCTCTGCATTTAAGTACGAGATTACAGAGTAGGTTCAGATGTATAGCTCTAACACCTTCGCCCAGACTTACAGCCTAACTAGTTCTGATTCATTTTAGGAGGTCTGTGATAACTTTTGCCTTCAGTGATAGCAAGGATCAACAAAAAGAGCACTTTGCAACACATATATATGTATTGCATTTTTGTTTTGCTTGTAACACATCCTGCCACTTACTTTTCTTCCCAGCCCTCCTTATTTATAATTCATCCTTCCACTCATTGATCTAGTCATCTTTCTGCACTTTCTTTCATCTTATATGTTATTCTTTGTTTTGTACTTAAGCTCATTTTTCTGCTTTGCCTGGCACTGTTTTGGCACTGCCAAATGTGTTTTCTTCTACACTAATTGGTTACTCTATCCCATGCCCTCCCCCTTTCCCCATCATTTGTTTTCATCATTTAACATTTCTTTCTTTAGCCATCGTGCAAAAATATCATCAGAAAAAAGAAATGGGCTTGAAATACCTTAATACAAATATCAAAAAAAGAACGTACTCTGTAATTTGACAGAAAAGATATTAATACTGTCATTTTCTTTCCAAAGGAAGGCAGAGGAGAGGCACTACCTAGAGGAGCTACCCGTTCATGATTTCATACAGCTTAAGATAATCAGTTATTCACATTTAGCTTTATAGGGAGACTCCTCACTAGCTCTCCCTCTTCGCAGTATCAGGCAAGTGCAGATGGAAGTGCTATAACAGCAAACATAGAATGAAGGAACAGTGACACAAATCTCATATAAAGTTATTTTACCTTTTGGTGACATGAGATTGTCTTTTAGTTGCAATTTGATGAAGTCTTGCAGCTGACTTCAAAAAGAAAAAAAAGATTAAATATATATATAACAAGCATAAAAGATCAACCTGTATGAAATACAATTATCTAAAGGCTGCAATAAACTATATTGCAATTATTTATAACAATAATAAAAAGCGATTTCTAAACATCAAGCTGTGTTGTGTCTGCTTTGCTTCCATGTACCAGCAAGAATTTCCTGATTCCTGTGAAAGGCAACGCAGCACAGCACGGTCTCGATGTTCTGTAGCTGTTCTCTTTACAGAACAAAGAAAATATTCCAAATACTACGAACCAGACACAGAAGGATATTTAAAGCAGAACCTGTAACCACAGAGGCCTCTATTCACAGCCTCTTCTCCATTACCTTTTGAAGACAGGCATTTAGTTCATTTAGACTCTGGAAAAGTTTAGACACGTCCAGCTCACCACTAAGACCACTCACTGCTCCACTACCACTCTAGCCTAAGCAGCATCAACCCTGGCATAAAAAGATTTACCCACTTCTTGGGTTTGGCAGCCCATACTAGCCAGTGCTAATGGTAAATGAGATGGCTATAGCTCCTTTTGCTAGTCTTTGCTACTCTGCAGGCAGTGCTGTGATTACAGTCAGACTGCCTAGTCTTTACTGACCTCTCAGAGGTGCAAGAAAAGGAGTTATTTTCACTCAAGTTTCAGTCTCGGTGGTAAGGAGTCTTACTGCCTACTAGACAGGCCCAACCATGTCTTGCAACCTGGTATAATGACCAAGCAAGCACCAGCCATTCAAGGAGGTAATTCACTCACTGCTGCCAGAAAAGGGATATATTATGAATTTTAAAAGTGTAAGAGTATGAAACAGTGTGGAAAGAAGAAGAAAGATTTGGATCTACTCATGTGACAGCATTTGAAATCCCACTACCTTAACTTTCCAGACAAATTCTCCAACATGAGAATTATTATAACGCACTTGAGTCTACCCTATGGCCCAGACTAGATAGGACACAGGGAAGGATGCCAGCAGCACACGCCCTGCAGGCTCTTCCCAAGAGCCTCTCAAGCACAGGGCGGTGAGCTGAACCCTCCTGACAGCCCGAGACCTGCCACCTGGTGCCCTGCAGGCCCCACAGCCTTTCAGTTAGATAACCACCTAACCTGCGTGCACTGTATCTATGCAAGTGCAAGCACTCAGCGTCCTTGATGGGGAATGCCGGTGCACAGGAAGGGCTGGGAGCACACATTACACAAGCAAGCAGGACGGTGCACATACCATGCTCACACTGCCCAGAACACACACAGAGGCACTGTCATGACAGCGTTTTACCCAAGGGTCACCTCATCTGGTCCTGCTGGGTCTGCAGCTCTGGGACCACACACACTAGCATGGCTGGGTGCTGCTGGTACAGAATACTGTGTCAGTGGAGTTTTGCTTTCTTCACTTTTTCTAAGTTTAACCAATGACCTCTCCTCTTTCAAAAAAGCTAACCAGCGGAACAAACCCCCAACTTTTTATCCAGTCAGGGAGTCCTGATGTCTCGGGACATTTTCATGGCTTTCCTCACACGTGTCACTGTTAGGGTGAGGCACGACTACTATTACCATTACACTTGGAGAAAGCACATTTTGAAGCTACTTAGAATCTATACAAACCTCATGCAGCTTTAAGGCAGCAAAGAATTTAGCATTTTCTGTAATGTTCTTTAGTCTTTTCCTTTCATAAGCTGATAACTGTGAGTATCCATCCTACAAAAAGAAAAGCCAATTACTCTTAATTGTACAGTTACATGGCATGCAAGAGATGTCCCAGGCTTCTGGGAAGCAAGTCTCTAAAATGATTGTCTAAATTACTTAAAAGTGGTTTGATATACTTTTTTTTAAAAAAAAAAAACAAAAACAAACAACAAACCCCATACAAACTGGGGTGATCCTGTATCAATACCAAAACTTGTCCATATAGGTACTGATTTGCACTGCAAAACTAACTCCTAGCATTAATTCTACAAAAAGGGTCAGGTCATCAAAATCCTGGTAGAACGAAAACACTGAAGTGAATCAATAAACAACTGAAAACTTCAGCAATACAGCAAGTATTGCACATAAATGCAATACAGTCTTAGATAATTTTTATCTTTCATAGAGGAGAAGGTGGACTTGACAAGTTGAAATGATGATTTAAATATAAATGAAAATTGACAAAACTTTCATATCTTATGACTGTATCCATCCATAAAAATGTCTGGAAGATGGTTATTGACAGCACAAGAACACGCTGATGCTTTTGCTACCGGGCTTTATATACTCAGACTGATAGCAAGAACATTTTTTTCATCCCTTAGACATTCCGAAGCGGTAAAATGAAGTTTTATACTGCCAGAGAGGTGAAAAAGAAACAGTAAAAAAGATTATGTAAAGAGGAAAAATACTTTCAAACTTTACTTTTATAAACATCATACATTTGCGCCATGAGAACGGCAAAACCACCATCTTTGCCTCTTTGCAGCCAAGGCGCAAACAACTCTTGATGGACACGGCCGCTGCTCCGGCAGAGCCGCTCGGGGCCGGGCAACCCCCGCACCGGCGCGGACAGACACCGGCGCTGCCCGGGGGTCCCCCGCGGGCACTCACCAGAGCAGCGTCTCCCCCCGCGTCGCTCCCGTCGCTCTCCGCATCCCAAACGCCGTCCAAGCCGTTGCCAGC
>VYXH01011216.1:122043-151076 GCA_013397275.1 Burhinus bistriatus | reverse complement strand
GTAGCGGCCTGCCAGAGCGCCATGACGGGCCGGGCGCGGGGGCGGAGCGGCCGCTTCCCGCTCCGGCGAGGGGCGGCCCGGGCGCGCTCCCGCCCACGGCGCCTTCCCGCCCGGGCGGCCGCCGCCGTCGGGGGTGCGGCCTCGGCGCTGCCATGTTCGCCTGGAAACGCCAGAGCACGCGGTGGCCCCCGCAGTGGCTCGTAGGTGCCCCAGGACGGCTGCGTGAGGGCTCAAAATCATGAGAGAGGTGGGGTGGTTCAGCCTGGAGAAGAGAAGGCTCCGGGGAGACCTTACAGCAGCCTGCCAGCATCTGAAAGGGGCCTACAAGAGCGCTGCGGAGGGACTTTTTACGAGGGCATGTAGTGGTAGGACAAGGAGTGATGGCTTCAGACCGGAAGAGGGGAGATTTATTTTAGATCTCGGGGAGAAATTCTTGCCTGTGAGGGTGGTGAGACACTGGCCCGGGTTGCCCAGGGAAGCCATTCTGTGATAGACCATGGGCCGCAGAGAGGAGCGATGTGGTTATGCTCCACAAATACATGGTACAGCTTGGCACGCTCAGGAGAGAAAAAGCAAACGTTTTTAACAGGTTAATTGAAACAGTCTGAAGGCTCACAAGATGGGTCATAAAATACGTAAGACCAGCCATTGCGGACTCGTTGCTCGGAAATAGCTGATGAAATCCTCTGCTCCGGTGAAGGGAGTGTCTTGTCCTGGCCAGGCGCTGCCAGGGGTTGCAGTGGACGTGTGTGTACCAACAGGGGCGTCTCTAAACCCCTCGGCTGAACCCCCCAGGGTTGCCTTGTGCAGCTCAGCCAAGGGCAGCTCAAATGCCCTTCACCGTGGCTGTGACAAGATCACAAGTTTTAAAAAAAATTAAAGAAAAAAAAAAAAAAAAAAAAAAAAAAAAAAAAAAAAAAAAAACAAAACATGAACAACTGAAAAAAGCACACCTGGGGCAGGGCTTGGCACTCTCAGGAGGCTTTCCAGCCCCAGTATCTGGGGAATAAAATTCGGAACTTAGAAACGTTAATTATACTTTCTATCTCAGGAGAACATCCCAAGACTTACATTTTCAGAAGAGCAGCTCAGCTGCCAAGCTCTGAAGTACTTATGCAACTAGCAAGGGAGAAGAACAGAAGCAACCACAGCTTTGGGATGCGCAGTTCCAGTACCCGCTTTTGATTTGTGGTCTCAAGTGTATCCTTGAGGTAGCTGTAAAGCAGGCGTACAGTGATTATTTCCACTGAAATAGTGGTTTCTAGAACCAGTCAGAACTCTTATTTGTTTATAGTAGAAAGAAGGGGCCAAATAAGCTTATGAGTTTAAAAACATTGATTTAATGTGAGGTTTTTGTACTTGACAAATGTACAAGTCTCAGAAGGTTCAGCAAATGAAACAAAGATTTAATAAACAATGATTACATCTTCAGGGCTTGCTATCATACAGTATTTACATTTTCCTAGTTACAATATTGAATATGAAGGCTGAAGGAATTGTCTGTTTTTAGGTTTCGGTGGTGCCATAATCCCCAGCTTTCCAGCAGCTCCATGCATGGCACTGACATTGTACGATGCTGAACTGTAGCCAGATGAAGCTGGAGCCTTTGAGCTAGACTGCTTTTTTGTCCTTCTGTACTTGCTGTAACCAATGCAAAATTTAGAGAAGGTATGTGTCAAACATATGCTCTACTTGCCATATTCCCTACACCCGTGGTGTACTTAGATATGTACCACCATTAGATTTTCTAGAAGACTATGTCTTAATTTTTAAAAAGGTTTGGTTTTGTTTTTTTAATACATGGCTGCAAAAATACCTTTGAAATGTAAATCAAGTGTAGCTGTTGCTCTGGCATCTGCCTAAGGGCAAGAAGCAGCCTGAAACAGGGACAGAGAATGCTGAACCAACCTGACTCCTATTAATCCAATTAGAGTATCAACATTAAGTGACAGTTCAGGGTCAACAGCATTTAATGACTAATATTTTAGTAGATTGGAAGGTGAAAAGGGTGGGAATAAAACCCGCTGGGCTGGGAACTGCTGTTTGCTACAAAAAACAAAGACCAGAATGAGGAAAAATGGGGCAGGAGACATCCTTGGAAAGAACAGACAATGGCAGAAAGCAATGAGTTTGAATAAGGTAGACCCTGTTTTCTCTTTGCTGATGAATGCAGCATTAAAGCAGTAAAATGTAAGTAGTTAATATACCAATAAAACGTAACAGTCTTTAAAATTTAGGCATGACTCTTCAGGTGGGGATTTTACAGAATGTTTTGGAGAACACGTCAGTACCATTTAGAGCTACTCTTCCGAATGGCCTGAACTCCTGCCGGCTGAAAGATAATGCAATTTCTATGACACTTAGACTGAATAAAATCCCATTCAAAGAATTATTTCAGAAATGCAAGACGTGGGTTGTTTGCATAACTGCTCTTTTGTACCTCACGTTCTCTATCTCATATACCAGGTGGGGTGAAATATCTAGGCTGAGGGATTAAGTAACCTGACCATACCACAGCAAGGCAACTTTAATTTACTTCCTTTTTGTGCAAGGCAAGCTATGAGCACAGCAAACCTTTAAAAGGCACGACTATAAAAACCCAAGCAAGAACTTACTGCTCAAGTTTTCTAATGTCACACGCATCCACCACCCCTGTTTTTAAAGAGGGTTTGGGGAGGGCGGAATTTCTCCAACCATTTCTCCTTTTCCATTCATTCCCTTTCAGGACTGATTAATCATCATGTTTTGAAGCACGGACATTCAGCACAAACTGCTACTACTTGAATTACTAGGCTAATAACTACATGAACTGCTAAGATAAGGTCATCGACTCAAAGGATGAGGCCCAGCCTGGCTCTTTCATCACCCTGTGATAGTTTGGTGGTGGATCTGCCCTAGAAGCTCAAGACCAACTAGACTGCTGGATGCAAACATTACGTGCCTTTTATGGCACAATTGGAGAGAGAAGTCTGAATTAACAAGGGACTGGGAACTGAAGTTCAAATATTGCATCAGATCTTCAAAGTTTCAAGGTGTCTTTATGTTTCCAAGCACAGAGTCCAGTCAGCCTGCTAATAGTGGTTATGGCAGCACACTGAAATTTAGTGTCACTACTTAGCTGTTGGCAGTCAAGATTGAGAAACAAAGGACAACTGTTAAATATCCTTCCTCACAAGAAGCTTTTTAAACAGAAAATGCTAGAAAACCAAAGTAGAGCAGTTGTTACCAGGCACCTGGATAATTTTAATGCCATTCTTAAAGCCCATACTTACTCAAGAAAATGCAGTGGGATAACAGTGCAGTTCTGGGATCATCATTATGCTATTCTGGACAAAGAAAAATTACAAATTACCACAAGCAACATACCTTTTGGGATGAAACTGCTGGCTACCACCATTACTTGTCTTTTTCCTCTTTGATTCTCTGAAGTTTGATGGCCTTTTCCTTTTCCTTCTTTGGTTTGCATTATTGCAAAAATAGCTTGAGGTTGTAACTATATCTTCTGCTTCTTCATCACTCTCAGGTGTGCCAGTGCTTCCCGTCGCTGTGTCCGCACTTTGGCAGGCAGCATCTTCTACAGATAGACAGTGAGTTAAGACTAATGAAATCAAGACATCCCCTGGGCCAGTCAGAACTGTTAGCCAGAAGACACTGACTGTACCAAAACTGCTATCCTTGCTGTTCAAAACCTCCTTTGCACTGCCTTCATCCTGGTGATGGTCCAGGCTCAGCTAAAGGTGTTTTGTAAGTTGGTGTAAACCAAAACTCCCGTCTGTCCTTGCTTTATCTCATGGCACAAAAGAATACTGGGCAGTCCTATTTTCTCTAGCTTGGCTTCTTGTCTAAACTATTTTGGGTAACACTGGGCTTTCTGCCTTTACGTTATCTTCCCCATGTCATCTGGAAAGAATTATGGAATATACCATAAATAGATAGCAAAGACCTCTGTTCTGAAAAACGTGCAATTGCTCCCTTTTTGTAATTATTAAGCTGCAAGAATTAATTATTTGCATTTAAAACAAGGCAACTTTTGAGTAAAACTTATGATAGAGGAGGAGGAGAAGGGTATTAAACAGGAAAGTACGCATTTAGGTACAAAGTATACTAAACCTGGTAAGGTCGATTCAGAGTACTTATCCATCACTTTAATTATTTCTGCACCGTATTTTTCCAGTTTATCTTCTGTGACACCATCAATCTGCAGTAAAACCTCCACATCGGACGACAAGGTTTCTGTAATGTAACAAAGTACCAATTAGCATGTCAAAAAAACTTAACTTTTTTTAAAGAGAGATCATGGTAGAGTATTCTGTAGAAAATTAATTCCTTTTAGTGCTACTCTACACATTAAATCCTTAAGGAAGTAAGCCTTTTTTCTAGCAGATTTGCTTCTAGTTGGTTAGCACAAAAAATAGTCCAACAGTTTTCTCTGAAAGGCTTCAAAGTTTGTTTTGCAGTATGATTACGTGGGTGGCTCTTCTACTTATCCAGCAGGACTGCTACAGCATGAACTGCAGCTCCAAGGAATATATGCTGTGTCAGCTGCTTCCATAGGACTCACTCAGTTATGTATACTTAAATGTGTTCTCGCTAAATGTTAGAAACTGTAGATTTTCTGTCAGAAAAGGCTACAATTGCACATGCAGCCTACTGCCGACAGGGGTTCCAAGTAATGAAAAGCTGACTTTACCTGCTATTTTCTTTAGAGTTGAAGTACTGAAAATATTGAAGTAATGCACATCGAAGACTTTGCCAAGCGTTTTGCATGTGTCTGTAAGTTCCCCAAGGCACTTTTTAACCATCTCTTCCCGCTGTGACACTTTTGCCTCGGAAGCCCTTTGCTTTCTGATGGCACTGGCACTTTCTGTTTCATGAAACTCCACCTGTTAAAATAAGCCAATCAATAACTTCTGTCAGGGGAGCTACTGCAGAGCCATCATTGGAAGATCGATTGATAACACAGGAAAACAGTGAGGAAAACCAAAAGTATTCTTTGATGGACCAAAACCACGATTTACCCAGTATACACTTTTAAAATGATTTTGATATTTTTTTTTTTTTTTTTTTACAGGCTATTCACCCACCCCTAAGTTTCTTCTACAAAGAACAGCAGAATATAAACAACACAGGGAAAAACCCTGAGAACCCCATTTACAGGTAGCTTTAAACAGAGGTCACTAGGCCTAATGCTGAGGGCTCTTCTCCAAACACAGCACTACTGCAGAGGCGACATTGCCTCAAGCAATTCTGGGACTTGTTCCATGACCTTCTTGAAGTACATTTTCCATCAGAGCTCACCAATGACTGGGAAAAAATAGAGCCAAAAATGCAGGAGAAGGTAGTGCTGCTCCTGCTTTTCTTCTTAGCTAGCTTTTTCCATGTTGGTCATAACTTTCCTTTCATCTCAAGCTGGAATCAGATGGACAGGGGAAGGAGAGAAAGATTTAATCCTCTCCAATCCTCTCACACTTACCTTTTGCCTCACAACGTTATTATTAGAATACTGGACTAGAAATCATGCTTGTTGAATTCTGTTCCCTGCATCTGCTAAAGATTAGTTCCTGTACTTCAGCTGGTAGGCAAACTATGTTTAAACTATCCTAGGGTACATGCTACATAAAAACTGTAGCACGTCCCTTATAACAATACATTAGAGGAAAAAAAAAAAAAAAAAATTGTTACACACCTGTAGTGATCCATTTAGCACAGCCTGAGCTTTCTGTCCTAGAATTACATATGCTACCGCTTGGTCATTAGCTGTGATATACAAGTCTTCATCCAGAATCTTGTCCAAGACCAGTTTTCTAAAGAGTCTTTCAGCATTATGCCTTGAGTAGGCAGCTCCCTTCCCAAATATTCCAGACTGAATCTTCGCACTTTTCGTACCTGTGCAACAAAAATCACAGGATTAGCCTGCTCTTAGAAAGCCTAAATACGTATGTATTTACAGACCTGTGGAACACTCCCAAGGGTATTCCATAGTCTACGCACATAAAAAAAACCGTTTAAGCACCAGAAACTCCAAGCGCCACCAGAAAACTAATATTATCACTATAGCAACCTGAAACGGATTAAAGCTTTAGTTTCATTTAGTTTGGATCATTTACCACTAAGAGAGTCCTGTGAAGAATAATTTTGCAAAATAGATCTTCTTTTAAACTACTGCTAGTATTGCGCAGACCTCCTGATACGTAGTCAGGAATTTATGCACCAAGTCTATTTAGGTGTTGTTTCTGGAAGAGCAGTACTTACCTAAGAAAATATCTACCATCATATTCAATGTGTATCTTCCAGAACCTGTATTTCTCTTTGCATTTATTCGTCCCATTTGTCCACAATGCTCTTGTACAAATCTTATAATGCTCTTCACTTCATCTGTTACATTTCTTGATTTGTAATCCTATTAAAATAGACTTGATTAGGAAACCACATTATGTGGTTCTGTCCTAATGCAAGTTGTTATTGACAACCTTGGTTTTTATTATTGAGCTTTTTCCAGTCATAAATTCATTTTGTTCCAACCAGAGAAATAGTGATATTCTAGTTAGTACACCTACAGCGATACAATATAGTCACAGGAATTCTGCATTTGATAATACTCTGAAAAATGCAACAATACATACCAACCGATTGTTATACAATCTCTATTGTGTTAATTCTGTGGAGTGAGCTGCAAGATTGCTGCGTGAATACTGGTAATCAAGGTAAATCATTCGGAAAGCATTCCTGTAACTATTCTGCTGCCATGCACTAGAACTTACACTTCAAATATGCATTACAATGAGAAGACTGGACTGAATATATATTATTGTAGTCAAATTTTGTTACAATCACAGCTATGTAAGATAATGCTTCAAACACGGGACTGAGAAGCAGTATCATTAGGTATAAAACTGATCTGGTTTATAGAGACCAGTAACCCCTCCCGGTCTGCTCCAACAACTATCTTCTCTTCTACTCCTGCTTGTGCCACTAACAAGTTTGCTTCAATCCTTGACACACAAACCCTGATCTTTGGGCCACCTCAGGCAGTGTACCCTCTTAATGTGCCACTCGTCCTACTCTGGCAGTACAAAGCTGCCTTGAAAACATCAGAATAGGCAGTTGAAGGGACTTCCCCACAGCCATTCCAGTGGATCTTATATTAGCTCCTGCCTCCTACAAGCACTGTAGCCAAGAAAATCGACACTAAGGAACATCCTTACACCTCACTAGTCCTCCTCTGACAGAAATAGGAGCATCGTAAGTCTGTGGATAGTGTGTGCAATTCTGCTCTAAGTTAAACCCTGGAAGTAATTCAAAGCATCCATCATCACAAAAATACAAGACGTCTTATTCATTTTCTCCATTTGCCTTCTCAAATGTCATGTAACCATTTTTTAATGCACCTAAACACAAAATCAGTTTAACAACACTATAAATAAGAGCTATGATTTTTACCTTCTTTCTACTGCAGTTATCGCAAGTTACTTCTGGGTGATCTTTACAGAAGGTAGGATTAAAATTACTTTCCCCGAAGTAGGCCAAAAGCTGAATTCTCCGGCAATCAAGTACATTCTCACAGTAGTGAACCATACTGTACAGATTGTTAAAGTGGGTCTGTCTTGTGTGACTGTTTCCATCTTTCTCCACTGAAATGCAATAAATTCAGTTGTATTTCTTAAATCTGCACCTCTGCATTTTTATATATTATCAGATAGACAAAACACAATATTAAAAAAAAGATTAATAGGTTAGTACAGAATTAACCTAGGACAGATTTTACCTGTAAAATTTTAAAGAATGGAGAAAGGAAAGAAGACTCGAATGACAAGAATCAAGAGAGGGATATGCATGAAACAAAATGTTTTTGGCTAGAATTAAGTACAAGTGACAAAAATCTTTCATTACAGAAAACCATTCGGGTAGAGATGCACAGTTCTCACATCTTTGTAATACCATACCATATATGGCACTTCTAAATGTGAAAATAACACAGTCTAAATGAAACAGAGATCACTGACCGACTTCTTCAATATTGTCTCCATGAAGTACAAACACGCGAACTCACTTAGTATTAGCCTTCTAAGTCTGGTTACATCACTGTAGCTGTAGAAGAGCAGACAGTGAGACATTTCACCATCTCGTCCAGCTCTGCCAGATTCTTGATAGTAACCTTCTATAGATTTAGGAAGAGAAGCATGGATAACATAGCGTACGTCAGGTTTATCAATTCCCATTCCAAAGGCAATTGTTGCACATATAACCTAGGAAGGAAATAATAATTTGTTACACAGAGTTATGAAGTTATTCATGCAGCACTCTGAACTGAAAATAGACAGGCAATCAGGATTATGAAACTGCGCAGAACCTAGAATTTCAATTATAACACTGCAAGACGAGTACAAAATAGCAAAAACACCTCTCCTTTCAGGAGAGCTACTCCAGACAAAGGGAAAACTCCAAATTTGAGTCTCACTGTACAATTCAGCAGTGTGCCTAGAGCTGTTTCAGAAGCCTTGTACTGCTCAGTTCCTTCTTCCTGGTGTATTGTACCTTGGTGCAGTGCTGCAGTCTTTGATTTGTAAAATTCCTAATAATAAGATGACTAACGTGTTTGTTTTGGCAAATGTTCGGATCAATTATTTAATACTGCATCTGATTTGGCAATAATGTTACACAACTTCGCATTCATTTACTAGGCCAAGAGGGATAAAAGTGCTCTAAATTCTATTCACTTTTTCCTCCAGTTGCTTTTCTTTTACCTGGCATCCTTCTTGATTAATCCACTTCTTTTGTACGAGATCTCTGTTGGAGTCAGCGAGGCCAGCATGATAGGCAAGTGCAGCAAGACCTTCCTTCTGCAGAATAGCCGCTGTTGTGTCACATTCATGACGTGAAAGGCAATAAATTATTCCAGAGTCGTCTGCAAATATATAACAAGATTTGTGCTACAATACAGCTTTATTCCCTTTCACTTGCTTAACAGTCATGCCTGTCAAGCATATACATTTATTCCAATAGGGAGAGGTTAGTAAGTGTAATGCAGTAACTGCTTAATAATAAAGAAAAGTAATTTTATTAGTATCAGATTCTTCAGTTTCTCCTCACCCAATTTCCTGGTTTTTTGATAAGAAAAGTTTTCCTGCTCAGTACTGTGCAATCTTAGGATTTAAAATACGTGACTAAAGAACTACATAAATCAAGAGCTAGAGCAGTTTAGTCAATGATGCACTAGGTTACAGCACTAGAGAAGCCGTGAAGGGAGCTTGGTGTAGTCAGCTTCCAGTGGCGGGACTCAAAAAAAAAAAAAAAGCCTAGAAAGTTAGGAATCTCTGAAGATATCTTCAAGGGGAACCACAGATAAGCAGACCAACGGAATTAAACAACTAAAACAGTATGGATATTACATGACCTTTATACTCTGAAGACACGATGCTAAAAGGTCTGGCAACCTCCAGAATGATTACTCAAGAGCATTACCATAATTTACTTTTCCATCTTAACTTGAACTCTTAACTTTAGGATGCCCATGAATCTTATTCCCATATCAATAATATTATTTTGCCTCCAACTTGTTTTTCTTGTAAATCTATTAGTAGCTTACAGAAAGCACAAGTTTGGGGGTTTTCCTGCCTTAATAAGTAGTTCATAAAAATACGTGCGAGCACACTATGCTGCTCAGTACTCACGTGGATGATATTTTTTAATCCATTCCAAGCAATCCATTGCCACCTTCTTTGGCTTCTTGGGCAATACATCATATTTCAAGTTATGCCTGTTGAAGCTCATTGTAAACCTAAAACATGACAGTTCATGGGTGCTCGTCAGTTTTATGGGTGCAATAGTACTTTCAGCAAGCTAGCTATTGACTGGAATGTCCCAAATTCAGCTAACTACTACTCGTTCTGCATTATCTGCAAAGGCATTATTATTCCACTATGCCCATGGAGATTCACATCACCCATACTTTGGGTCTAAAATTCCTGCATTTTTCCTGTGGCTGTGAAAAAAACAAAGCTACATGGCACTATGTAGAAGGAAGAAATGCCCATAACCAAACACACACACACAGAGTGATTTGCCTCGCCTTCATTTTCTTTTTGAATACTTGCATCCACATTTGACTGATCAAATTTGCAAAATATAGTGTCACCTCCTTCCTTCTACCCTAAAATACATTTCTAAAATAAGCAATTCAACAAAACAGAATGCTTTATTTTTCCATCACATACAATGAAAACACTACAATACAATCCAGGCCCAACGGTACCTCATTAGCTATGTTACTGCAAATGCTCATTAAAACACCCTTCCATCTTTTGCAGTTTTCCAGCATTCTCATGAAAAGCACCCTAAAATACAACTTGCACATTTTGTCAGTGACATAGAAAATTTCATTACGTTATTTTCAATTAAACAGCTTCCTTAATCATGCAAGGAAGAGTTTGGTAAGTTTTTTTTCTTCTTACTTCCAATATTTTGCATATAACTCGCATTAATTTCCATGCATACATTCTCATTTAATCAGCTACAACTACATAAGTATTCCAGATGGACATGTAATGCTTTTCTTACTGTACTAAGTTTTCCACCCAAAATTTCTGTGGCACAAACAAATTGTTTCAGGAGACTGCTGAGCAACTTACACTTGTGGTTTTAGCATCTCAAGCTGATTCTGAATATCCTTCTGTACTCTGGGGTTAGCAGTGGCAGTAAGAGCCATCATAGGAACAGAGTGAAACTTCTTGCGGAGCACATTCAGTCGTTTGTAGTCTTGTCGAAAATCATGACCCCACTAATTTAAAAACAAAATTTAAGTGTAACTGAGTAAGATGCTCCAACTAAGTCTTTTGCCATTTTGAAAAACAAATCAAAGTTTTTACCTGGCTGACACAGTGGGCCTCATCAATGACAAAACGCGCTAGGAGTTTCCTGTTGTAGAGATTTTCCAGGGCTGACATCAGTCGGCTGCTTGCACAAACCTAGGTATACATCCACCAGTAACATTAGAAAGCAAACTAACAAAGCATCACCCTACCTAACTAAGAATACAGAAACAATTTTTCTGTACAGCAAAGCTAATCTTGACTGCACAGGTAAAGCTTGAAGGCATAAAGAAGATGGCAGTCAGCTTCATTTTAATTGGCAATGAAGCAGCTGGTGTGGGATTACCACCAGGTTCTAGGGTCATCTACCCAGAGGTCCTGCAATCTCAGTAAATTCAAATGACTTATGTCAGCAAAGACAAGGAAAGACGATGCTCAAGAAAGAAACATAATCAGCACACTAAACAGTCCCCTCTTACAAAGCTCTTGTGGAATAACATCATTTTTAAAGACAACATATAATTAAGTACAAGGCAATCTTTTGACAATCACCTATTACCTTGACAGTTACATATTTTCCCCCCTGTATTATCCTATTCATAGTAGTCTAGATTTTAATAGCAACTTGCCAGCAATTAGCCACTGATATGTAGTAAGATATATTGAAATGGATGGGCATGAAGTTTTTGTTTTAAGAATTTAAATTGTACAGACATACTCAGTTCTCATTCTTGGTTAATTACTGATTGAAATTAGTTACAATCTGTACAGAGTCTTACTGAACTATTGAAAAAATATTTACCAATTTTTTTTCCCCAGAAGCCTAGTCTAAATTCAGTATTTCCCCTTTAATACTTCATAGTAATCCACCTCTTGTTGCCTCTATGATTTTACAATTCAAATTAAATACAAACCTTCTCGGGGGTAACATACAGAAGCTTTATTACAGGATCTTTTTTTGACAACTGCATATATATTTTTGAAGCATCAGCATCTGTTCTATCACCAGTCAGATATGTTGCAGCGATCTATATTAAAAAAAAAATCCAAACATATTAAGTGTTAATATGTACAAAACAGAAGCATCTCCAAATATTGTCCTACATCTAGTTATAAACCAGATAAAAAAAGTATATGCATTTACTATCCTCAGCAAATATAACATTTTTAATGCTTCTTTGTGTAATTATAGATAACATTTGAACCCCCACCATACTGTAGACATCACAGAATTTTTCTCATGATAAAACCAAATGAATATAAGCCAAATTCTATTCTTCTGCTCCCAATTCTACCAACAGACCAACAGCTGACTTAGGGGATTTGTCTGCTTTCTTTGAACTCTCTTTCCAGTAAAGAAAACAGATGCGATGTTTGTTTATTGCTCAATACGCTGTAATTTTGAGAGTGAATGCAGAAAACAGAGCTCTTAAGATAAGAAACAGTTTCCAAGAATCACAGAAACATGATAAACAGCCTCAACAACAGTGCCCACAAACATAGAACAGTATTGCATCATAAGAGATTGAATACAAGTTGGAGTCGCAATTTAATATTAAATTTGAAAGTATCACTTACTATTCATGCTGTATACTAACAAAGGAATTTGATCCTAAAAACAAAAGTGATGTAAGAATAGGTCACACCAACAGAGGCAGTTCTGCCTGCTTGTCTCCTCTTCCTCTCGCAAGAGGAAGCTCTGCAGAGGAAATTCCTTCCGCACATACAAATCCTCAGGAGTCAGAGCCAGTTTAACTGGCTTTTACAGCCATGGCACCCCACACCACCAGAAAGAGCGAAGAGTGTGGACAAAGCAATAGTCACTAAATGGCAGACAACCATTCCAGGGCCCTGGCTAGTTAGACTACCAAAAACTGTACTTGATGAGAGAAGGATTTATCTGAGCTTCAAAACCCTGCATTGTAGTCCCTTCGGTCTCATACCCTCAAACATCTCTGGCCCTAAAACATGTTATTCACCTTTGTTTCCCTGGTCTCTCAATCTCAACAATACACTAAGGATGAAAAAGACACTTCCCTGAGGCAACAGCACTTCATAAGTGGTCAACCTTAGGAACACAGATCTTCCGCACTTGTATTTCTTTCCTCTGTGTATTCCTTTTCCAGAAATGCTTAGCATTTCCAGAACTGTCCTAGCTCAGGAACTGTTAGTGCTTATTTCTGCTACAGAGCCAGGCTGCTCCTATTTAGGTGTCTAAATACAGCTCTCAGAATCTAAGAATCAGGCATCTGTACTTGGAGACTAAGCTTCAATAACAAATACACACAAGCATCAATAAATTTAGCACTTAGACTGCCAAGATATTCTAGTTCATCTAGCTTAGTTCTTCCTAGACAACTTTGTATGCCTTTTACAGTTTCCATCTAATCAATTTTTGCCATTTATATTTGAGAGACAAAAGATTTCCTGTAAAATTTCAGATTTCTAATTCACTGATCTGCAGTTTAACTACATAGAGTAAGCTGTTTGAACTTACATCTAAAGTCTTCAGTTTCTGAACTTGATCTATTATCAGCGACCTCAATGGAGAGATAACAATAGTGACTCCAGCAGAGACACATGCTGGTAACTGGTAGCACAAGCTTTTACCACCACCTGGAAGGATTAAACAGAACACAACAAATGTTAGATACCAAGAGGAAAGGGAGACTGTGGAGAAGGAGTGGAAGAGAGGAGACCTATTTCTTGCTTCCCATTTTACAGCACTTTCAGAAACAATGAGCTTTTACCAATGACTGCCTTTAATATGATACCTGTAGGATAAGGAAGAGTTATTATGTGAAATATTATGGCAGGCAGAAATTCAATCACCTCATTCAAAATACCACAGTGCATACAATATTCCAGAAATTTTGCAGCCACAGAATTCAAGCAGCGCAATTTATTGCCACCTCCACAAAGGCACAGAGAAAGAGAAAAGTTTGTCACAGGCTTCGCAAAAGGAGCTTCAGGTCTTTATTTCTCAAGCATGTGCCAGACCTCAAAAGCCTGCAGCTGCGTGGCGTTTGGAGATACATACCAGTGGGCATTAAGATGAAACAGTCTTCACCCAGGAGAGCAGCATTGATGGCCTCCAGCTGATTTGTCCGAAAATAGTGCAAACCAAACTTCTTGTGAAATATATTCATCATTCCTTCAGAATGGGAAAATTTCATACCCCTGAAACGTTCTAGTGCAGGGTTATTAACCGGCAGATCTAGTAGACAAAGAAAATGTACTTACAATTAAGTTACAATATAAAGTTTTGCTATCGCTCTTGCAACATAAAGCTGCTTCACTGTAACAGATGGCTTAGCCACCACTTCAACCCTTTAAACCTTTTCAATTCAAATCAAGACTTACTAATAAAAATAGCATTCATCTAGAATTTAAGACTGGCTAAAGTGTGAATTTTTATTATATGCAAATCTCTGGAAACAAGCTTCTTCCCCCTGACTGTATAAAATGTCTGGTCTTACACCGACAAACTTCTTTTTTTCACAAACAATTATTAACAGGCTCCCTGTTCATGGTTACCTAAAACTAGGTGCTAGCTGAATCAGCGACAGAGAAGCTGGTGAAACGGGTTAACATTTTCACCTCCCCCTTTACTAACCTGTTTCTACAGTAACTACAAATAATACTGACCCACCCCTGTGCCCCAGAGGGATTAGGTTTGCTTCAACAAGTGCCCGTTTTTGAACACTTTGCATAAACAGCTAAAACTGTTGCACAGCTTTGAATTAACAACTGCAGAGTCATTATTTAATTAAAACACAGAAATATTCTAGTTTCCAGTTTTAGCAGCTTCATCTTCCCAGCAGTCTGCAACTTGCATGGCAAATAAATATTCAAGAAGTTTGGCATCACTTGGACAAAAAAAAGCAAATGATGACTTTGGAAAGAGAAACCAAAAGAAATTTTCACAGAAACAAAAAGCATTGATGTAATCTACAGAAAGTTACTCAGCCTTAGGTTTAAAAATAAGTAAATAAAAAATTTAGATGGGAAAGACAGTAATCCTAATGAGCATAATTTACCTGAAGGGTTCTTTGTTGCCATCAAGAAGCTTGATTTTGGAGCAGCAGGATTGGATACAACAGCAGATCCTTTGGCTCTGGACATTATCTTTGACAACAGCGATTTGGCAGGCGGCCCTTCCCTGATGGGCTGATACAACGGCGTAGACGGTGTCTCAGGTGCCGAAACGTTCACCGAATTCTCCCAGCCCTCATCAAAATCATCAATATCAAAGGGATCAAGGTCAAAGTCTGTATCATTTATACCTAAACCGTCTTCTGCAGGAATGCCAGTAGGAGCTTTGCTCTGACCTTTCAGAGCTGTGCTTGTAAGAGGCCTCTCCAGCAGATGACAGTTTCCACCGTTTGTCACCCCTGGTTTTTCACACCAGCTGTTGTCAAAGGACATCTCGGAAGGACGGCTGAGGGAAGCTCCATCTTTGGCATTTACCTTGGAAGAAGACAGTGCTGTAGTTTCTGGGCAGGTGATCTCCTCAATACTTTGCTTTGAAGCGTAAGAGGTATCCAAAGTTTGATTTTTTTTGGTTGAAAAATTGCTTGAATTAACAGTCCCAGAAAGCATAGATGGGAGGTTTGTGGATTTTGGTGAGTTTCTGTCAGAACTGAAGCTCCGGTTCAGGCCGGAACACAGAGCAGTACAAGGACGTGCAAGAGGCTCCCGCTCCACACATGCCTTCGAGTTTCTAGGAAAAGTGTTGTTTATGCTACTTTTGTTCAAAGTGACAGAATTAGCTAGCAATTTTCTCCTGGGAGAGATGGCAAGGGAAGAAAGAAGGAAAAAAAAAAAAAATTTAGTCACGGACAATGATTTATCAAGTTCGACAACATACATTAAACAGTTGTGTCTCTCTCCTATTGAAAATACTAACATATGGTGGTTACATCGTATTGTGTGTCGCTATATTTTAAAAATATTTCAAACAAATCTAGGGACGAGAGAATAATACCAGAACTCAGTTGAACAAAATAATTACAAAACTGCATCATCTTCTCTGCATATATAAAATAAAAGAATTTCCAATAGCAAGGAACTGATCCAGGCAAGGTAGAGCATTAAAAAAACAAATTAAAAAAAAAATTCTTTGGAGGCACAAACCTGAAGTTAAAAAAGTAAAAATATGCTTGAACCAAATTATGCTTTTATGTACTTTCTAAAGACTACGTCTGACTACAGTAATAAGAGGAAATAGAATAAATTAGCTTTACTGAGAATGTTCAGAAAAAGTACAGTCCCAGTGCAGTGAAGAAGCAAAACAAAATCCCAAATCACAATACTTTGTGTATGTATTGTGTCATCAGATTATGCAGAAGTTAAAGAAGCAGGTTGCAGCAGCAATAATCAGACTGAAAGATGACATGTACACAGACATTAGGAGAAGTCACAATCACTGTAGTCAGTGATAGCGAGTCTCAGAGACAGAATATTAAATTAATGGCTCCAGTTACAAGAAATCAGGATGACACCTGGCAGGTTATGTCGCATCTCCCTACTTCTTTGGAAGCATCTGGTGCTAGTCACCTTCCAGAGAAAAGATACAGGACTACCTGTGCCTCAGATTGAATGTGGAACTGGATCCTTTCTTCTGGCAAAACACTGGGATCGTTAATACTTTCAGCAGTTTTTGTGGATTTTTTTTTTTTTTTTCTTCATTTGGTCAGTAACTTTAAGCTTTTAAAAAATCCTTCCATATTATCTTTTCAGTGTGATGGAGACACCTGCAGGCATGACACCGCTTCACACAGAGCACGGAAACACAGAAGGCTGCTTGTTAAAGCGTACCTGAGATCTCTCTGCTGGAGAAGTTCTTTTGCACATGTTAGAGACTTAAGCTCATGAAGTGGAATGGCATCTACCAATTTACAGATATCGTCCATGACGCCATAGAGTTGCTGTTCCAAGTGCAAGCCCTTATCTGTTAGATGGAGTGTATTTTAGCATACAGTAATACTAATTTTTATTAGAATATATAGCAAGACAGTAAATTGCAATAAATAAGTCTAAATAATTTACTTTCAATATATTTTTTAAAAGCCCATTTGCATAAAGGAACTTTTTCTGTGTGCACAAACTCAACTAGTCTACATATTTTTGCCCTTTTATTTATCCCTCTATTTATATTTTCCAAACCTCAACACAGTTCTTTCAAACTTATTTCCAAAAAACACTCACGTTTACATGTTTTGCTTATCTCAAATTACCCCTCCCCAAACACACTAAAACACATTTTATCAAAAATACTACACTGCAATTCTAGTCAAGAAAGTACCATGGAAAACCTCCCACATGTGAAAGTCGGCATCTGTTACCTCATGACCCTTTCAAACTTGGTACCACTGAAAACCATCTGGATTTTGCCAATGAACCGCAGCAGACCTCCAACTGCTGCTACCGGGGGTGTGATCCCTCAGACTAAATTCTGGCTTCTGCTACACTTGCCTAACTCTGATTTACCTGGTGGTTAGAAGGGCGCCTCTTGCAACAAGCTAACAGTCCACATTGACCAGAAGTTTGCTATAGGTATACTAATGTACAAGGAGACAGAGCTTGACTAGATTGATTTTCAGAACAGCATTGTTAAAACATAAATATAAAAACACTTCTGTAAGCACTTATAAACACAAAATTTTAAATGACACTGTAGAACAGTACCATAAGCTACATTTTTATATATCTTGGGAGGAAAGTCTGAACCTGCACCCTTAAAACCAGGCTGTGCCACACCTATACCTAGTAACTTTTCATTCTGCAAGTGAAATTCAGAAACATTTTAGCTCAGTATTTCCCAAAGCCAGCATCTGTGGGAATCAAACGGAAGCACTGACACAGCTCCGATTCACAGTGATGTGTCTTTGTGCCATAGCTGACTTTGGGATCGATTTGGTCGATCTGTGCTTTTACGTTCTGAAAAGGAGGTACGTGCTGTATCCCAGACTGGTACCGAGAAACCCGGAATCAGGATCAGACAACACCCCTGAATCTACACAACATCTGAAAATCCTGTACAAGACTCAGTCCCCTGCTTCCTTGTCCCCATCAGTCACTGTTAGCGAATGCCCTCAGATTACATGGGATACACAGGAGAAGAAGTAGTTGCAAACCATCCCCAAAATCTGAGGCATAAAATTTCAAAATGTTTCATGTACCTGCATCCTCCGCACTAGGATCACTTTCAGCAACAGGCAGCGTTGTAGCAACCTTCCCAGGAGTGGACTCACTGCTGCTAGCTGCGGACCTTCCACCAGCAGGAGATTCCTTGAAAATATTACTAATATTAAAAGAAAAAGTCATTAAAGTACAGATCTCTGTAAATCAAGGCATTTCCACAAGAGAAGTTGATCTTTCAGAATAACAACATTTAAGAGGCGTCTAAAAGATAACCAAATTTCTGAAAACCCAGTTAAAATCCAGGTAGCTGAGCAGTTTGTCACTCATCCTATATGCCAACACGTAGAGACTTGTTTCAATAATTTTTTTTCCCTCCCATTACGAAAGGAAAAATAACTCTGCTTTTTCTGAAGCAAAAGCCACCTTAAACATTGGCCATAAACCAAAAAGCATTTCCTAAAACATTTATAGCAGCTGTCAACTGCTAACCTGCCAAGCAACAAACCGACACAATCAACTCAGTCTGTAACTTTTTAACAAGCACTAGTTTCATGTCTTTTTTGGTACTTGTAAAAATCATCCTAAAGACAGTTTTATCAATGAACTTTGTTTTACCTAATGCTTTTTACAGAAGGCAAGAAGGAAGGCAGCTCTTCTTCAGGGGAGGGTGGAATGACATCTAAGTAATCATCCTCTTCAAGCTCAGTGCCTGCAAACAGCTCGATGTCGACCTCATCCAGTTCTGGGGGGCTGTTTTTCTCATCACTGCTTGGCTTCTGGCTCTCTCCACTTCTATCACTAGCAGCTGGCAGAAAAGCATATTAATACTGTTGGGTAACACTGTAAACTCATTCTGGTATAAACAAAAATGCAACTGAACAGAAGGAAAAAATTAATAGTCAGATTTCAAAACACTCGTTTAATACGGTTTCTCACTTTTAAAGGACAAAATCCCAAATTATTACTGCTCCCTTTTTCTCCCCCATTAAAAACAAATGGACAAAAAGCCCACAAACCCTCTTTTAAGTGGAAAAGTTATATAGCTTACTTAGAGTTACCTTTCCCTGTTAGAAGGGAAAAACCTGAAGAGGTATATTTTCCTACAAGAGATTTTATAGAAAACTATTGTTACATTAAATACTAGCTTGAAAAGAGTGTAAACTCATCAACTAGCATAGTCCCTATACTGGAAACAGAAGGTAAATATACAAGTATAGGGCCTTACAACGCAATCCTACTAAGAAAGGCCAATATCATTAATATATTAAAATTCATTTCACAGAAAGAGGGGAAAAGGTAACAAAATATTCTTATGAAGAAAAATACAGTTCACAAATCCTTTAGCCATTTAGCGTAATGGCAGCATCTCTGCTCAATATCATTCAGTTGCATAAACATATTCATTTCACAAATAAAGATCAAAAGTTGCAAAACAACACAGAGCTGCCAAGGAAGCACTCTGACAGTCATGAACTTTTTGGTTATAATCGAGGGTTGCAGTTTTTCCGGTAGGGCTTTTTTGTTTTGTTTTAAATTGAAAGATCTCTTTTTCCGGTTCAATATTTCTCATCATTAGTTAGGCACAAGATGATTTTATGTCTCTTTTGTGTTAATTTTAAAAGTTACTTTCTTTCTATAACATCCCTATAGATTGTTGCTCTTCATTTGCAGAATGCCATATGGGAAGTCTTGCAACTCCCAATACTACCATGTGACCAGCTGCTACTTCTGCCTCAGAGACAACGCTCCACCATTTACAACCCTGGTTACCCAAACGAAATCCACACACCCACGACTGCTTGTCAGATACAAGCATGCAGCTCCCTCTGCTTTCTGAAAAATCAAGCCCTCTGTGTGCAAACACAAACACATTTTCTGCGAGCTCACTGGTACTTTAAAATAAATGGTTACCTGGGTGAGCCTCTTCCCTGTCATCACCCAAAATCACGTCAGCAGATAAATTCTCCCAAAGGCCCTCACCCACGGCCTTGTTACCGCTGCAGGGAGCTGAATCCTCAAGGCAGATCACAGACTGCTGCGAACAGGGCTGTTGCTCAGCCTCTGGAGAGGTCTCCCCGCGCTCCGAAGCGCCGTGGCAGCGAGTCCCCGTCTCGTCGCCCACAGTCCCGCAGGGGTCTGACCTCTGGGGAGCCTTGCCGGCGGCCCGCTGCCCTTTGGGGGACAGGACCGGCGGTCTGCAATACTTCTTTTCGATTCCCGACAAATCGAAGTCGTCGATGTCGTCCCACTCATCCCCTATGGCAACGACGGGGCCAGGCGCAGGACGGGGCGCCGGGGCACCGCGCAGCCCCTCGCTCACGCTCCTCTTCCCAGAGGCCGCGGAGCCTCTTGACACTTCCCGAGGCCTGGCGAGCACCGGGCCGGGCTGGAGGCCCCGTCCGCCGGACACCGCTGGGAAAAAATCCTGGATTTGTGTTTTCTTGTCCTTGGAGGCAGGGAGGGACGAGGCGAGCGCAGCCAGGGAGGTGTTAACGTCCTTCTCCCTTAAGGCGGAGGTGGCGGGGAGCCCCCGAGGCTCGCCGGGCAGGGCGCCGGCCGGAGAGGTCTTCTTGAAGGTANCCCCTTCACATTCGGCGCCAAAACGCCGCCTGCCCCCCCATTGGATGGACGCGCCGGGAGCGGAAGTGGCTGCAAGCAGCTTCCGCTTCCGTGGCAAGGGCGGGCTTCCGCCCCGCCCCGGGGAGGGGAAGGCAGGCGGCCCCGCCCCGCCCCTCTCCACAAAATGGCGGCGCCGCCGGTAGGGCCGCGCGGGCCTGCCCCAGGACGGTAAAGCTGGTTATAAAAGCAAGCTGCGCAGCCCTGGGAAGGTTTGAACGCTTTGCGGCCCCTGGCGGCTCGCAGGAGCTGTGTCAGCAGGAGGGTGCCCCTGTCAGGAACCCCCGGGGTCGGACCCGGCGGCGCCATGGGAAAGCAGGGACTTAACGGCACACCGCCCACCGGTGACCGTGCCGGTAACGCGCAGGGCCGCGGAGAGCACACCAGCACACCGGTGACAAGTCATCTTTATTCAGCCACTGGCTGATTTTTGCGTGAAATAACACACAACAGAAGTGCCCCCAGCTGTCACACACCTCTCACCATTGCGTGTTTATAAACAATTAGCAGTAAGCTTCTTGCATTCTCCATTGATTCATAAAAGAAAATCCATTTCTTCTCTATCTGCATTAAAAGACCCTATTTTTAATACAAAAAAATACTAAAATCATTTAACGAAAATAAAATGTACAAAATCACAGCACTCATTTTCCTCTAGAGAAAGGAAAAATCTCCTTCAAACCCCGCAGTTACACCTGTTGGTTGGGAAACAGCCACCCAAAGGAAGGGACGAGCTTTGTTGGGGCAGCGTCTTCAAATGGAGTAACTACGGGGCATTTCCGCCGTCCAAGCAGCGTCCCCCCTGCCACCGCCACCCCCCAGCAGAGCTGCAGGTCCAGGGTTGGGACGGGGCGAGCGAGGCACACCGCGAGCGCACCGCAGCCGGCAGGAGAAGGCGGGAGTCTGGCGCTCGGCACAGGAGCACACGTGCTTTTGGCTGGGGAGAGGAGGCACGGGTCTTCCTACTGCAAGAAGCTGCAAGCCGAGGAGTCTGCCTGCAGGTAATGACTTCCAGCAGACTGGTATTTCATCTTGTTCTCACTTTCTTGATTTTTAGCATTCAGAAATTCATACGCAATCAGTCGTTCCTTTTCCTATGCCCACTTTCCCCAGCCCGCTGTCTCCTCTTACACCTGAGGAACCGGGTAAGAGGCACAAGCAGCGAGACCACACATATTCTTGCCACGTTCAATGAGAAAGTACCTAAAAAGAGAAAGAAATGCGTACGAGTGAGTGTTCCCTCCTGTGGCAGAGTCAGCACAATACATACAGCGTAAGGCGACTGCGCTTGTTATGCGCAAGCTCCTTTCTCATGCCAGCACAAGGAGCAAATCCCTGTGACAGAGCTGTTACCACCCGTAGTTAGCCAGGCAATGCTATTTCACGTCCCCCTTATATCACAGACTAGCAGAGTTAGCACCTGACTCTAAGAAATTTCACTTGCAGCTGGAAATACTTGCGTAGCTGGAGTGATAACTCACTCCTGGCACAACCCGTTCTCCTCTGGCCACGTAACCACAGAAGAGGCACGGTGCTCTCCTGGCACCAGGCGAACCAGCAGTACAGCAGCTCTGCACACGCTGGCCGAGCCCCTGTTGACAACGGCAGGTCTACCAATCTAAGGGTCTGCTCTAACCAGTCACCCTAGGACTGGTTTGTAGAGCCATGCCGAGGCTGGGATGATTTCCCCTGCCTCTTCCCAGAGTGTGAAAGAGCTCCGAAATTTCAGCTTGATAGCGTAAGGGCGACCTGGGCGCCGATGATGGTGGGTGGAAGCCCACACACGACTGTCCTTTTACCAGGTACAGGGAGACCATATGGTGGGTCCCGTAGCATGGGGACCTCCTTACCCATCCATGCCCCACAGCGGGCCCCAGGAGTTCTTCACAATCCAGTAAGGAGTCCCATTTTCTTCTCCATACCCCACAGCAAGGACAGCATGGTTCACCTTGTCAGGAGTGTGCTCACATCGTGGGCTGCAAAGAAAAAGGAAAAATAATGCAGATTTGTTACATGAAAAACACAGCCTATAATTAATCATGGATTAGCCGGCATTCTTGATTGCACTCCAACTGCAAAAAGAACTAACGGATACTCTGAACTTCCAGTTGTGGGGAGCGGGCAGGGAAGCCAAGAAAAGGAGATATTTACCAGCCGTATCTGAAGTCAGGGCGATAGGCTACATGGACCTTTGATCTGATCACCTAGTCCAGCCTTTTGTTCAGAATTAACATCAACATTGTCACACAAGAATGAGCTACAATAAAAAAAACTGAGCAAAGGAGTTTTTCCAACAAAAACCAGCTCTTAGTGCATCCCAGTAATGGTTTACTCTGCCCCAAAGTTCAAGGGCCCTGTTCCGCATTTTGCACAGGGAACAGTGAGTTCCTCAGTCTAAATACACATTTCTTTGTATTTCCTCTGAATTTCCAGCTTTTACATCGCACTTGATGAAAGTTGCTGCCTGTGATATAAAACAAGATAACATAAGGTACAAGCTCCCATCTCTAGAGCACCTAGTTTTAAACATGGCAGGTAACTAAAAGATCAATAAGCCCCACAACAGATTTACTTTTCTTGAATCTGTTAATATTTGGTCTGGGGAGCATAGGCTGAAAGCAGTGGAGCACCAATTATTCCATACGCTCTGACTTTAAATCTAGCTTAGACTATAAATCTACAGGATAACTTTACTTGGCGTGTTCCTCAAACTGGAATCCTATTACAAAGTATCTTGCCCATCTGCCCACTTTCACATCTTATACCTGCCTGTTGCTGGCAGTTAACTTTGAGATTACTGTCTTTATTGCAACAGCAAAGCCACTCAAATTCACGGTGCTGCCTACTCTTTCCCTTGCAGCTCCCTGGAGCAGATCACTCATGCTTAGACTCTTAGTTTAATTTTCCCTGCAGTTCTACGTGACTGAGGATTCATTACTCTAAAGTATTCTAGTTCTCTCCAAACAGGCACTTTTCCCATTTCTTGCCTAATAGAAATCTATCCTGCTGCAGTTAGCTCCCATAGTCTTTCCAAAATATAATAATCATCTTTTAAGTAGCTCTCTGCCTTGGCTATAGAGCTGACACAACACTTCAGACCTTCTTCTGCTAGGTCACTTCACGTCTCAAACTAATTCTTCATCTCTGCTGCTTTTCTTACACGTCCAGCTGCAGAGAGGCAGGTAAGCACCGAATGGGATGGGCACGAGGAGCTCAGGGACCTGCCTGCCCGGCAGAGAACAGTGACGCAGGGACCCCCGCCTTACTAACGCAACCTGCAAACATACCAGCTCAGGTGCAGGGCAGCGTGAACACAGCTACACCGCTCACCACCACCCCTCTGAGGTCTAGCACTGGAAACGCCACCCGAGTCCCACGGAAAACTTCCTTTGGTTAGGGCTTACCCTAAGTAAACCAGATGTGTTCAGCTGCAACACCTGGGCTGACCCTGCCACCATCCGCAGCTCAGACACACACATCAGCCCTGGGACAGACCTCCCCCGGCTCTGCGGCAGGGCTGAAGAAGGATCTCCCGAGCCCACTGACTTGCTGAGCTTCCTTCCAAATACATTCTGGTCTTCAGGTCAGACCGGTTCCTAGCAGTAAATCGGCTGCAAGCACACTGTTCCCTCTTCCCTGTGCTGCGCTATCATCCCCCTGGGAAATCAGTACATCAAGGCTCAGTTTACTTATGTTTTCTATTTTCTATTTAAAAGAAAATGCAAGAATGCAGTCCGGTGTCTCTGTGTACAATGCTGCAAAGCAGGAGAAACGGGGATGCGAGTGATTCCAGCCGTACACTTTCCCCTCACCCTCACCTCCCAGGTTCAGAAATACTCACTTTGAATATACTCCTTTTCTGTAGTGCATGAAGTTACCCGTCACCTCAAATGCAAAGCTCACTGGGTTGTACTTCCCCACGGCTTCTACCATGCCATCCTCGTCATACTGCAAGAAGAGGATCCCAGAGTCATTTATCTCCTGATTACACTGGGACCAGTCAGGATCCCCGGACCAGCAGCCAGAGCACAGTGGGGACGGCTAACCCTGGCTTTCTGCTTGCAGACAAGGAAACAAGCGCCCAAACCACACCACTTACATTGAAAGACAAGAACCAAAACTTTCTTACAGGCTGGAGGTGCACCCACTGTGGAAAGCACGCAGAGACCTCGTGCCTGTATTTTGACTACAGCACTTCAGAAAAGGGCGTCAGCGGTGCGCAGGAGAGGAGGAGCATGCATGCCAGCGGCTCGCTCCACTCCAAAGAGCAAGCAGGCTGCTGCCTGCACGGCAGAGCCTGGCACACCTCAGGGCATCCAGGCACCTTCCAGGTCAGGCTTGGCACAGCCCTGGAAGTTCAGAAACATAACCCTTGCGGCCTTACCTGGGTGATATTGATAACATCCTTGACAAATGCTATAGCCTTCTCTGGCTGGAACTTGCAGGTGCCATTCTGTGCAGACAGAAAGGAAGCGGTGTTAGAGCCTGCTCTGGACCCTGCTCTGCCGCTGCAGAAATGTGTCTGAGCTGCGCTGGAAATACCTCGGCCCGGTACGGGTAGGTGTCCTCCCCCATGAGCCCTTTGTTATACAATATGTATTCAAAGGCTTGGCTTGGCAGGCCCCTGCAAGACAACACAGCCAGAATGCAGATTAGTTAGGAGGGTAACGCTGCAGCTTCTGCAGACCAAAGCCATCAACCTTCCCCCGCAGTCCTACAGACTGTTCCCGCAAAGTGGGGGGAAAGGGAAGGACAGTGTGTATCCCAGACCCTCTAAAGGCATAAACTCCAGTCTGGTCCTACAATATCTCCCTGTCTGGAACTCCTGGCCTCACGCATCACGCTGTTTGGCATGAACCTACTCAGGCACAGGAAGACCTCATTCTCGGGAGTGCCTTCTCCCAGGGGAGAACGCCACCTCACCCACACAGCACCAACCGTGTCAGCTCAGCTCTGCAGCCTCGCACACCAAAAGGTGTTTTTCTGTGACCTCTACCCAAACTGGCCAGGGTCCCCAGCTACACAGCACAGGGGAGGACAAGGGACCCACATCTTCAGCAAGCAGCTGCTTCCTTCCCTGGCCACCTTCAGGGAGTGCATCCCACAGAAGGAAGAAAAGGGGAGGCTCACAAGGAGAGGACTAAAGAGGATTCACGAGAAAAATAAAAAGCACCAAGGGTGGTTTTGCTCCGCTCTGTGAACATTCCTCCGGGACCACTTATCTTCCAGAAAACATAAGATTTCAGAAAGCTTTATTTTCTGCCTTCTCTAACAATGCCAGTAGGAATTTACCAAAGGGGAAGCAGACGTTTCTGTGGGTTCCTTAAAGCACCACGAGATGCACATGACCCATGAGCAGAGCAACAGATGAAACTCCCCTTGTTTTCCCTGAGCATGTTAAAGCCTAGCTACATAGCACCCGTGACTGCGGTATCAGAAGACATTGTAACAAAACAAATATCAGAAGAAAAACTAATAAACAAGAGGAACAACAGAGGTTAGGAAATGCTGGAGAGTTAGTGAAACATTCTAACCTCTAGGGAGGGTGAAATTACAATAAGCAAACAAAACCAAACCAAATCCATAATTGTTTTCCCTGACACATCTCAGCCTAGGGGAAACAAAAACCATTCCAGGATCTGGAAGGATCCCGACACTAGATCTTAAAGAAGGCTGTCAATCATGGAACGTAAGACACACTTATTTCTATTCTTTATTACTTATTTATTTACTTACTTTATTACTTATTTATTTATTACTTACCCACTGCAGCCGTGGTTGTTAAAAGCCTGGGCGCAATCAACTAACTGTTGTTCCGCCTACGGAAAAGTTTTTTGAGTCAGCATATATTCAACACCTGCATTCGGAGTAAGTGAGACAGAATGCAACCTGCGCGGCAGGCAACCAAAGAGCGCTGGTTTGACGCATGCAGCTGGCTGTTCACCCGCTGCGATCAAGAATCACCCGGCTGAATGGCTCCACGTCCCAAGGAGTGGGACAAGGAAGACATCAAGCTGACAGGACAGGATGCTTGGGCTGCAAGAGTTATTCCTCCTCACGCCTGCCAGGACACCGTCCCACCCGCAGGAGCACTGGCTGAGATCTCTTTCAAAGGTCAAGTTTGTTTTTAACACTTGCACCCAACCCTCGGCTATTCTGATAAGTCATATAAGTGGCTACTGTCTTTCTGGTTCTTCGAGAATATAAATCCTCTGGGAGTTTAAAAATAAACAGTCTCCTTGCAGCAAGGAGCTCCTGCCAGCTGGCAGCACCAGACATGGCTCTAGCTAACGACGCCTGCTCCCAGTGGCAGGGACCCGTCAGCTCCAGCCCCTCTGGTTTTGTTCTGCTCCAAGAAGGGCTCTGCTCAAGGCCATGGGCAGTGGGACACTTGGACACTGAGCGGGGATAGCAACAGGCACAGAGAGCTCCCGGCCGTGCTGCCCTGTGCCTCCCCCAGCAGCTTTGCTCAGCTTCCGAGGAGCTGCAAGGGGTCTGCAGGGCTGGGGGTGCCTGCCACAGCCGCACGCGGCGATGTACAGCCGGACTTGGAACAAGCAGCCGGTGGTTGTCCCAGACAGGAGCGGGCTGGCCCCGCTGGCAGCCCCGGTGGATAACCAGAGGCAGGACTTGCTGCCAGTGCACAGGAAAGGAAAATCTCTTACCAGAGAGAGGAGCTTTCCTGTGGCAATAGCAATAGCAGACTCCAAACACCCCGTGGTGGAAAAGGTCCAGCAGCTCCCGCAGGGGCCCTGCATTAAGAACCAGAGAGGAGCTGGTCCATAGTGTGACACAAGGTCACCAGCCTCCCTGAAACGCCAGGGCCGGGGCAGAAGGGCACACCAGGAGCACAGTGCTTCCACTCCCAGCCTGCAGACAGGCTTCACCTCTGCTTGTCCCCTGCCCAAGGGCCCACAGCCTTGTCCCCCTGCCCCAGCCCCCCTGGCCACCCTGGCCACAGCCACGGAGGGGGTCCTGGGGGAGCCTGCTTCCCTGCAGGCACGCACACCCCAGTGCTCGTCCTCCCAGCATGGTGGACTAGCTGCGGCAGTTAGCCCCTCTCCCAGCCCACTTTTGGCGCATCACCAGTGACACACACTCCTCACCTGGTTTTTCACGGGCGTCACATAATTTCCCTTCTTCCTCCAGTCAATGGAGTCTGGATATGGCCCAGAGCTGCGCAGGAAGTTCCCCTTCGTGGCTGAGCAGTTCTGCAAGCAAGGCAGGAGGGCTGCAGCAAGCCGCCATGCCAGGGGACAGTGGCCCATAGACGGCCACCCTCCCTGGGCGGAGGGAGCAGTGACTGCCACGCTGCTTGTGCAGCCCTGGCCTGTTGCGTGCCAGCCGGGGAGACCTGGGCCAGCCCTGGAAGAGCACCGCCAGCCCACACCCCCGGCAGCAGCACCTGAGCTGGTCAGGGAGCTCCTAACTGCCCCAACAGCTGGGATCAGGACTCTACCCATAAAAATACAAATCAACCTGCAAAGCTGAAAGCAGAAGTAACAATTCGGCTAGAGCCAGGGGGGTCAAGCGCCAGAGGCTGAAAGCTGGGAAGGGTGGGGATGGGGGGGTTCACCTCGCTCTTCACCCAGGCTCCAGTGGGACAGGGCACTACCCTTAGCAAAGTGGATTTCAGGCAGCGCAGCGATGGGGGGCTGACCCATGTGCGGGTGCAGCACGGCACAGAGACACCCCCACCACGGCTCGGGGACCCCCTCGGCACGCTCCCACAACTTACCTGTGGCTCTCTCCACAGGTACAACTTTTTAAACTCAGCGAAGGTCAGATCTGAGAACTGGTTTAGCCCCACTGGAAGGAGAAGGAAACGGGAACGTTTTGCTCACTAAGGATGGGCGTTCAAGGCGAGAGCGGACCGGGGAGGAGGGGGGGGGAGCTGGGGAAGCGGCTCCTACTCTGGAAGCTGTGGTTGCCGGCGTTGTGCTCGTCGATCTGCCTCTTGTTACCCAGGAAGATGCGCAGCCTGCGGGGGTANACCTTCGGCGGAGGGCGCCCAGGCGGCGGAGGGCGCCAGGAGCGCGGCCGCGGCCAGCAACGCGACCCAGCCCATGTCCGCGCCGAACGCAGCCGAGCCGCCGCCGGAGGGGCGTGGCAGGGGGCGTGGCGAGGGGGGCGTGGCGAGGGGGCGTGGCGAGGGGGCGTGGCAGCCCCTCCCTCGGGCGGCCCGTCCCCGCGGGGAGGGGTTGGGGGCGGGCGGTGCCTGCGGGTCCGGCGTTGACCCGCCGGTAAAAACCATGAGCGAGTCGCGGTTCACCCTGAGATAGAATAGATTTATTAGCAAGAGGTAATCAGGAAACATATNCAGAGCCCGTCAGCCTCGCACCGAGATCCCGCTTCTCCCGAGGTTTTTGGGGTTTTTTTGCCCCCTGGCCCTTCCCACCGCGGCGGAGGCACCCCCGGGAGCTTTACCTGCAGCATCCAGGTCTTGAACTGCAGCTCCTCTGC
>VYXH01011216.1:76613-110586 GCA_013397275.1 Burhinus bistriatus | reverse complement strand
CCTGCGAGTGTTTGGAGACCCAGTGCCGCAGCACGTTGAGGACCCGGTTGGTGGCTGCTCTCCGGATCACAAACTCCTTGTCTCCATTCCGCTGATCCGTTGGAAAGCCTGAAACTGCCAGCGACCTCTTAGCACAGTTACAGCTCCGCTGGGAATTGCTTACGGATATTTTCACGACTGCTAGAAGGAGCAGCCCCATCTTTCCAAGCATCCCTAAGCTGCCTTTTAAATGCAAGCACCGGGGAGACTCTGTGTTACAAGGCAGTGAGGTGCTCAGCCATGGGTGTGAACGGTTCAACCGCCTGCGTCCTGCACGTTCCTCAGGCACCTCCCACATCCAGGCACCCAGGAACTGGAGCAGGTGGGCACTGGGCTGTGGGTGCTTTGGGCACCCCATGTGGAGGCTGCCTCCCAGCCGAGGGCAACCCAGCTGAATACGGTAGAAACAGACACCCCAAAAACGTGTGCCTGCGCTCCCGGCAGCCCATGGCAGGGTACCTGCACTGGCGAGGGACATCCTGCGGTACTTCTCCTTGGTAGGGGTTCCCTCGTTGGCTCCCGCTGTGGCGATGGCGAATGCAGAGGCGGCGGACAGGGCGCTGCGGGTGCTGTCGAGCTCCCGGCAGGACGTCATGACCACACCGTTGTTGTAAGAAAACAACGAGAAATCTAGGGGGGAGAAGAAAGCCAACACCACTCCGGCCACCGCCCCAGCCCCAGCCAGGTCCCCTCCCACGGCCCCGGCCACCACTCGCCAGCCCCCAGCACACGGGCAGCCCCCCTCGGGCTGGGGCAGGATGGGAACGGGGTTCACGGAGGTGGTGGGTGCAGACAGCCAAGGTGGGGCTGCTCCCCACCCTGCCAGGGCTGGGGCAAAGGAGATGGGCAGGAGATAGCACCATGCCTTAAGAATTTATCCAGCACAGCTTTAGCAAGAATTAAGCCAACAGGGTGCTAGAGACAGTGTTAAGACAGCTACGGGGGAGGCTCGAGCAGATAAATCAATGCTTGATGCCAGTCCAGGCTCGTGTCTCCAGCAGCATAACTCACTCCTAAAGCACCAGATCAGCCCCAAGAGGAGAGGAAAGGGGTGAGAAGACACAGCAGGAAACGCAGACCACCTCTGCCATACGGGCCAGAGAGTTCGGCATCTCCCTGTCCTCTTGCAGGAAAACTCCTGTTCCTTTTCACATCTGCTTTCGTTTTACGCCTGCACCTTTAGCAGCTCTGCACGGCCAGGCTCAAGGGCGGCAGGCAGCCCTGGGAGACCCCCGAGCAGGACGGGTAGTGCCTCACTTGTTACCTGATGAATTTTTGCACTTGATGGACTTAGGAGTCGTCGGAGATTTTGTTGGGGAAGTTTCAGCTTCTGCTTCATCGCTCTGGTTGGGATCTGTGTCTGACTCTTCCCTGACAGACACCTCTGAGCCTGCGAAGAACAGGGAACCCGGTTACCATCACCGCTGGACACGTGCACACTGCAGCCGTGTTTTAGCTCTTCCAGATTTTCCTGAAGTCTGAATCATTCCAGCTGGGCACACAGCAACCAAGCAGAGGAAAGGTACAGAGTCCTGCAATTACTTTGGGGGTTTTTGGGGTGGAGTTTTTTTGTGGTGGGGGATTTTTGGGGTGTTTTTTTTTGTTTTGTTATTACGATGTACTCAGCTTTCAGGTAGCACCCAACGCATAGGAGGCAGGAGCTCTCCGTCCTGCACATGGGGCATGTATTGCCAGCGCGGAGGCTCTGCCCTGGGCCGGCAACCGCCAGCCGGACAGCAGGTGAGCTCCAGCTGATGCACCCCGTGCGCAGTGATGGGGTGGGATGCGGTACCTCCCTCGCAGGGTGCAGGGGATGGGAAATCACCCAGCAAAGGGTTGCAGGAAGAGCTGGAGCAGCCTGTCCCACTGCCACCGGCTGGGCTGTCCTCTGCCCTTGCCTACGGCTGCCCACAGACCAGCTTCGCCCCGCTCGGAGCCCCTGCTTGGGCACCAGGGCACAGAAGGTGCTCACACCACCGGCAGCGAGGGAGGGGATAACATCGAGGTGCAAAGAGGGAGGCTGGAGCCTCTTCCCATTTTCCTTAAAGACAGGGAAACTCTGCTAGCAGTGCCGGAGTCGTGCGCACAGCCTTGCTTGCACAGGGGTCCAGCCCTGAGGCAGCCGCCCTGCAGCCGGCGGGTCCCAGCTGGGGGTGCCGAGTGCGATCCCGGTGCAGATGGGGCAGCGCGGGCGCTGGGCTGGTCCCTCCTGCAGGTGGGGAGNCCTGCGAGTGTTTGGAGACCCAGTGCCGCAGCACGTTGAGGACCCGGTTGGTGGCTGCTCTCCGGATCACAAACTCCTTGTCTCCATTCCGCTGATNCGGTTCAACCGCCTGCGTCCTGCACGTTCCTCAGGCACCTCCCACATCCAGGCACCCAGGAACTGGAGCAGGTGGGCACTGGGCTGTGGGTGCTTTGGGCACCCCATGTGGAGGCTGCCTCCCAGCCGAGGGCAACCCAGCTGAATACGGTAGAAACAGACACCCCAAAAACGTGTGCCTGCGCTCCCGGCAGCCCATGGCAGGGTACCTGCACTGGCGAGGGACATCCTGCGGTACTTCTCCTTGGTAGGGGTTCCCTCGTTGGCTCCCGCTGTGGCGATGGCGAATGCAGAGGCGGCGGACAGGGCGCTGCGGGTGCTGTCGAGCTCCCGGCAGGACGTCATGACCACACCGTTGTTGTAAGAAAACAACGAGAAATCTAGGGGGGAGAAGAAAGCCAACACCACTCCGGCCACCGCCCCAGCCCCAGCCAGGTCCCCTCCCACGGCCCCGGCCACCACTCGCCAGCCCCCAGCACACGGGCAGCCCCCCTCGGGCTGGGGCAGGATGGGAACGGGGTTCACGGAGGTGGTGGGTGCAGACAGCCAAGGTGGGGCTGCTCCCCACCCTGCCAGGGCTGGGGCAAAGGAGATGGGCAGGAGATAGCACCATGCCTTAAGAATTTATCCAGCACAGCTTTAGCAAGAATTAAGCCAACAGGGTGCTAGAGACAGTGTTAAGACAGCTACGGGGGAGGCTCGAGCAGATAAATCAATGCTTGATGCCAGTCCAGGCTCGTGTCTCCAGCAGCATAACTCACTCCTAAAGCACCAGATCAGCCCCAAGAGGAGAGGAAAGGGGTGAGAAGACACAGCAGGAAACGCAGACCACCTCTGCCATACGGGCCAGAGAGTTCGGCATCTCCCTGTCCTCTTGCAGGAAAACTCCTGTTCCTTTTCACATCTGCTTTCGTTTTACGCCTGCACCTTTAGCAGCTCTGCACGGCCAGGCTCAAGGGCGGCAGGCAGCCCTGGGAGACCCCCGAGCAGGACGGGTAGTGCCTCACTTGTTACCTGATGAATTTTTGCACTTGATGGACTTAGGAGTCGTCGGAGATTTTGTTGGGGAAGTTTCAGCTTCTGCTTCATCGCTCTGGTTGGGATCTGTGTCTGACTCTTCCCTGACAGACACCTCTGAGCCTGCGAAGAACAGGGAACCCGGTTACCATCACCGCTGGACACGTGCACACTGCAGCCGTGTTTTAGCTCTTCCAGATTTTCCTGAAGTCTGAATCATTCCAGCTGGGCACACAGCAACCAAGCAGAGGAAAGGTACAGAGTCCTGCAATTACTTTGGGGGTTTTTGGGGTGGAGTTTTTTTGTGGTGGGGGATTTTTGGGGTGTTTTTTTTTGTTTTGTTATTACGATGTACTCAGCTTTCAGGTAGCACCCAACGCATAGGAGGCAGGAGCTCTCCGTCCTGCACATGGGGCATGTATTGCCAGCGCGGAGGCTCTGCCCTGGGCCGGCAACCGCCAGCCGGACAGCAGGTGAGCTCCAGCTGATGCACCCCGTGCGCAGTGATGGGGTGGGATGCGGTACCTCCCTCGCAGGGTGCAGGGGATGGGAAATCACCCAGCAAAGGGTTGCAGGAAGAGCTGGAGCAGCCTGTCCCACTGCCACCGGCTGGGCTGTCCTCTGCCCTTGCCTACGGCTGCCCACAGACCAGCTTCGCCCCGCTCGGAGCCCCTGCTTGGGCACCAGGGCACAGAAGGTGCTCACACCACCGGCAGCGAGGGAGGGGATAACATCGAGGTGCAAAGAGGGAGGCTGGAGCCTCTTCCCATTTTCCTTAAAGACAGGGAAACTCTGCTAGCAGTGCCGGAGTCGTGCGCACAGCCTTGCTTGCACAGGGGTCCAGCCCTGAGGCAGCCGCCCTGCAGCCGGCGGGTCCCAGCTGGGGGTGCCGAGTGCGATCCCGGTGCAGATGGGGCAGCGCGGGCGCTGGGCTGGTCCCTCCTGCAGGTGGGGAGCGCAGCTCAGCCTGCAGCCACAAACGCCACGCGAGTGCTAAAGTCAGAGCATCCCTGGGGTCTCCACTGCCGAACCACTCCCACGGGGCTACAGCAGGGGCGAGCCTCCTCCTCTGCTGCTGTGCTGTGCTCAAAGCTGTGCCTGGGGACATCGGCGCAGGGGAACAGAGGGGTGCTCAAGGGGGCAAAGACCTGTGGCCTTTGTGGTGCCTTACTCACCCAACTTCGGCTGTCTTCCCCCATTGCTGAGCCTCCTGGAGGCCATACCACGAGCCACTGCGTTACCAGGAGCATCACCACTGCCGCCACCACCACCACTGCCACTAGTCTCCCCAGCACACGGGGGGCTGCTGCATGCGTGCTCGTGAGGTGGGGGCTCCCCGTGCCCACCCCTCACCGGCACACAGCCGGGTCACCTGCCCCAGCCCGGGGCGAGGCTGCTGCAAAGCCCTGGGCACGGTGTGCCCAATCCCCCCTACATGTCCCTGTACCCCCTGCACAGCACCCACCGAAACCGGCCCCCTCCCTGCCAGCTACCTGGCCTGGAGCCTACCAATCTGCAAACCCACAGCGACTTACTTTGCTTGCTCGGCAGCGACTCCTCTTGCTTTTCAGAAGCTGCTTCTCCTTCATCAGGGATTTTATTGGGATAGTTACTGGACACGTACAGTTTGTTTATGTCCAGGGTGGTCTTACTGAAGGGAGCCATGGAGGAGTACATGCTTGCATAGCCGTTGGATGAGCAGCTCAGAGCAGCCAGGTCCAGCGCCTTCCCTCCTGTGATGATGGGGATGTTGAGGGAGAGCTTCCTCCGCCGGCTGGGGGACGAGGACTTGGTGATGGAGAGGGGGGGAGGCGAGGAGAACTTGCGGTTGGCTCTGGGGGACTTGGGGGGCTCGCCGTACAGCAGCTTGTTGTTCTGGCTGTTTGCAAACAGGAGCTCCAGGGACCTTGGCAGACAGACAGGGAAAGGCTGAACTTGCACCTGCTCTGCCTGAGAGGTCGTGGAGATTCCCACCGGCAGTTCCAGCAGTGCTGGGTCTCCAGGACATCCCAGGGTGAGCCCCTGCCGCCCCGCTCCCACCGCTCAGCCCTCCCAGGAGCCAGGACACCCGCAGAGCTCGGGTTTATCTGCTTCCCCGATTTGCAGGTATCACAACTCATGGGGACCAGGTGAAACAGCTCTGGGGTGGCACCAGGGCCAGGCAGGTCTGGGGAGCAGAGGACTGACTCAGGACAGAAGAGGGGACAGAGGAGCGATGCCGCAGTCCGCCCCCATAAACCCTGCCAGTCCCTCAGGGGCAAGGCAGGTCACCAGCGCAGGCACTGCCGCGATGCTGCACGCAGCCTCACCGTGCGGGGATGGCACTGATCGGCTTCTTGTAGATCGTGATGAGCTTGTCGAGGACGACCAGGGCGGTGGTGAAGACGCGGTACGAGTGCAGGAACGTGTTCAGAAAGTCAATGCTCAGGAACCGCAGGTCCGTCAGCCTCTCCAGGAGCCGTTCCACGCTTGCATAGCGGATCTGCAGGACCTTGCAGGAATTCATCGTTTTACTGAACCTAATGTCAACATCATCACAATACAAGCTGGCATCAGACCTGCAGAGAAACAAGATATCTGTGGTTCCAGCCTGGAACGAAACCAAGAGCTGCTTCATGCGAGCAGCTTCCCCCTGAGATGTGCGGGGACCACGGAAAGCGGTACAGGTCCTCGGCAGTGAAGGAGCCTTGTTCACACAGGGTGTCGCTACGTAAAACGCAGGCAGGAACACTTCCAGGGGAAATCCGCACCCCACAACGGGTGGAAACATTGCACAGTGCTCAACGGGCAGAGGTTTGTGCAAAAAACATGAAACAACTGTCCCTGAGGGACACCCGTGAACCAAGACCGTTCCCCATGCGTGACAGCAGGCCTGCAGCAGCGAGGGTGGTCGATGTCGGGGGGACACCTCTCGCACTGCCCTGTCCCACCAGCTGTGCCTGGCCCCCCTCGTGCCACACGTGTCCCTCCGCAGGCTGGGGCAGCCCTTGCACCCCCGCACCCAGCACATACAGAGCCCACAGCCCCCCGCGCCCCTCTCCTCCGGGGGTTTCACGCACCCCCCTTCACTATTATTATTTTTTTCTCTGAGCTCTCCCCTTTGACCTTCCAACCTCCCTAAGCACAGTCCCAGACAAATGCCCACTCCCAGCTAATTAGCGCTCATAATCACTGCGCTGGGAACAGCACACCCCAGTGCCTGAGCACATGGGAAAGCCACCGGGCTGCCGGGGCTTTTGGCAGCGTTTGGCTGTGGCAGGAGCCGTGCCATGGGAGCGGGCAGAGCCCGGCATTCTCTGCAGCGCCCGGCCGCAGCAGCACTCACTTGATCATCTGGGGGACGGTGACCTTGGAGTTCTCCTCAAAGGCGTTCATCATGAGGCCGTTGCAGCGGATGTTGTCCACGCACTGGAAGAGACACGGGTGGGAGAAGGTGGCGGCAGCAAGGGCGACCCTGCTGCCCGCCTGGCTTGGACACGCCATAAGAGAGACTAAGCTTGGTCTTGGCCAGACAAGACAGTCCTTGGTAGCTGCATCTACCACGCGTGATGGGAGGCCACGGCTGCGAGTGCACAGCTGGGAAGGGCAAGAGCTTCTGCCTGAAAGTAGGAGCTTCAGGATCACGGTCCTGCATCCCTGCTCTGGGGGAACCACCACCCAGAGCTGCTCCCTGGCTCTCCCGCTACGGACCTGGCCCGGGCTCAGGGTGTGCTGGCAGACACAAAGGCATTGCGAGAGTTGCCAGAAACCCCCTCTCATCCTGTCCCGCCATAATCAAACTCCCCTCCCAGCCTGCGCTGCTGGATGCTCTTGGAGGGGGATCCAGGCAGCGGCAGAGCAGCACTGGACCCTTTGCTGCCGGCTCACCAACAAGGGCTTTGCTGGGCAGGAGCATGGGCTGGAGACCCCCGCGCAGGCAGGACTGACCCCGGCCCCTGCAGGGAGCGGGACCGGGTGCCTCTGGCTACCTGCAGCCAGGAGCCGCCACCTCTGGAAGGGGACACAGGCAAGGACATGGTACAACACAGGTGGCCAGGAGGCAAACCCTGTTTAACCAAAAACTTTTTCTCTTCCTCCCACCTGGGGAAAAAGATCTTCAAAGTCATTTGCATAAAGCAAACAAAGAGCAGGTGTAAATTGTTACCACGTGTCTGAGTCAGAGGAGAAATCCAAACCACATATCTACATGTGCAGGCAGAGCACGGACGGGACAGACCCTGCTGCGGCTGTGTCACTTTCCTACTCCACCTCTTCCTCTTTGAGCTACCAGACACCAGAAAGCTTTTGGCGATGGCCGGGCTCTTGGTGCACCCCAGCTCCAAGACACGCTCTCCCTGGGCGCTCAGGGCTTGGTGGTCCACCCGTGCTGTTCACACCAGCCCGACGCAGTAAGACCTCAGCCCACAACAGGTCCTGAGCACCCTGATGGCGCCGGGAAAGCACCCAGGGTGCAGACCACGCCGAGCACGACAGCCACAGCCCCAGGGCAGTCAGCAGAACTGCAGCTGTGCAGCAAACACCAAGTGTTAATTCTGGGTGCCCAAAGCCGTTGCCGCAGCCTGCATGGGGGCAGCCAAGCAGGAATCCCATGGGGGCTGCTCATCCCTGGGGACTTTGCACCCCGACATCTCCTCCCTGCCGGGTCCGTCCTACCTGGCTGATGTCGCTGGTCCACGCAGCCTTCTCCTGCCTGGATGAAGCTACAAGGATAACCGTAAAAGACGGGGAATCTTTCGGCTCCACCACAATTTTGAAGTCAAGATGGTCGATGTCTTGCCCTGATGCTTTTGCTTTGGAATAGAAAAAGCACACACAGTGATTCTGAAAAGATCTCCCCACGCCCTCTCCCCCAGCATAGGTGTTATCAAGGTTTTAAGGAGCTTGTTGCATTTCGTGGGTTGTCTGCAGTGAGGACGGGACAGGCTTGCTGGGCAGAGGCTCTGTGTTTGCAAAGCGAAGCCTGCACACCAGGAGGGCAGCGCAGCCTCGCTGCCGGGGAGAACCCAGCTCCCCAGCGCAGGTTAGAACACTTGTCACGAGGACAAGAGAAAGGAGCCTGTGGTTTTTCACAAGTCTGCAGCTAAGCAGGCACGGCTGAGGACATCCAGCATCTTTTCTTTTCCCAGTTGCCAGCACTGAGCTGTGACGCTCGCTGCCTGCCTCAGGAAGGTCAGATTTGCATAAATGTGCATCTGTTTGGTTCACAGTAAATAATTTACTTAATTAAATCCAGCCAGTAGATCATGACTTTCTTGAATCTATTCAGCATCTGAATTTGCTCCAACTCTGCTGCAGCTGGTTTTACGCCGCACAGACGGACGGCAGGAATGTCAGGAGGACACCACGTCTGTGACAGGGGACACTGGCAGTGCTGACCATGCTGCCATCGGTCCCCAGCCATGAAACGTGGCAGCTGCCTCCAGCCGGGAAGGCATTGCCCGGGGCTGGCAGCAACCTCGTGCCAAGGGTCTGGTGTTCAGTGCAGCTTCCAGTGGGACCCGCACCCCTGGCGCCTCCCTGGACCCCCGGGTGCAGGCTTTGCCCTCCCCACAATGAGGCAACCGGGCTGCAAGCCCCAAAACCACCTGCAGCATGCAGCAGGAGACGGTCTGCCATGCTGGTGGTGCTGGCAACCTCAGCAAAGAGGGTCCTGGAGCAGCTGACACTTTGCTTTTTGAGATACCCCTGTCTGCTCAGCAGCCGGTGGGAGACGCACAAGCCCACCCCCCCCGACCCCGCACCCACGGGTGGGGGCTGAGCAGGGCCCTGGGCATGTCCCGAGGGGAGTGTGCCTGGGCACCTACCGTCCTCGTCGGTGCTCTCCGGCTCCTCCACCAGCGTGCAGTCGATGAGGGAGATCACGCCATTCTGCAGGGGTGGGAGTCGGGTCTCAGAGGCAGGTTCCCCCCCGCTGGGTGCCTGGGGGCTGCCCTGGCCCCCTGCCCTGCATCGCAGCCCACCGCCCCAGCGATGGGGACGGGGTGATGCAGCCGAGGGTTTCGGCATGGCTGCATGCAGCCCGTGGCCAGCGCAGCGTCTGCTTTCGCTGGGAAAAAAGCAGTTACTGACTGCTGGGGTATCACGGTTTTCCTTGTATAACCGATCAACTAATTTGTTTATAAATTATTTAATATGAACTTTAAATTAAATTTTCCAAAAGTCTGTTGTTGTAATTATCAACTCTTTGCCACGGACTGTAATTTTTCAAACTGATAATTTAATGCCAGTAATGAGCAATTTCTGCAAGATTCTTGCTCAATTAACTGCAAAACTTCCACCAACAAAGCGTGAGTCTTGGGAGCGGACTGGAGGAGACTGTGAGCGTTATGTACAAACCTAGGCTATAATTTAAGTTTCTCACTGAATAGATTGTCAAGGTTTCTGCTGCAAATCAGGATAACTTCTTTTATTGAGAACTTGCAATTTCTCGTCTGTGCCCATGACTCAGAGCTCTGCACATCACTGACAAGGTGTCTGGACCACGCAAATTAAATCCGACCGTCCGCCTGCTCCCAGCCCAGCACCCCCAGGAGGCCGCAGCCACGGGAGGGCAAGGTGGTCCCTGGACCCCCGGTGTCACCAGGAGAGCCCAGCCAGCTTGGGCTGCAGCAGCACCGGCCTCTGCCCGCTCCCCATGCACGAGCCCACACCCCAGCACCCCAGGAAGCAGCACCAGCTCCAAGCCCAGCAGCCGCTGGACCCTTTGCTGGGGGTTGCTGAGCACCCCCCGCTCCGCACCTTGGTTAGATGGAGCTTCCCTCCGGAGCCCCTGGTGCAGATGATCAAGTGCTTGGAGAAGAGGAAGCACTGCCGCTCGCCCTCCTTCTTCAGCGAGAGGGAGCCCAGCCGCCCCCGTGTGATCTTCCCTTTCTCCGACATTGGCACTTGGATGAGGGACCCTACAGAAGGGAGAGACCCGTCCCTGGCATCGGGGCCAGCTTGCTGGGCACGGTCCCCAGGAGCGGGGCATCGCTGCATGCCTGGGACAGGGCAGCGGCAAGCGTGTCCCCAAGCGGCAGGGCTGGGACTGGCCCTGCGAGCCACTGCCTGCGTGGGTTATCGGGCCCCAGAAACCGGGCAGGCACTGGCCACGGCCCCCAGCCCACCCTTGTACCCACAATGCATGGATGTTCCTCCAGGACCAAACGTGCCCAGGAGGTCAGGATGCATCCCGCTACTTCTCTGGTAGCAGGAAATCAGTAACAGCTAAAAGCACATTCTGCTCCGTGATGCAATCAAATGCAGTGCTGAGACTGTCTGAAAGTGAGGCGCCGTGGAGCAGAGAAAATTCAGAAATGGGTTATATTTTTAAATGTCACAGCTCACCAGACTGCGCTGCAGAGGGATGCGGGGACGGGGGCTGCAGGGCTTTGCGTAACCCGCGGAGGGGAGGGACGTCGACACAAACACGGTACCTTGTCTTACGAAAGTCTGGCTGGTGTCCAGCAGAATTTCACACCCTTCAATAATCATCCTCTCTATCGCCAGATTTTTTCGAATATTTTCAGTCTCACTCACTTCATCATGCATTATCCTGAAGGAGGGAGAAGAGAAAATTGGAGCTCAGAAGAGATTTGCACTTTTCCCAGCAGATCCCTTTGGACACACAGGAGGGGCTGCACTAGGTAAGACCAAAACTGAAGGAATATCAACAGAATTACAGCAGTCATCTGTATCTATACAGACCCGGGAGCTCAGGAGGTAACATACACATCAGCCTGGACTGTATCTCCAGATTTCTAAATATTGAAATATGTGTGCTTCTTGCTCGGAAATCACAAAATTCAGATTTAGGGCTGTTACCCCCTGTCACCAGCCGCCTCTGAGATCCCTGCTCCTTGAGGAGGGGAAACGGGATGAAAGCTCTTTTTACAAATTGCCTTGGGACCGAGGAGCGCCGGTGGGTTTGGCGCTGTCACAATATGCTGGCACAGGACACACAGAACACTTTGGTCTGTGGCCTGTGGAGGGAGAGGATCAAAAATGGGGAATCACAGCCGATTCCCGGGTGCCCGTTGCAGAGACCTCAGAGGCACCTGGCCCCACCAGCACCCAGCAGCAGAGCCGCACCAGACAGGAGAAGACAGAGCCAGACCTTCAGAGCTGTCCCGGCCCTCCAAAACTCATATTTCATCATTAAGAAGCCCTGGAAAACGCAGCCCCTGGCCAGAAGCAGCAGGACTGCCATCCCACCGGCCCCAGGGACGCATTGGCACAGGAGGGCAGGAGACGGCACTGGAATGTCTCAGCTTTTGGAACATAGAAGATGAGGGCAATGGGAGGGCAGGTCCTGGCTAAAACAGCACGAGGCACCTTTGGCGCAGGGCTTTGCTTGCTGCCGGCACCCGAGCAGCAGGCAGGGTGCGTGGGCAACCGGAGGCAGCTGGGCGAGCTCCCACAAGGGCACCCACAGCACCCCCGGCACGAGCAGGCAGACCTCCCTGTGCCAGTGGCTCACGAGGGGTTTCACCCTTGTCAGAGATGGCCAACGGGCTCCGAGCAAACCAAGGACCGAGCTTCTCCTGCGTCCCACCTCAGTGGGACACCACAGCCCCTCTGTCACCATCTCCACCGGCTTCACCCTGCAGGTGCTGTACAGACACCCGAGCCAGCCTGGTCCCATCAGCCCTGCACCCTCTCCAAACTCTGCGGGTCAGGGTCTGCCTGCCCCAGCCCCCCTCCCTGCCCACCAGAAGGGCAGCACACTGCACCGGCAGCCCGGCCAAGAGCCCCACCACCAGCCCGAACCACCCCGGTGCAAGAGCTGCCCCCGGTCCCACAGCCCCGAACACCGGGACGGACGGGGTGGGCAGGGTCAGGCAGCGGTGGGTCTGACCTGGAGAGCTCTTCCAGCTTGGACTTGGCGTAATCCAGGCTGTTCCTTTCCACGTGCTCATGGGGAGTGTGAGCCAGCAGCTCGTGCAGCGTCAGGATGTACCTGGGGATCTGCAGCACAACAGACCAGAGCGGGGCATCAGCTGCAGCGCAGTGCAGGGGGTGGGTGGGATGGAGGGGGCACAGAGGGCTGCAGGTGCCCACCCTGCACTGCTCCCGGAGCCACCGTGGCCAGGGACACCATGCCTGGGACACTGTGCCTCAGACCCCCTGACCTGGGAGGTTATGAAAGCTTCAAAGCTCTTCGTGCTAAAACTTAATGAAGAGGGGGAACAGCATGGGGTTTTCCCAGGACTCTGCTGTGCCCCACCCATGTCCCGGCAGCACGGGGTAACCGGGAAGCCAGCAGCTTCACCCAGAGAGTCCTCCCGCAGCACCGACGAGCCCAGCAATGGCCGAAGCAGGTCCCAGGAGCAGCGTGGGACCACGCAGGGTCCAGCCCCAGGCCATCTTCACCCAGGCTTTACCTCCCCATCACCTGATGCTTCCTGTGGGGCTGGGGTTTGCACCGCCTGTCCCATCCCTCGCTGCCAACTCTGTGGTGGCATCTCAAGGGCCGATCCTGGCACCAGCGGTCACCTGGAACATAGGGTAGGTCAGGAAGGTCTCCAGGGTCCTCTCCTCGCAGTCGGGCTTGGCCTCGTAGTGCTTCAGCAGCTTGTCAAAGTCCCGGTTTTGCTTGCAGTGTGCCAGGATCTGCAGGCTGTACTGGTGGTTCCTCACGAACTCCTGGTAGATGTTCAGCATGGGCAGCAGGATGTCGAACAAGTCGGCTGCGGACAGAGAGCCAGCGGGGAGGTGGGTGCGCTGGTCCAGCCCGGGGTCCCCGCACAGCTGCCCCGGCTCCCGACGCTCCTCACCCCCGGATCCCACTCAGGGCACCCCCAGCGCCTCTTGCTGCTTGTGCAAGCCCCAGGTCTGCCCAGTTTGGGTTTTAAAGACACCCTGTAGGGCTAGCTGAGGGTCTAATCAGACACAGCAATGCTCTTCGGCATCAGCTCGCCTGTGCCTGGTGCAGCCCACCCCTTCCACCGCCCGGCAGAACCAGGAACGCAGGAACTGGGTTCCTCTGTGGTTTTTTGCTCTGGTCCTCGCCTCTGTGACTGACATGAAGAAGCACCGACGTGCTGTGCAATGCATTTCACTGCTGCTGCCGGTTAGCAAAACGCCTGTTGAGTTGCGTGAGGAGGAAGAGGGCGGGCTCGGCTCTACCAGCGAGCAGGAAGGAAACGCGGCGAGGAGGCAACACGCACTTACCCAGCACCAGCGTCGGCCAGCTGGATATCCTTGCCTTCAGGCCTTGGTAAAAGATTTGGTGCAAAAACATGATCGTTTCGCTGAAAGATAAACCAAGGCATGAAAAGACAGATGAACAAGTGGCAAATAATGAGTAATTAGGTGAAATCACCAGCCCAGAGGGGGCACAGAGGAGCCCTCGGACTGGCTGGGGAAGTGGTTGCACAAGGTGGGGTGCAGAGAGGGTCCCTGGAGGTGCGCAGGGAACCGCGGACAAGGACGGAAGAGGAGATGAAGGAACCGAGCAGCCTGAGGCTCCCCTCAGAAGTCAACCCTGAAATGCAGGGGAGCCCAGACCTCCCTTTCCTGCAAGGGAAGAAGCCAGCCCCCTCTCAGCCCAGCCCCGCAGAGCGGCTCTGGCAGAGGGGGCAAAAGTGCCATCAGCTCCCCAGCACCCACTGCCCAGCCCTGTGCACACCCCTGTCCCCGCCAGCTGCAGGCTGGGAGGCAAGCAGGATCCCCCCCTTTGCTATGGGTTCTGCTCCCCTCGGGAAACTCATGTCTTCTGCCGGTACCTGTCCCTCACCGACAGCGAGGCATGGGGTTTGTTTGATTTCCAGTAGGGGATAAATCACCTCCGCATTCTCCTGGCCAGGCAGCTCTGCTTCCACCCTGCCTGGACATGCCCCATGCTCTCCAGCCCTGCCTGACCACTCCTGCTGCCCGCCAGGCCAGGCAGAGCAGGAATCGGCCAAAGTCTTTGCCGAGGAGGGCGCAATGCCGGGCAGAGCTGTGCCGAGCTGGGGCAGCCCCGCTCCCGAAGGCAGGCAACGCTCGGTGGGGCTGCAGCCCTTCGAGACACCCGTCTGCATCCCTGCCCTGACGCTGCTGCCCACCCAGGCCACCCCTGCTCTCCGCAGCCTCGGCACGACAGGGAGCTCCTGGCCGGAGCTCTGAGCTGGCCCCGGGTCCTCCACTGCCCAAGAGACCCCATGGCGAGGGACTTCCTTCAGGCCATGGAAGTGAGAGAAGGCAGAGGAGGGATGCTTGGGAGCGCTCACTCTGCCTGCACTGGCCGCAGCCAAGGCGCTGGCTTCACACAAGCCGAGATGTGGGGGAAAACTGGAGTTTGGGTTCCGCAGTTTGGGTGTATCTCAGCTTCCAGAGAGGGCTGGCACCCCACGCAGCCCAGGGGACCTCACAGCAGCAGCAGCAGCAGGAAGGGCTGCGGAGAGGGGCAGGAGCGAACGCCAGGAGCCGCGAGCGCTGCTCCCGGGGCTGCCCCCTCCACAAGGGCCAGGTGGCCGGCACCTCCAGGGCTGGCTGGTAAGACTTGCCACTGGTGTCAGTACCATCTGCGGGATGGAGCCATTGCAGCTGCCATTAAACCTGGCACGTACCACTGACACACTTGGCATCACCGTGGCCTGGCTGGGGTCAGTGAGTGCCACCTCCCGTCACCGCCAGCACACAGGCACGGCCGCTCTCGGCACACTTTGCAGCAGCTGTGACCCTGTGTGGCAGCTGCAGGAGAGGCTACGACTTTCCCGTCCACACCACCTCCCGTGAGAGCTGCATCATCCCCGCTTCACTCATCCATTGCTACCTGTGAGCTCCCACTAACACCAAAAAACACCATCCTCCCCACCACCAGAGCCAGGACCTCACACAGATGGGCTCCTGGCACCCCCAGCCCACTGCTGAGGCCCCGGAACATCAGCCCCCATGGCACCTCCTCATGTCAGTGCCAAGCACTCAGTGGGGATAGTCCCATGGGGATGGTGAGCTTCCATCCATGGCTTTGGGGGCCAGGCTGCAGGCTCCCAGGAAACCCCCTGGCACCGAGCATCCCAACACCCATCCCCGGGAGCAGCAGGCTGCGGACACCAATGCCTGCCCGGAGTCTGCCAGCTCTGCCAGGGAGCTGCAGAGCTCTCCCTTCAGAGAGGGCAGCCAGGATGGCACTCACCTGTTGAGGAATATGCTGCTGACATCATCATGCGTGATGGGAGGCTTCTTGGAGCTGGCCGCCATCCGCAGCGGCCGCAGGAAGTTGTTGACGAGGATGTGGAGCTGCTGGACATACTCAGCCTCTGCCTCCAGCATGCTGAAGACGACCTGGTTCCTCTTGCGCATGCTGTCGGCATGGGGGGACCTGATGTAGTCCTGGATGATCGTCTTCCACTTCCTCCGGCACAGCCAGCCCCGCAGGAAGCTCTGCACCTGCCGAGGGAGCAGCGGCCGTGTTAAGGTCCGGGCTGACGAGCCAGGCAGGCACCCCGTGCTCAGCACCATGCAGGAGCCGCGGTTCTGCAGCGAGGTTTCCCTGGCTCTTGCTGAGGTGTGCACGATGGTGCCTGTTACTGGTGCTGCTCTGAATCCTCCCGGCTGGGAAACGAACAATAACTCATTTAAATGCACTTTCTTATTGCAGACAATGTCCTCTTTTCCCTTTTACAGAGATGCATGGCAGGCTCCTAGGAGAAGCAAGGATCCCATGTTAACTCCTGACCACCCCCGGCACAGCCACGACGGCGGGCACTTCCCTGCCAGCAGCACTGTGCGGGTACGGAGCCTCCCAGCCTGCCGGGTGCTTGGCCCTACCCAGCACCCCACAATCGCCCAGCGAACCGGGGCACCAAAGCTCCCCTGCAGCCAGCACCTGCCTGGGCACCCAAACACACAGAGATGTATTAGGACACCTAGAAAAGCTTCCAAACCTTCCTCACGTAAATGAGCATCCGCAGCACATCCCGGTCCGTGCCCAGAGCTCCGTCCGTGCATGTGGCTGCTGCCCACTGCCCCAAGCCCGCAAGGTTCAACCCCACGTCCCCTGCACGGGGCAGCAGGCGCCCAGGGCCGGCAGAGGCTTTCCCGGGGCTCAGACGAGGGCAGGACGCCCTGCCGCTGGCCCCCGCTCCGCTCAGCTGCCACCACCCACCTTCTTGATTTTCTTGATGTCGCTGTCGTCGTCGCTGGGCGCGCTGGTCTGGCCGGCCTGGATGCGCTCGTGGTCCTTGAGCAGGGAGGCGATCTGCGGGCACAGGGGGGTGTGAGCGGCCACTCCGGCATGTCCTGGGAGCCGAGGACAAACCCTGCTCCCGCGCAGTGCCGGGGAACGGCACGCACCTCCAGCTTAACTACAGATAGAGGGACATATTGTGCTGATTCTGTCTTAATGGGAGATCGGTAGATGAAGCAGATGAAGAAACGCTGCAGAGCTGTCAGGGCGCTGCCAACTCCCCGGCATCCCCAGCACCACCGAACACGCCGCAGAGACAGGGACCTGGAAATCCTGCTGGGTACCCAATGCGAACCGCATCCCTCTTTCCCAAGAAAGCCTTCACGGGTGAGTCGTTAAAAAATGAGTTGGAGAGAAAATGCCAGAAAAATCTCAAGTCATTTGCACCCTAAAACTTGCAGACAAGGACAAACTCTCATCCAGTCACAGCTTTCCAACACAAATTGGATCGAATCTCGTTAGCTTCAAGCATTTGAATTTTTACTGTTTCTCGCCTGTACTTTTTCTCACTCCCCTGCTCATTGCCGTGTCCCTGCCCCCGCGGCCGCAACCATTTATAAAGCTACAGGAAAGGGCAGGAAAACAGAAAAAGTACCATTCAGAAAGTGAAAATTGGGAAAAATGTGATTTGAATTTTGATTTTATAGAAAATAAGAAAAATAAGCAAAAACCTTTCAGAGTACTTTCCAAAAAGTTTTGGAGAGAAAGGAGTTGGGATCTTTTTCATTTGGAGACTGCTTCCCAGCGACGCTGGGAACTGACAGCAGCAGTAACTGCAATACCCACCGAGCACGCGTTGATTTTTTGGTGTCTGGACTGTTAGGAAGGAAAGCAAAGTAAAGGACGAGAGGAGACGGCTGGGGGAGGAGGACAGGCGCAGAAGCTGCTTCTGTTGCATGGTCACAGCCCGGGAAGAGGAGATGACTTCCACAAAAAAGAGCTGCATGTTTTCACACCATAACAAGCTAAAAACCGCTGTGGGTCAATGCGGTCACCACGTCTGACCGAAGCTCAACAGCCGCCTCTTGGCGTCAAGCTCTCCCAAAGAGACCTGACCCTCCCAGCACTCAACGTGGAGACATTTCCCCAAAACTTCTCACCGCCAGGCACCAGGAGGGAGCGTGCAGAGCTGCTGCCTGGCGCGGGGCTGGGGATGAGCCCAGTCCAGTTGGCCCCGCTTGTGCCACTGGTGCGACCCGGCTGTGGCTCAGAGGGGTTCAGCTGGAGGCACCGGGGCTGCCCCGGCCCCCCAGCATCCCTGCTCCCCCAGCACAGCCGCCCCCAGTGCCACCAGCCTCGGCAGGAGCAGCAGCACGCCAGAGAACACGGCGCCAGTTCAGCTCCTACGCAGCTCTGTTGGTTTCACCGACATGGGATTAGATTTTAGAAGAGACTTTAGAGATTTTTTTCCTCTCCTTGTGCCTTCCTATGGAGCTTCAAGCCACCAAACATCCCCTGCAACCCTCTGCATTGAAATATTTGAGAGCACCGAAGCCATTCCCTGCGCCGGCTCCAGCCGCATCTTGGCCGGGACCCATGGAGCAGGTCTGCCGGTGCTGTGGGTTTATTTTGGTTTCTTTTTTTTTAAATTGAGTGAGCAGCATTTGCACATTAAAGTAGAAGCTGATTATTTGATCTCTGCTTCAAAGCATGTGGAAGAGCAAAAAAACAAAACCCAAAGCAAGGTAAAATCAAAAGTACCTGGGCACAGGGGACAGGATGGGCTGCAGCTCTGCCAGGCGTCTCTGAGCTCGACCCCTCAGCTAATTTCAGGGTTCGCAACACATCTCCCACCTCCCCCGACTGAAAGCTCATCGGGATGGTCATCGCCCCACCACCGCCACTCGCCTCCTCTGCCCCTTACGCCGGCCATGCTCCCGTGGCAGCCGAGCTTGCCCCGACGTGGAGGCTGCACCAGACCTGGGGAGCTCCCGGCCAGCACCAGACTAGAGCCCCAGGAGAAACCGCCCGACCGAGTGGGTGCCACGGGCTGCGGCTGGGGCGGTTTTGGGGCTGATCCTGTTCTGTTGGAAAGCACAAATCCAGCAGTGCTGAAACCACTCCCAGGAAAGGCTTGTGGCTCCCCAGTCCCCCAAGACTAAAGGCAGCCTTCAGCATACCCCAACTCATGGTCAGGGATTGCTATTAACCTGCACTTTTTAACTCAAAATTTCAAAATTTAAGGGAAAGAGCACCATAAGGATGTGCCAACCCACTTCTGCCCTCACTGCCTCTCCAGTTGCCTCCTTCATGGCAATTTTGAGATTTTGATTGATTCAGGGTCACCGTCTCAGCCCAGCAGGTAACAGGACCTCCTCCCAGCTGCCTCCACCATGGAGCTGCTGCCCAGCCCTCCCTGCCAGACACGAGGAGGGGGTCGGCGGCAGCACTGGCTCCCGGATGCCCCACTCCCTCCGGCCCCGCCACCCGCCGCACCGCCGGCACCAACACCCACCAGCAGCCAAAACACCAGCAGCGAGAGGGGACCCAGGGCTGGCGGCAGCCCTGCAACACGGGGGCCAGGCAGCACAGGGCAGACATGCACCTGCGAGCATCTGCCTCCCAGGTGCCTTAGAGACGCCAGCTTCCCTCGGCACCGTCTGCTGAGTCATTTTTGCATTTTGTTGCTTTGTCTGCCGTAACCCACATCGCGTCACCCTTCCTACAGCCCAACGCCACAAAGCACTGCACAGCAACCGGCCGCGGGAGCTTCTGGGATAAGCCACAGGCAGCAGGTTTTATGGGCTGCTCTCACTGACGAGACGCTCCCTTCTTGGTGAAGTGTCCGTTTCGCTTATAGCACCATGCACGTTAATTCCCTGATGTACTCAGGTTATGCAGCTTGCACCTGGCACAGGTTCCCTCCCGTTGCCACAGACGCCTCTTTGCTTTTTCAGTTACTCCTCTGGCTTTGCACCACCTGGCAGATGTCACCACCAGGCACACAGCACGTAGAGGGGGTCTAATCAAAGTATCCAGGATGAAAATAAGGAAGGCGAAATCATAAGATAAGGAGTCTCCATCCCTCCCCCAATACCTACTCCTGAACCCAAGGGACCGGCTCGCCAGCCCGTTCCCCTGCGCTCGCTGCTGGAGCGAACCCTTCCCTGCCACAGCAGCGTCCCAGGGACAGGGACCGCACTGAGCCCTGCACACGGACTGCGCCAGGGCCGCACGCTGCACGGCTCCTGCAAGAAAAACCTCCAACGAAGGCGATGCCCTCACCCCTCTCTGCAAGAGAGCCTGATGTCATTAAAACAAGCATAAATACGCCAGCTGTGACGTCCCCCGGTCCCTGCCAGCACGGTGACGCCACCCGCCTGCCCGCAGCCCGTGGGTCACCCCGGGGAGCAGCAGCGCGTCTGCGGGGCGATGCCAGGCTCTTCACCTCGGCCTTCAGGCGCTCGATCTCGATCTCCCCGTCCTCGATCTGCTGACGGAGTTGCTTGGCAACAGTCTTCTCCGTTTCCACAATCTGCAGGAGATGGAGGTACTTCTGCATCAGCGCCTCGTGCTCCGTCGCCAGATTCCTGTAGCTGCAGGCAGACACAGCCGTGAGCACCCCTCCTCCCCCGGACCCGCCGCCACGGCCCCCCCAGGACACACAAGCAAAATTAGGTGTCTGCAGGCTGCGGTTTGCCGGGGGGGTGGTTCTCCTGCCCGGCTGCCTACGCGCTGCCCTTGCCCCTCCGGCTTGGGGTACCCACAGGGTGAACAAACTGGGAGACGGCTCTCGCAGTCTGGGATGCTGCTACTCAGAACTGACCAATTGGGAGAGGACTCGGGTTCCCCGCGAGGGTGCCAACAGAAAAGACACCGCAAATTTTAAGAAAATGGTAGGAGACAAAAAACCTCAAACACCTATGGCCAAACCTCTCTCACCTACCACGTCCCAAAAGTTTAACGAGAAAGAGGACACTTGTGGCACAAGCTCTTACAAACATCTGCTCTCGTTAAGGTGCTGCAGCAGATGATATTTCTCTGATCTCCTGCATACAACACTCATCCGCCCCCCCTTCTCACTGCCAGCCTGGCACCCTCCTTTACCAGAGGCGCGGCTGCACCATGCCGGCTCCTGACTGCTCTCCCATAGCGAGCGAGCGGGCTGCGCTAGCGTTCCCACTGCAGAGAAACACCAGCTTGGAAAAACCTCCTCTGACCATTTTTGCTATTCCAGATGAAACCCTTCCTGACGATCTTTGAACCCGACAGTGAATCGGGCATCCCTCCGGCACCAGGCTGGGATAGGCAGTGCCAGCCTGCTGGGGCAGCCACCCCACGTGGGACAGGGACGGGATGGGGATGGGCAGGCGCGGGGACTGGGGGGGCACGTCTGAATGCAGCTTCCTGCTCTGCACGAGGGTCCCCAACACGGGGCTGGGGACAGAAGGAGCTCTGCTTTGCCTCCCGGCAGTGCCTGGCTCAATGGCTCCCTGCCCGCAGCTGCCCTCGAGCACGGCTTTGCCTCCGACACCCCCTGTCACCGGGTCTGTGCTGGTGGAGGGCGATACCTGGCGTGAGCTATGGCTGCCACCCACTCGTCGCAGTCCTTGGCATCCTCGGTCCTCAGCTCCAGGGTCTTCTGGTTCTCGTGGTTGAAATTAACGGTAAAGTAATGCTGCGGGAGCAAACACAGGGTGAGGTTACCGCTTGCTCGCACAAGGCCATTAGAAAAGTGCTTTATGATCCACCACAGGTCGCTTCATTTTAAAAAATAACATTGTGAAACACCAGCAGCACGGCCGAGACGTGCTGCCCTCAGCACTCCGGGAAAAGCTGCTCCTTGCCGGCAAGGCAGCCCAGCCGTGCCACGGGCGAGGATGGGGCTCAAAATGCTCCAAGGGGAAATCCCGCTGGGCAAACACCGAGCTTCAGATAAACCTAAACCCACCGAGCACCATGAGGCTGCAGGCCTGAGCCCGCGGCGATTGCCTTGAGGACAACCCTCACCTGGGGAAAGGCAGATGAACAAGGGCGTTTAGCCGGACCCAGCGCCAGGCTGCCTGCATCCCTGCCTGCGCAGGCAGCGAGCATCCTCGGGCACCAAAACGACGCCCTGCTGCCGCTTGGGGCTTGACATTGGGCAGAGCCCCAGTCCCATGTGCTCGCACCGCTTGAGCCGGGAGGCTCTAATGGGCAACGGCGTAACAGGACTCAGCGCAGGACTATATTTAGCCTCCCTTGACATTTACAGTATTTGTGCTAATTGTGCACGGTGGCAGCCCGCGTCGGCTGGGGTTTGTGCTGCTCCTGTGCTTTCCTGCAGTCTCCTAGGAAACAGGTACCACGCTGCAATGCCGGATACTGCCCGGAATAGCTGGGCTAAAACAAAACCCACTAGAAAAAGCTCATCCTGACATTATCTGCCCCTCTGTTAGGTTTAACGCAGGATCTGAATTAACAGGTATCCTGGCAAAAAAAAACAACAAACCCAACCTGCAGCAGCCACTTGCTCCCTGGCATGCACCCCTGCTCCCCAGGACGGGAGCCAGCCGCCAGCTGCGAGCACAGACCCTGGCATGCCACGAAAACACAGATGGACACTGCAACGCAGGCAGGAGCTCGCATGGGAACCTGCCCCAACGCCAGGCTGCAGGCAGGGACAGGCAATGGGGCGCTGCACCAGGGCAAGGCTGGCACTCACCCAGTACAGCCGGGCGGTCCAGCACCATCACCACCCCAGGGGTACTGCTCACCACGCCTCCCCAAAACAGGGCTGCATCTCTCATCCCTACCCCTTCCAGGTCTCCCCTGTCCCCTCCCGGAGCAGGCATCTTTACTCTCGTCCCCTTTCCATCCCTAATCAGGCCCAGGGTTGTTAAGGAGAAGGACCTCCAGACGGATGCAGGAGACTTTCGGTGAAACCAGGATGCAGAGGAGCCAACACACAGCCGGTCGCTGTTCCCGAGTGATGTTGGTGCAGGTATCACGGATGGACGGACACCCAGCTCCCCCACCCAGCACCATGCCCACCCAGGGAAACACCCTCTGAGCTTCCTCAGCCCGTCCGGGTCCTGTAGAGGAAGAGAAGGGGGAGCCTGGGGACACCGTGCTGCCCTGGGTCCACACCACAGCCCTCCTTCAGAAACAGCTCTTTCCCCTCTGGGAGGCAACTGGTTGTTCCTGCGACCCTCTGAAGATGCGTCTCCTTTACTTCTGTCTAGGATCCTTTAGGTGCAATATTTTTTTATTGCCGATCCTGTGGACAAGTTTCATAGAATCATAGAATCATTTAGGTTGGAAAAGACCTTTAAGATCATCTAGTCCAACCATTGACCCTACTCTACNCTGCTGGCCACACTGTTCTTGATACAGGCCAAGATGCCATCGGCCTTCTTGGCTACCTGGGCACACTGCTGGCTCATGTTCAGCTGGCTGTCCACCAGGACCCCCAGATCCTTTTCTGCCAGGCAGCTTTCCAGCCACTCCTCCCCAAGCCTGGAGCGTTGCCTGGGGTTGTTGTGACTCAAGTGCAGGAGCCGGCACTTGGCCTTTTTGAACCTCATGCAGTTGGCTTCAGCCCATCCATCCAGTCTGTCCAGCTTCATTTGGTGTCATCTGCAAACTGACTGAGGGTGCACTCGACCCCCTTGTCCAGATCATCAGTAAAGATATTAAACAAGGCTGGCCCCAAAACTGAGCCCTGAGGAACACCGCTTGAGACCTGCCACCAGCTGGATTTAACGCCATTCACCACAACTCTCTGGGCTCGGCTGTCCAGCCAGTTTTCAACCCAGCAAAGAGTACACCTGGCTAAGCCACAGGCTGCCAGCTTCTCTAGCAGAATGCTGTGGGAGACTGTGTCAACTCTTCTCCTTATGAAGCCTTCTCCATGGTAAAACGTGCCATTGTCCGTCTCCCACCCCTTCCCCATCCCACCGCAGCCAGGTTGGCGAGAGCTCCGGGCAGCCGGGCTGGCAGCTCGCCTCTGTCTGCAGGACATGTCTGGAGCTGCAGCAGCTCCACAGACCTTCACTTTTCATCCTCTTTTCTTCTCCCTCCCACCCCCAAAAGCTTTTATTGGTAACAAGACATCTCTGAGAGAAAATTCACCAGAAACTTTTGGTCTCTGAAACCGCGCGGGTAGTTACGCCTCTCTGCTTTATGCTCACCTCTCTTACATCCCTTCTCTTGCAAACAGCATTAAAAAGAGCTTGTCAGATTGGCAGGTCTGGAAATCCTCCCCCTTAAACACCAAATCAGGAATATCACCATCCACGCCAGGGCACTGCCAAGCACTCGCTCCCCAGCCCCGGTGTCCTGGCCACAGGCAAGCGAGGGGTGGGAAAGGCCCTTCTCAGCCCCAGCGTCCCTGCGAGCTCCTGGTGCCATGGGGACAAACCGCCCCAACACTGCAGCAAGCACATTCACCATCCCACGCTCCACCGACGCCAACAGCCGGAGCTCGGCTGAGTCTCCACGGGACCAGAAACACGGGGAGATGCCTCTCTGGCTCCCCCAAACCGGTCCCTGCCCAGTGGGAGGGGATGGGACGGTGAGCCCTGGGCTGCCCTTCCCGGGTGCTGCGGGTCCCTCAGGGGGAGTAGGGGATGATGCAGCGCCCGTGTGTGCTCCCATGGGCGAGCGCACCCGCTCAGAGCCCTGCGCCCACAAGCAGGACCAGGCATCACGCCAGGTTAGAGCGCCCTGATCTTACCCAGGGCCATCTGGAAAAGCAGCACCTCGCACAGCTTCAGGACTTAGCGGATTTTAAAACAAGGAGTGGCAGAGCCCAGGGCAAGGACCAGGCAGGGACCCGGGACGGGCACCCACTCTGCTCCCCCCCCTGCTTCGCCCACCAGGTCCATTGAGGCACCTCCTGACACACCTGCACCAAAAGCATTTCGTCAGACGGCTTCTGGCTCATCTAATTTAAACCCAGAAGCTCCTGAAGGTTTTGCAAACGGCAGTTTCAATGCTGTCAGCAGCCAAGCTGGGTGATGTGGGGTCAAAAGCTTCCCACCGTGGCCGGGGGCAGCTCCGGCAGCCACTATGGGGCTGCGGCCAGGACAGTTTGGTCCTGATCACTGCTCCACCTGCAATTAAATGCCAGTTCCTGCGAGCACACGCACCGCAGCTCCCATGTCACTCTGACTTATCCCCATACAATACCCAGGAAGTGCAGCGTGCTTGCAAGGAGGAAGTTATTTTATATTTGAATAATAAAACTCCCACCACCTTTTATCTCTGCCTAAATTATGATCTTTCTCTGTTATCACAGTGCCACATCAAACCCGACAGCCCGGGAGCATTTCCAGCAGCACTCACTGTGCGGGGGGGACGAGGCTCGGCGACAGCGTGGCCCTGGCCGGGCAGCGGGACAGACCCACGGACGGGACCAGCTGCTCACCAGCACCGGGCAAAGAGCAGAGAGCAGCAGGATCAGCCCCTGCCTCCAGCATCGCCCCATGCCCAGCTTCCCTGGGGCAGTTCGTGCCGCTGGGCCACCCCTGCCCAGTGCAGAGCACGAACGACCCACAGCTTCAACCTACTTCTTCTCACACTCAGCCTCGCTCATTTGAAGACCTCGTTAACTCACAGCCACGGAGGCACCGACACCCCTTACTCAAACCACTTCTCACCCTGCTTCCTGGCAAACTAAGCAGATGCAATTCCCTGAGTCCCTCATTACGGGGCATTTTCCAGCCATCCCCATCTCCATGGTGCCTTCTGAGCACCCGCTGCAGGATGCGCCGCCCCCCGCTGCCGTGGGATGCGTGGCCCCCCAGACCCCCGTCCTGCGGGGGCTTTTACTTCAGGAAACCCCAGGCGGACACAGCAGTTCTGCCTGAAAGAAGGACACGGGAGCATTTCAGGTCACAAAGTGAAACGTTAAAAAGCCCACCCGGGGCCAGCCGCAGCCCTGTGACCATTGCCCGGCTTTTCCCGGGCCCTGCCTGCTGCAGGGAAGGGTGGGCACTGGACACCACGGGGGCAGTTACTGAAGTCCCCAACGTGCAGAGACCCCCGGGCTCGATGAGACACAGCCTGCCCGGACCCCTCCTCTCTCCCACCTTAAGGGCTCAACAGGCTGCTCCAGCCTTTCACGAGGGGAAGACCAGGTGCATCCCCAGCAGCCGGGGGAGAATTCCAGCAGGTAGTTTGGCAAAGTGCCGTAACTGGATGCCGACTGCTGCCATGAGAGGTGTCGGGCATCCGCAGCTCAAGAGGTGCAGGCAGGAGAGAGCCAGGCAATGCCTGCACGGGCAGGGGCTGCTCCTCCGGGACCCCACAGCACCTGCCAGCAGCCGACAGCTCAAGAGACCGTTTCCAGCGGCTGCTCCCGGGGTGTCCCGGCTGGCATGTGCCTGGGGCGCAGAGACCTGGCCCGGCACCCACCACAGCCCCGGTCCCCCTGAGCCTACTTCCCAAACTCTGCTCCCTCTGTCGCTTTTTCTGCAAAAAATCCCCGGCACCAGCTTGGCTATTTTTACTGAGAGGAGAGTACAATAGCAAAATGCCGCTCAGGAGCTATTTCTGCTTCCAGAATCTCAACAAACGACTTTGAATTAATGAAGGAGACTACCCGAGTGATTAATGTGCAGGGACTATCTCCCCAGCAATGTCCTCCCACGTGTCTGATGTCCCTGGGCTGGCACTGTTAGCGCAGCGACGGCTCTGCCCTCCTGCCATGCCCAGTGCCGGAGAAGCAACACCTCCTGCATGTGCACCCCCAGATGTGGGTCCCTGCTGCCCTGGGACATGGGTGACACCAGGATGGGGGTCCCTGCACACCCCAAGATGCGCTTTACCTGCTCCCTTGCCCATCCGACGACCGTTCCCAGCCGCCGTGGCTGGGATGCTCAGGCTTCTCCATCCTCCACATCCTCAATAAAAGCTAACGAGATGATTACGGAGAGTGTGCTTGCCATTGTGCTTTGGGGATTCCCACGCTGGGGTCTTGCTGGGACACAGACCCCTGTGTCCCACAGCCACGACAAGGTGCCACGTGGTATTTCTGCAGCGATGTTTAAGGCTGACCAGCGAGCTCCCACTGGGCTCACAGCACGCCATGCCAGTGGCTGCACCAGCATCCCGCCCCGTGCCCCCGCTGCTCCCTGCTGCGCACTGCCCAGCCCTCCCGTGCCCGCTCCCCACGGCGGAGCCGCACATACCCGGGCTTCGGTTTCCCAATGCCCGGCTGGCCCGTGCCATCCCACCCTGCCCACACAGACCAGACCAGTGTCCGGCTGCCAGCTCAGGGTCCAGAGGGAGCAAAGGGCTGGTGCCGCGGGACCCTCACGCAGGCACTGACACCGCAGCACCGGGGACAAAACAGCAAACTCTCCAGTTTGTCAGAGTAAAGCCAGAGAAGGGCAAAGTAGAGCCAGGCCTGCCATGAGCAAAGCCACTGCTGCTGGTCCAGCTATGCTCCTGAAGGGTTTTACTTTGTTTTCTTCTCTTCTATTAAGTAAACAATAAAATTAATTCAAATAAGCTTTAAAATGACACATTATTTCCAAAACAGAAAATCAATGTATGCAAAATTTTTTTAAAATTTGGAGCAGGCCGTTTTCCAGCCTGGACAACTTGCCAGACCGCGCTGGATGTCACGACCGACACAACCGGGTGCTTTTCCTGCAGACCCGCGCTGTCACAGATGGTGCCCAGCTCTGCTGAAGGGGACGGCATGAGAGCGAAGGAACCGAGACGGAAACACCCCCAGCAACGCTGCCCATGCAGAAGCGGTGACCGTCACCCCTTCCCGCACAGAGCAGTTTTGTTGTGCCGTCACAGGGGCCTTTCCGCCCCATGGCAGATGTCCCCCACCGTCCCCCTGCAGCGGGGACGCTCCCCGCCACGCCAGGGACCCGCCTGCCCTCCATCGCCCATGGCAGATAGGTATGCGGCCGCCTGTCCATGAAGCTGATGGTTATTGCAGCTGACATAAAGGGCAAGGGAGGAGAATTTTCCGGCTCTGGATGGATGAGTCTAAAAATCCACAGCCAGCAATGGCAGCTTTTAACTTCCCTGACCTACATAGCATGTGCTCTGGGAAGACGGGACCTGGGACTCTGAGGAGGAGATGGGTGGTCAGGCAGCTCATTTGCTTGCTGACAATAAGAAAAAATCCCAGAGGCTGCAATTTCTCTCCTCTGCTTCAGGACGGACCGTAAGGATGCTAATGCACGGGCGCTAGAGCTGAGCATCAGCCGATTTGGGTGGGCTTTGCCCACGAGCAGAGCAAACAGCAGGCAGGGGACCAGCTGCAGTGGGAGGCTGCACCCCATGTGAATCCCACCCCAAGCCTTGAGCAGAAACATATATTTTTTTTTTTTAAAAAAAAAAAAAAAAAAAAAAAGAAAGGTCAATTTTTCCCCTCTGGCACATTATCCAGCCATGCCTGTGTGGTATATGCATCGTGAGCAGCCCCCCTGCTCACAGCTTGGAAATACAACCTTGGCACCACCCTGTACAGTAATTAACGAAGAAACCAGCATCGTACCAAAGTCCTGGGTATATCAGACGTTCATACCTTGGCCACATTTTACATATGAATATCGCCACTGCTATAATGACGCTGCATCTTCCTATTTGCAAGAGATCTGCAAATTGAGAAAACGTATGTGAGGCTGCCGAGCCGGTGGGATTGGGCTGGGGGGAGGCTTCTTTCCTCTCTCCCCCTGCTTCTTTAACAGATGAGAATGTGTGAGTAAAGGGGAAGGACTGGCATCAGGTTTGAAACACAAAAATCAGTGGTATAGTCTCCAAATTTATGAGTAGTTCAGGTTTAGGGTCACAAATTGTGATTTATGTTCAAAAAAATCAGATTGCATGTAAGTATGTTCAGGTTTCTGTGCTGCTGGTATGAAGGCTGAGTTACTGACGTGTTCAGCTCATTGCAGAAAGCCTGGCTAAAAGTACATGAGCCCAAGAAAAGTCTAGGAGGGTTTTAATTAAAAGTTTATAAAAATCCAACAGGACAATCTAACAGGCCAGCTGTCATGGCAAAGACCCAAGCGAGCAAATCAAGGTGAATTAAGCTGATGGGAAGATCCAAAGAGCTTAAGCCAAGAGATCTCTTAATCAGAAATGGTCCATACCTTTTAAAAAAATGTCATACTGAAAAATGCCCTTTTAAACTTTTTAATACCATTTTCTTTTTCAGATTTTTCATTCTGCAGATAAAAATGCTCTCGGCCTTTTTGCTTTATCAGAAACCAATCTCTACTGTCTCCCCGTCTTTGGCAACCGAAATATTCCAATACCTATTTTACTCTTTCCACTCGGAGTTTGGATGCACAAACCCACTTTTTCTCAACCATCCAACAACCAACAGCTTCTCCGACAGGACTCCCACTGCCCCAGAGGGGGCTGCTGCCCAAGCACCCGCCTGTGGGCTTTGGAAGTTGGAGCTCAAGTACTCGAGACATTGACGCCAAACTTAACTCCGGATCTGGAAAACCTCGGGAAGGTGTTTAACGCCTGCGCTGGGGACAGGTGAGTATTTACTGCTGAGCACGCAACACCCCAACGTACCTGGACACCGTCCCCAACCCCGAGGGCCGTGCAGGGACGCGCACTTTGCACTTACGATTACGTGCAAAAGGCAGCTGTCAATTACGGTGGATCTCAGCCTTTTGGAAAACCATTTGTAAACATTAAAAAACCCTACAGCCCTGACCACCACTAGCGGATGAGCACCTTTAGCATACACACCTTGCTCGGTTCATGGGTCCCGCAAACACCGGTGTGCCCAGCGCGGAGCAGCCCGGGCTGCAGCTGCCCCTTGGCGAGGGCGACGAGCACAACCTCGGCCGTGGCTCCTGCCTGCAACCTGCCCAGCAGCCCCATTCGCTCACGTCGGTGTGCTGCCGAGGGAACAATTCGTTCCATGACTTCAGCTGCTCTGTTCACAGAACATCTGTAAGAAGGCCATGTTGTCCCGAAATTGCCTTGTTTGGATTTATATGACAAATTTGGGGAATAGTTTTTCATCCTGTGACAAAGCCAGTTTCCACAGAGGCGAGGTGTCCTGCGCTCAGACTCGGCTGTCATCGCTTCGTCGCCATCAGTCACACAGATCACACTACATTATCCCGTCCTTTGAATAAGCATCATGTGAATAATCAGAAAGACGGCAATCAGGCAGCAGCACGCTCAGACAGATATCCCGAAGAAAAAACAGACTTTTCTAGAAGACGAGAAGCGCGTTACCCTCCTGTGCAAAGCATGCTTTGCACAGACTCGGCTGTGGCTGGATGCACGGCTAACGCAGGATTTCCGTGCGGCACAGGGATCGCTGTCTCCAGGCAGCCCTGTCGTACCAACCTCCTGATTTTGCTTCGCTGCCTTCATGCTGGGCTTGGGCGGGCAGGCAGCTGCCCTGCACCCTGCACGGGAGCATCCGCACCCTGCACAGGAGCATCCGCACCCCACCGCCCCGCACCCCCAGAGCGCAGCAGAGGGTGCCCAGGCTGCGGGCAGCCCTGCTCGGGGTGTCCACGGATGCCCTGCTCGCCCCAGCGAGAAGCTGCTCTGCAGGTGGGATCTGTCCCCTCCTGCCACCGGGACCGGAGCTGCACCCGGCTCCGAGCCCTTCCCTGTCCGCCTCAACTCAGGATCATGTTCAGAGTGGCTTGGGCAGCCTCTGCCGCTGCTCCCGCTCATCTAGAGCCCAGGTAACCCCGGCCAGCTGGGCACTTCACAGAGGTGCCCAGGAGGGCAACCTGTTGTCTGCAGTTTCCCTGGCCACTGCTGGAAAGAGCCAGGGGGTCTTGGGGGGCACACGCTGCTTGTCATTGCCATGGGGACTAGGACAGCAGCACCCAGCAAAGGCACTTCCATCTAATGCTGGAGGAGAAGGTCTGGGCAAATGCCTGGCTGCTCTGGAAGGGCCATCACCACCCTCTTCATCAGAGGGACCAGCAGCAGGTGCCTGCCCAGTCCCACCCGCGCAGCAAGACTGCGTTTGTCCCTGGCTCACCCACAGCAGCCCTTTCTGAGGGTACCGGGAGCTCTGCCCGGGTGAATCCCTCGTGCAGGGACAGGCACAGCTGGATCCCGTGGGCCATGCTGCTGCACCCTCGGAGAGTGCCCGAGCTCTCCTGCCACCAGGGATGGCTCAATCAGTGGGACCGGGGGGTCGGCTCCGAGAGAGAGGGCACGTCCCACCTGGGGAGCTGGAGCTGCCAGGCTGGCTGTGGCTGCTGCAGGTACCTGCCTCCCAACACCCCGCAAGGGCAGGTGTCCCCAGGGTGCCCAAGCATCCCCCAGCTCCTCTTCCTTCCAGCTCTTCCAGCACCTCAGGGGCAGGTGCCACCGGACAGGGTGCCCTTGGTGACCGTGCTTTGTGTCCGCTTGGCACTTGCTGCTCTTTGTGCTGCTGGTGCAGAGAAGAGACGTGGCTTTCTTGTGCCCTCCTTAGCTGTGCAGTGAAACGAGCAGGGCTGGTGCCGGACACACTTCAGGGAGATGGAAGACAAACTCTTTCCCCAACGTGCTGGTGGGAACCGCTTCCACAAGCCTTCTCCCATTCTACTGGGAAACCACGGCCACGCACGCCCACCCACTGACCACTCATCCTCAGCTCTGCATCATGGTACAAAATGCTTCCTCAAGTGTCCCTTGCCTCCTGATAGCATGGACAATAAATGTTACACCCAGCCCTGGCGAACGCTTCAGAGATGGGGAAGAAAATCTCCAGCCATAGGCTGCGTGTTCACAAGAGCAGCCCAGGCTTTGTGGGAATAAAAGACTCATTGCTCCAGAGAGCTTCTGAGTTTCAAGTCAAGGGTTTTGCACAGTGCTGCCACTTGACTCAGCATCATCTTGGCTCTCGTCTGAGACACAGAGGGCTGCTGGTTAAGAATAACTCATGGCACGGGGGTACAGGTCTGCAAATCTGACTCAAGGCTGGATCTGCGGAGCAAACCCAGCCAGGATTCCCGCTGCCCAATGTGTGACGGAGAGCCCTCACCCCGCGCCGGGACCTTCCAGTCCTGAGCACACGACCTCAAGGTCAGGGACGGATCAGCTCTGGACCTCCGCCGGGACGGTACTTTGGCTGTGCCCCACCACATGCAGTCCCACCCCAGGCACCCCGCGTCCTGCCCGCCCTCCCCTGCAACGCAGCACAGACCCGGGGGGTCTCTCATGGCCCCCTTCCCCAAAGGCAGGAGATGTGACCACGTGAAGGCACATCCCAGCATCCTCACCCTTGGGGGCCAGGGACAGCAGGTCCCAGGGGATGGCATGGCCCAGACACTGCGGTGGAATAAAAGGGGGGGTCACTCCCCCAGCCTTGCTCCAGCACCGCTGGGTGCTCGGCCATTGTGCCGCCGGCACCACCGGGGCGAGCAGCCCAAACGTCAACCTCCCGCACCGAGCGGGGCAGCACAGGCGGACCTGGCAGACCCTTCCTCCAGGCCACAGCCTGAAGCCCACCCAACAATAAAGTATCTTCCAAACCAAACTGGTGTGAAGAAAATTTCATTTGTGGAAAAATGTAACAAAACCAGAAAATAAAGTTTCCAGAGGTATCCAAATCCTCTCTTTGGTGTTTCAGTTTTTCATCAAATAACTTTGCTCCTTTATTCTCACGTGCCCTATATGCCAAAAATACACTGCATTCTCAGCAAAAAAATCCCCCACCAAAGCAAAATATGTGAACTTTAAAAAAGACGGGGTTTTGAAAGACCCACCTTTTAAAATTTCTCCTTTCAGGCTTTACTCCAGTGAAGAAGGAACCTAAACCTGAAACTCCTCTGCTGCAGGGAATACTGTCCTCACAGCTCCAGTTGTAACTGCCTGGATAAATAAATACCCTCAGAAAACAATTAATGGTGATCACAGGCAATGCTAGAAATTTCCTCAGCACCTTCCTTTCAAAGGAAGAGCCAGTGATGCTGAATGCGGCTCGGTACCCGGTGAGCTGGAAGAAAGCATTTTATCTGGTTTGCAGAACTCGGACACCTTCCTCTCAGAGACCTGCCAGCTTAGCGTGCCATTTGCTCGCTTTCGGCCTCCCGCACAGACCATGCTGCAGATCTGCACCATAAATATTCTGCTGCTTATCTCATCTGGTATGCCATTAATTAGTTTGCAAAGCAGTGGGCATTCAAGAGCTTTCATTTAAATTTGTCCTAATGAATTATACAAAATTATGAGCCAGACGCTAAACCTTGGTAAATCGGTGCAGATCGGCGGCCTCGTAAATATTTGGTGTGGCAGGATCTCCCCACGCCGTGACAGCAGCCCCTCATTTACACTGAGGATAAACCTTCCAGGTGCATTTTGAACTGGAAAGGGGCTGTGACACCCTCCCCTTAATGCTGACCTGGTGGAAAATCCCTCCTGCACACACACGAGGAGTCAGAACCTGGCGAGCAAGCTGGATTTAAACCCGGCTAGCAAGGTTGATTGAAGGCAAACACAACAACATCTACTACGCTGCTCCCTAAAGGGGCACGGCTGGCAAAACAGGACAGCAGCGTGACCCCCTTGCAGACTCAGACCCTCCCTTGCTGCTGCAGCCATCCGTGGGGCACGCTCCAGTCCAGTGCCCGGACTGCGAGGAGGCACAGCTGTTGCAAAAAAAGGGTATTTTGATCTGAACAGGGAAACGTTCCCGTGATCCCTGCCAGGAGTGAGGAGACATGCCATGGAGCAGTGGTGCTGCGCTGCCTCGCTCTTCTGGCAGGGCTTTTTGGGGTGCTGAGCATGCCATGACTAGCCAGAGGCAATTAAGGGGCTTATTTCCTTGCAGGCAGCCCCCTGCCTCAGGCGGGTCCCCGCGGGGCCTGTCCCGCAGTCTGCCGGCAGCGCTCAGCACCACCTCCCTGGGAGCCCGCTTAGCCAGAAATTATGCAAGACCTGCAGAGCTGGACCCAAACTGCACAGTGCCTCCTGCAAGCACCCAGCCTGGCCTGCCAGTGCCAGGAAAGCCACCCCTGCTCCTCCTCGCGAGGGGCTTCCTGGTGCCCTCTGCGACACGGGCACCCAACTGGGTGTGTGGCTTCACCCCACGCGCAGCGGTCAAGGGGTGAATGCAACCGACGCGGGCTCCTCTCCACGTTCAGGAGACTGGAGGTGATGTCGGAAGCCACGGCAGTGGTGGACAGGGATTTGCACCCCCATGCTGGAAGCCAGTCCTTCCTGCCCCCCCACCCAGCACCAACCCCTTCCCCGCCTGGCTGCTCAGGCGCACCCCCAGCTCCAGCAAACGACTCCAGACAAACAAGCCAGAGGTTGCCGGCATCGCACGCCACACCGCTCGGTGCCACCCTGCCCACCTGGGAAAAGCGCAGCCAGGGGGGAGAAACCCACCCCCGGGGGCTGCCGTCCCTGCGGCCGGGTCCCCAGGCACCACCGGGGAGGGGACCCAAATTCTCCCAGGGCCTCGCAACGGCTTTGCTGTTTCCGTGCTGTTCCACCCGCAGACATTAGCATCTGGCGAGGAGCGCTGCAGACACACACCAGCCCCGCGTGGGGCATGGGGACCC
>VYXH01011216.1:52663-75518 GCA_013397275.1 Burhinus bistriatus | reverse complement strand
CGGGTGCGGCCGGAGCCCCGGGCCGAGAGGGACCACGGGGACGGAGGGGACCCCCGGGGCAGACAGCATCCCTGGGCGCAGGGGCAGCCCCGTGCCGAGTGGGACCCCCAGGCCAGATGGGAGCCCTGGGTGACGTGGGGCCGCGGGCCGAAAGGGACCCTCGGGCCAGGAAGGACCTTGGGACAAATGGCACCCCGGGGCAGAGGAGCGCTGCTGGGTGAAGCGGGGCGCCCAGGCCAAGCGGGGACCACCACTCTGAGATCAGCCCAGGGCCGGCACAAGCCCCGGCTTGCCATGAGCCCCAGACTGAGCAGCACCCCCAGGCCGGGTGGGACCCCCAACCTGTGCTGGCTCTGCATGAGGTTGTGCNACCCCCGGGGCAGACAGCATCCCTGGGCGCAGGGGCAGCCCCGTGCCGAGTGGGACCCCCAGGCCAGATGGGAGCCCTGGGTGACGTGGGGCCGCGGGCCGAAAGGGACCCTCGGGCCAGGAAGGACCTTGGGACAAATGGCACCCCGGGGCAGAGGAGCGCTGNCTGTGCCCCCACACCAACTCCCCCGCTGTTCTGGAGAAGCCCCCCCCCCCCGTGTCCAGCCCTGGGCGTGTTGCTGACCGTGGGACATCCCCAGTCGTGGCCTTCCCTTTGGCCAGTCCCACACACAGCCTGCACCTCCCCACCCAGCAGCATGGAGCTGACCCGGTCCCTGTGACGCTGCAATCCCTAATGCTGCAGCCCCTCCAGCCAGGCAGTCCCTCCGCACGCAGAGGCATCAGCACCCCTCGACACCATCCTCTCCCTTCCCACCCTCCACCTCTCATTAGGGCACCCCAGTAAGTGCCAGCCGCTCGCAGGTGTCGCATGTGGGAGAGAAGAGGTCCCAGTTTCTCCATTTGTTTCTGTTCATCTCACTCTTTGATCCCTCTCCTCCGTCCTGGCCTTGTGTGCCGTGCCGAGCAGTACAGAACTGGGAAAACTGGGCACTGGCCACAGCTGGAGCCTGTGCAGGGCAGGGAGGGCCCTGGTGCTCCCCATATCCTGGGGGCTCCCCGCAGCCAGGAGCACTGGGTCGGTCAGACACCACGGTGTTGGGGACACATGAGACCTGGTTTGGCTGCGAGGCGGCACGTGAATCCTGCTGCTCATGGGCACGTCGGCAGAGGAACCGGCCCCAAGCCCAGCCCCAAGCGTGACCAAGCCCCTGCAGACAAGGAGGGCACTAGGAAAACCGTGTTAATTAGCTTTGTTTCCGCTGAAAATTCTGGCAGATCTCCAAGGAATTCAGTGAGGTCACGGGTTGCCATGGCAACAGGAGGGAACGGGCTAGAATTGGGAAGGGTGCTGGCATTTCCAGGATGGAGCTGCTTGGCCTGGGTGCTCACTGGGATTGGGATGTGTGCCCTTCCCTGCCCCGAGGGACACAGCCCGAGCACCTGCCGAGCACCAGACTGGTGCCGGGGAGGGGCAGGGCAGCCCCGGCCGGGAGAGCGGGAAGCGGGGCCGCACACTGCTCTCCACACCGCGTGCCCACCTGCCCTTCCAGCTGGCAGACGGGCTGCTGTCCTCCTGACTGACTGCATCTGCTCTTACCCAAATTGCAAGCACGTGTTTGGCTCTAGGACTTTCCCCATTGGCATGGCTATCTCTCCTCCTTGGCCAGGGCTCGCCCCTTTTCCATTCTTCCAGCCTGATCAGTGACGTCCCACATCCCATTTCACCACCGCAGCCTCTGCTTGGGGCAAAAGATGGGTCAAAGCATGCAGCAGAAGGTGCTCCCCTTGACTGGCCCATCCTGCCAGCCAAGCGCTGATCCAGAATAACCCCTGGAGAAGAAGCTGAGACCTTCTCCACCCCCTCCACCTCTCTGCAGATTAGCCAGAGCCGAGCAGGCAGCAGCTGGGCAGAGCCGGGCAGTGATGGCCGTGGCTGTGGGGCTGAGCCTTCTCGCAGTTCCTCATCACAGGGAGCGAGCTCTGGGCAGTGCTGCCTGCTCTTGCAGCACGGACAGTCAGGCAGGACCTGCTGCGTGTGGTAATAGTGCAGTTGCACAAGGAAGGATCCTTCATGGAAACCTGCAAAATCTTGGCTCAAATAATAACTTGGAAGCTAGGACTGCCAGTAATTCCTATACTGGGTGAAAGTGATGGAAAGGAAAAATGTACCCTATGAAAATGCATGGGCAGCAAGCCTGGCAGCAGGGCAGCGTGCGGAGCTGGGTGTCCATGCCAGCCCTCCCCGGCTCAGGAGGGACCAATGCTGCACAGCAGGCAGCTGATGCTCTGGGGCCGGCTCCTCTCCCTGTGCAGCCTGCTCCCAGTCCAGAAGATCTGGACTGAAAAGTGGAGCAGGTAAGGAAAAGCCATCTCATGCCCTGGGAGCAGCTGAGCCTCCTGGTTGGCCGTGGGGCCGTGCCCAGGGACACAGTGTGCCCACTGCCCAGGGGGCAAGGGTCCCCACGGTGAGGGTCCCCACTGCCCTCCGCTGCCTTGCCAGTGCGAGCAGGCTGCTGCGAGGACAGCAGCGCTTACAGCACTGGGGACGAGTGGCATTTGGCTGTGGTGGAGTCAGTTCCAGATGAGGCAGCTGGACTCTGGTCCCCAGGTAGGTGTTGGTTTAGCTCGGGCTCCCCTCAGATGATACGGAGGGTAATGGAAAAAATAACTGACAGCTTGCAAGGCTCGAGCAAATATGGAAACTTTGATTTCTAAAACAAAGGGAGGTTTATTTTTTGCGTGTGACGTTTGCTTCGATCGATTCTAAGGCGTTTGCAGCATGACCCTTCTGCTCTGCAAAAGCAGAGGTGAAGTCTTTGTCACTTCTCCTGAGTGGCATCAAACGGAAGAGCCAGACCCGCTGCTGCTGGCTGCCGCGAGATAGGGAGTTTGTCCAGAGTAAAGATTTCCCAGGGTTTCCAGGTATGTTAATTGCAGTGGTTTCTTCTCTCTTCATTTAAGTATTTAATAGACGTCGAAGCAGTTCTTAGGCATCCCGCGCAAAGCCGAGGCTTGAGCCTGAGCAGAATCGCGTGCAGCAGGAGCAGTTACTGCAGCAGCACCCAGGGGCGCAGTGCCCGCTCGCAAGGGAGAGACTGGGGGTGGTGATGCTGCTTGGGAGCAGCGGGCAGGGCAGGACAGTGGGGGACCGTGGGGGGGCACACCAGCAGCAGGGGAGCTCCGGGAGTGGGACAGTCACCAGCAGAGACGTGTTGCTCCCAGCAGCTCTGAAGACACTGTGACGGGGGAGCAGAGTAGAGCATCCCTTGAGCAAGCGATAAGGCAGGCGGAGGACAGAGGGTGATAGCACCCATATGTAGGGTGGCTCATTAGGGGCTCGGTGGGTGTCTGCATGCATAGCCGCAGGGTCAGCCCTGACCTGCCGGTGCGGTGCAGGACGGGTCTCTTGGCACAGGACAGGTCTCCGGCAGGCTGCCTGCTCGTTCAGCACCGCAGCACTGGGATTTGCTTGTCCCTGCATCCTGCCGCTGTTATCCAGGCAGGTGCAAAGTCTGTTGCTGTGCACTGACTCCTCGTGAAACGCATCCTGTGATTTCCGTGGCAAAATAATCAGCTGTGGGAAACACGTCCCCTGCTGCTCTCAGCCCATGCTTCAACCTCTTGCATTAGCAGGGCTCACATTGACTCAGCTGGCGGCAGGCTCTTTTATATGCCGGCAGCCTCCTCACCAGTTCAGTTCCCATGCAGCCTCCTCCCTCTTTCAAGCTGGGATGGAGGAAACAGTTTGCCACTCCGTACATCCAACTCCAGCGGGGTGCACAGGCCGGGTGCCCGACGGCTCGCTGTCCGCGGCTGGCACCCTTGCTCAGCAGCACGGACGTTTCCCCATCTCTGTGTGCAGGTGCCCCTCGCAGGGCTGGCTCTTGGCACCCGCCATACCCAGCCGGCCGGGGTGAAACACCCCAGCGTGGAGCCCCACAGGGCACTTTGCCAGGGGCAGGGGGTTCCCCGCAGCAGTGCTCTGGGAGCACAGCCCTGCTCCCTCGGCGTTATGGGGCTCCTGTAATGGTCAGACTCCTGCGATGGTCAGACTTGCCGCCTGTTGCATTCCTGTCTCCTTTTCCCTGGGATTTCAGGCGCTCGCTGGCCCCTCGGGCTGCTATGCGCATCTCGCTGGCTGAACTGCAGGCTGAGGATGCTGACGCTAAACATGTGCACAGCACACAAAAAAAAAGCCAACCCACAGCCTTCCCCACATGCTGCTGGGTAATGTGGGCGCTGGTATTTATCGGCGGCTCCCACTCGGCCTCTCCGGTAAAGGCCGGGCTCGGCTGCCGCCCACGGGGAGCTGCCGGCAGCGGGGAGAGCCAGCAGGCAGCCGGTACGGCACAGCCGAGACGCTGCTTGAGGAGCTCGCAGCCTGACAGCCCAGAGACCAAAAATGGGAGGCTGTACTTCTGGTGACAAACTTGTTTCTTTCACTCGGAGTAAAATGGCCATTTTTATCCAGTCAGACTCTGAGGTATCAACCCAGGGCTGAGGCATCGACAGGGCAGGTGCTGACGTATGTGTCATTAAAACATGTTTTCCCAGGACACAGCGTCGTTCCAGGCTGCTGAGAGCTGGGCACACGCTTCCTCTCAGCACTGAGTGTGGATACTCATTTCATGCCCCACAAGAGCTCCTCTTCTCCGTGTGGTGGGTGTACACTGTGCCTCCAACTGCTATGAGGGACGCCAAGTGTCTCGGACTCTGCCCAAACTGGGCTTTCTGAAAGGAATCCGCACAAGCTGTAGTCAAAGTCAAGTCCATGGGCTTGGGCTCCTGAATCACACCAGCAAGCCCGAAAGTCCCATCCTTGGTTGAGCAAGTTAAATCCGTGCTTAAGATTTAGTGCAGCAGATGCCCGGCGGGTGTGCTGTCACTGTGCCCCACGTGCCGCTCCAGGAGGTTTCAGCTGATCCTGCTTGCCGTGCCTGCGCCCCGGGACAGGGCTGGGCTGAGCAGGGACGAGCGGGGTTCGGAGCAGCTCTGCGGGCGCGAGGGCTCGGCTCTCTGGCAGCAGGGAGACAAAACCCACCAGGTTCTAGTGCAAAAGCCAAGTTTTTCTGTTCTTAGCAGCAAACTTTGAAGGAGCAGGAATAGTAACTTCACATTCACTTCCAAGGCACCCTGGCAGAGTTGGTGGTGTACCGGATCATCCGTGGACAGGACAAAGTAACCTGATTTGAAAGGCACCCTCATTTAGAGCTGCTCTCAAGTGCGCCCTTGATCTTTATCCAATTCCCCAGCAGTGCTCCAGTGCTCTCTCCTTTGTGTCCTCAGAAATATTGCTGGGGCACTGGCAGGACAGAGGAGACATTTTCAAAGCACAAGTAGGTATCTGTTATGTTCACAGAAAACGTCAGTGCTACAGCCTGGTAAGCAAAGCCCTCTCTGATGCAGCAGCACCGGGACACTTGGACTCAGCACTTTATTGCACAGACAGTTCTCTGCTAATTGGCCCCAAACAGCGTTTGATTTTGGCAGGCCAGGTTCCCTTCGCTGCCATCACACATTTAACCTTCCCTGACAGAGGAGTTTCTAGGGGAGAGACAAAACCTGGCTCCTGGGGACAACCTGTGGGCGCAGATCTGCAGCCAGCAGCTCCTCCCGCTGCGAGCTGGGGCAGCGCCGCTCTCCCCACCTACACTTCAGCCTCTCCAGCCTTCGCTTTCTGCCCAGGGCAGCTCCGTTGCACCTCCCAGGGCTGCTCCCCCCGAGCTGAGAACCAGCTGTGCCACTGCGGGTCAGTGCGGTTCCCTCTCCTCCAGATGCTCGGAGCAAAGCTCCGGAGCTGAGGGGCTGCCCTGCCCTGCCCTGGCCGAGCAGGTGGGCGCTGAGAAGCCTGGGGCCGGTGCGGGTCCTCTGCTCTCCGTGCCCCTGCAGACCCTCACAAGAACCTGATTTGAGGCTGGGAAGCGGAAGAGCGGGAGCCCAGACCCCACAATCCAAGAGCAGCAGCACCGCAGCGTTGCCAGCGATCCGCTGGCTGCCGGGCAGTCTCCTGCCACCACCCGCCATCGCAGAGGGAAGAGCCATAGCCAGATCCCTGCGGCGCAGGATGCCGCTGGGCTCTGGGTGTCACTGGGCTGGTGGCACGCTGCCGTAGGGGGTTCTCCAGTGCCGTTCCACCAGGTCTGCAGACATACAGGTGGGCCGCCATGGCTTCCTGGTGGCATTGATCTGCAGAGGTCGGCAGCCTCCTTGCAAAGGGGCTGGTAGGGAATACTTCTGGAAACACCAAATTGAAGCGTCAGCATGCTGCAGCTCTGTGCAGCCGCTCGTCCTCCTTGCACACACATTCCCCTCCTGCTTTGGCAACGCGGCTGCTGTGCCACCCACAGCATTGCCACGTTTGGTTTCTTCGGGCGGTGGCCACTGACCAGGCTCCAGGACAGGGCGCTCCCGGCACTGCCCCGTGCTGATCTTCAATCTGTAACATGCACCACGCCTGGGAATAAACAATGGGATGAACACAGATTTGCTGAGCGGTTTACATGGGAAAAGCATCTTCTCCAACCATATCATAAGTCCCGCAGTAGTAACTGGTTTCACAAGCAAATGGTTCTGGAAACCTGCCACGCACTTCATCTATTTTGAATTTCACTAATTCAATGGCTGGTGAAACCAGAAAACAAGCCCTGCAGGGAGAGGTTCTCCACCAACATGTTGGAGTTAGAAGCAACCTCCTCCCTCTTTTGCAAGGCAACTCGTAATACTGTGTAAAAATGCAAGTAATGTCCATGAGAAGCTGCGGAGCCGTAAGTGCCCAGAACAGAGCTCCAGTGAGGAATAACCCATTGCTCCCGGATGTGTGAATCACAGGCACAAGCAGTTGGGTTTACAAGCGTTCGCAGCGCGATGTGTGCTCAGCGGCCGTAAAGGGCCCTTAACGCCAGGGCTGTGCTGTGCCGCGCTAACGAACAGTGTGCCAGGAGGGCAATCCAGACAAACTGTGGTAATTTCCCTCGCTACTCGTGAGCACTTGGAGAGTTTGCAAAACTTAAACGCTGGTAAGAGCTGCCCATTGACTCCTCGGCTGAAGGAGCCCATGAGGGATTTGGAAATCGTTGTCCTCCTGGAGTGCGAGCTCTGGGACGGTGGTGGAGCATGTATTAGTGCTTTATGTGGGACAGGGACAGGAGAGGTGCCAGGGAGGTGGCACAAACCTACAGCCTGGGGACAGCCTTGGCCAGGGCACGGTGCCGGTGCCAATGGTGTGTGGGGCTCACAGGGGGGCAGAGACCCTTCCCCCAGACTGAGCCCCTCTGGTCCCAGTTGCCTGAGGAGGTGGGGAGATGAGGGATAGGGACTCAGGAGATCTGTGATTCCAGAGCCTTCAGCCATAACCTCTTCCTCCTGTTCTCAGGTTCTGCCTTCTGAGCTAGTGAAGCTGCAGCTCTCCCTGGCCAAATCCTGCCAGCCTGGAGCCCTCTCGCATCAGAGTAGAATCACAGAATCACAGAGTCCCCGAGGTTGGAAGGGACCTTTAAGATCATCAAGTCCATTAACCTAACACTGCCAAGTCCACCACTAACCCACGTCCCTCAACACCATGTCTACCTGTCACCTCCAGGGATGGTGATTCCACCACTTCCCTGGGCAGCCTGTTCCAATGCTTGATAACCCTTTCCATGAAGAAATTTTTCCTCATATCCAATCTAAACCTCCCCTGGCGCAACTTGAGGCCATTTCCTCTTGTCCTAGAGTAAAGCATGGCATATGGTGTCCTGGCACTGCGATGGCTCCTGTGCCTTGGGGACACCACACTGTCACCCTGGGAAGGTGCTGGGCACCAGGAGGCACAAGGTGCCCCACGCACCCTGTGGCTGACTGATGGTGGGAGCTGGAGCTTGGCCAGAAGCAGGAACGCCTGCTGAGCTGCAGGGCTGCAGCCTGCGGCACCGGTGGGGGACAGAGCCCTGCCCAGCCCCACCGCCCGCCCGAGCCCTTCTCCAGCCACCTCCTGGGACGGGGACAGGCAGCAAGCGCAGGCTGCAGCGCAGGCACTGCCCTTCCCTGGCTACGTGCCTGCTTCTCCCACATCGCCACGAAACAGAGACTTCCCTCCTGCCCACGCAAGCGATGGCTCCTGGTGCCAAGGACCCGCCTGGGGTGGCGTCGTCATCTTGGAACTCACTCAGGGACACATGCAGAAAATGTGCTTTGTGTGCACATGGCTCCGAGGGCGAAGGGCTTTCGTCAGCCAGGAGTCTGAAATAACTTGTCAGAGGAGGGAGTTCAAGATGCTCCAAGAGGTGCTGTGGCTGGAGGAGCAGCATCCCCACCACAAAGTGTTCTCCCATCTAGTGGCTAAAATAAAAATCGTTGGTGCAGCCTGGGCAGGGTGAGGAGCACTCGCTGGGGTTACCGGGCTGCATCCTCATCCGGCAGCGGCTGTGCTGGGCAGGGTGAGTGCCACCGGCCCTGCCACCAGCATGAACGTCCCTTCTCATCTCACCCCGCTTCCCTGCCAGCACCCGGCCACCGGCGCTGGAGCTGAGCAGACGGAGGACTGACATTTGCATGAAGTGCTGTGGGGGGAGAGAGAGAGATGTATATAAATCACGGCTCCTCACCAGCACAAAGATGCTGCAAGTTCATTAGGCTAATTTGCCTCTTAGCGCTAAACTCTCGGCACTGGGTGGTCAGGAAGGGACTGGCTGCGCCTGACCCCCGGGTGCCAGCAAGTCAGCCACGCTGCAGAAATCATGTATTTGTTGACATTTTTAAATGGAAAGCTTAAGGACTGTTATTATGCTGTGCAAAATTATTTCAGCAGCCCTTTGAACTGCTAAGCTATTCTCTGGGAATCTCAGCACCAGGGATGACAACGTGGTAATTTATGCCAGCAGCTCTCGCTCACTCTTGAGCCCACAGAGAGGGCTGCTGGCACAGCTCTGTGCTCCTCATCACACAGTGCTTGGGTGCCAGCTTCTTCACCTGAGATACGGGGGGAAAAAGCGTTGCCTTCCCACATTTCATCAAGTCGTGGCTTGCTCAGGTCCTTCCCATCCTGGAAGGGGTGCGGAGCAGCGTGAGGCATGGCAGCATTTTAGGTACCAGAGACCTGCATTTGCAGGGAGCAGCTCCAAGGCCACCAAACCCCGGCGGCCCCTCCAGCCCTGCAGCAGACGAAGCAGCCAGCGAGGATAACAGCACAGCCTGGACAAGACACGCCAGCTTTCTGCGGGGGGAGGCCGCACAGCCCAGGCAGGAGTTGCGGGAATGACAGCTCGGCAGCAGAGACTGCAGCACCGTGGGCACGCTGCTGGCAGGACAAACGGGAGAGCAGGGGCTGGGGAGATCTCCCCTCCCAGTGCTCAGGCCCGGCTCGGGGTGTCCCCAGGCTTCCTCGGTGCCCCCAGGCTGTGCTGGGGGGTGGGCAGCCCCTCAGCACTGATGGGGGCTGGCAAGGGCACCAACAACCAGGTTGTTGGGCTGACTGCCTCGTCTCCCAGCCCAAGAGCTCGTGGATTCGCTTTCTCCACAAATCATGTTGCTGCTCCGGGAAGCTACAGTCTCTTTCGGGTAACCACAACCAGCCCAGCGTGGTCCCAGCTGAAGCGTGGCTAGGTGATGCAATGCCCACCATGCTCGCTGGGGCCACCATGACGTTGGGATGATCCCCGCCTGCCCGGTGCTTCAAGGCCGGCAGCACATCTCCCGACAGCCCTGGCCGCGATGGGCTGCTCCTGTTACTGCGGCGGCAGCCGCTCCCCTGCTGTCCCCTGGGGACACCAGCCTGGCGGTGCATCCCGCTGCTCCGCAGTGCTGTGGGTCTGCACCACGTCTGTGTGTCCCAACCAGCCTCAGCCATCCCCAGTGTCACCTTGCTCCGCTAGGACAATGACATGGTGTCTGCCCAGCCCAGCAAGAGCACCAGGTACCTGGGCACAGACAAAAGTTGTCCCTGTCCCATGGCAGGGTCAGGCAGAAGGGAGAGGCACTGAGCACTCCGCTGCGGCACCCCAAACCGCTGCAGCACCCCAAGCTGCTGCCCCTTGGGCTGGAGGAGAACGTGCATCGCTCGCAGCTGGGCCCCGCGTTCAATGTGTGCGATCACATAACGTGATTAGTATCTCCATGGAGAACTCCCCGGGGAGCATGCAGCCGCCGCCGCGGGGGCCGCATCCTGCACGGGGGCCGGGGCTGCCACACACATACGATTGCTGCCAGCACTGCGTGCCGGGCACCCAGGCGCACCAGGGAGCTGCTACAGGGACAGGAGCTCTGCTGCTGCTGGCAATTTGTGTCAAGAGCAGCCCTACGCTGGGCTTCCCGAGCTGCCGCAGGAAGGCTCACTTATTGCAGATACAGCAGCGATTTGGTAACCAAACGTTATTTTTAGGCATTTCTGAGACAAACTGGAGTGTTTTACAAGCCTCTCTGAATGTATTACAGCTAAAATGTATTTTATATATTTGTGTGATCCTGTACTTCACAGGCCAGGGGTCCCTGCTGTTACGTTCAATATTTGCTGCATGATAGACACAGCAACACTGAAACCTCCCCTGAAAATCACAGCTGCAGACTTTTAAAAACATTTCCTGTCCCTACAGGTACAAAGTATTTTCAGGTACAAACATCCCCGCTCACCCTGTGCCTGACTTTATTACTCTGCGTTTGACTGGCAGTTTCCATGCTGCAGCTCGCAGCACTGCCAGCCGGCCAGAGCAGGAGCTGGGCTGTGCCGTGGGTGCCCAGCCCCGTGCACAGCACCCCCAGCCCTCCATCAGTGCCCTGGGCATCCCCAGGGAAGCACCCCATATCCCTGGGGGAGCAGCCTCCACCCCTAGCAAAGCACCCCACATCCCTTGGGGAGAACACCGCATTCCCAGGGAAGCACCCTGCCTCCCCAGGAAAGCACCCCACGTCCCAGGGGAGCACCCCACATCCCCGGGGAGCATCCCAGATCCCCGGGGAGCATCCCAGCATGTGGCAGCCTGGGGTGGATGGGCAGAGAGCAGCCCTGGCCACGGCTTTGGGGCTGGGAAGGAGGGACGTGGCCCCTTCTGGCCCCGGGAATGAGTGGTGGGTGGTGGTGGCAGCTTTTGCAGGCAGCTGCCCACCCGGGGCGAGCATGGCACAGGCGCATGCCAGGGTGGGTGAAGAGCCTCGCACCACCTCGTGCTAAAGCTCTTCTGAGCTCCGGCATGGCGGGGAGGGCTGCGGTGCCAGTGGCTCAGCCCCCCTGGGGCAGGATGTGGCACAGAGCAGGAGGACAAAGCGGGCAAACCTGGACGCCCCGGTTATGGCCAGGGAGGGGGATGCCTTGCAGCAACCACCTCAACCTTGTCCTCCCGCCCTCCCGGCCCATCCGGGTGCTGCTGGCAGCGCTGAGCCTCTGTTAAACCTCCCGCAGGCAGAGGATTAGATATTAGAGAGTTGCATCGTTTGCAGGAGTCTCTGGGCTCCTTTGCGTATCAGAGCCCCTAAGGACCAGCTGGAGAGGCAGATGGGAGCTGGAAGGAAAACGGGCAACCCTGAGTTGTGGGCTGAACTGGGCACTGTCCCAGGGTGGAGCACGGACAGAATAAATCGAAGAACTTAATACTTACTACAGATTTCCCCGTTAGGGTTCATTTTTTCCCTTCACATACGTAGGTACCATCAGTATTTGGGAGCAGTGAGGGCACGTTTGCCGTTCCTTGCCATTTCTGCCCAGCAGCCCCGTGGGTGGGGAAGGAGCAGTGGCACCCCAGGCTGTCCCTGGCCCCTGCAAGGGGTCCCTGGGTGCGCAGCCAAAACCAGGCTCTTAGTGGGCTGCTTTGCTTGCACCACCAGTAGCGAAACACTGTCATAATGCTAAGCCAAGACGGAAAAAATCCTAATGACTGGCCCATTTGCCATGTCCCTGGGAGGATATTTGCGCTGGCGCCGAGGTTTCTGAGAGCCGCCCTCTGCCCTGCCTCACGGGTGCAGAGGCACGCAGGGACAGGGGCGCAGGTCCTGGGTTCCCGTGGACGTAACACCTGTGTGCTGGCTGAGTGCATTGGGGTGGGATCAGGGACAGCCCGCTCGATGGCCCCACTGTAAGGCTGGGACATGAAAGGTTGATGTTCGTGCTGTGGGCACAGCTCCTTCCCAGAGCACCCACAGCGAGCGGGGACAGAGGACGCTCCCACGGGACCGCACAGCCCCGCAGCACAGACAGCAGTGTTAGGTGAAACATCACATTTATTGGTTAAACTCGAGGGCAGGGAGACGCTTCTGCAGCAGAGCTGGCAGGTCAAACCCCACGTTCAGTCCAGCAGTAACGAACTGGCCGCCACTGTCATGAACCACACAGAATCACAGACTGTCTCAGGTTGGAACAGAACCCATAAGCATTCCCGGCTGCTTTGGGAGCAAACCAGCCATGCAGCTTCACTGCCCCAGCTCGTCCTCTGCTGGCAGGACAGAACCAGGCCACATGCGCACAGCGCAAGGAGCAGTGGAGCATCTTCCCCGGCTTCTAGTGCCAGCTCTGGACTCCCCGGCAGCGATAGGGCAGTTGCGAGCAGAAATCCCCATTTCTGATTCTGTGGAGTATTCAGAAAATCCATGGGCACTGCCAGCACAGTCAGTGAAGTGTTAGTTACTCGTGGGTACATTTCATGAGCAGGAGGGCTAAAATCACACTTTTGTATCTCAATTTTGTCAGCAGTGTGATGCAGTATTCTAGATGCTTGGACATTCGCTGCAGGAAAAGACAGCTCTTAGCGAACAAGCAGGTAATGCCCAAGTGCTATCAGGCTCCTGCAAAAACCCGGAGCTTGGTCCCTTTCAAGGTGCCCGTGCACCTCCTTTGTGGCTGCCGCTGCTCGCAGCAGCGTGGGAGGCCGTTCCCAGCAGGATTCCCCATCCCCCCATGGGTGCATGCATGGCAGCTCTTGCCACCCTGCAAATCGAGGTAAAGCTGCCCCTTTACCCCCCTGAACACGTAGCATGGTGACATTTTCAGATGGAACAGCTCTGCACGTTTTCCCTTATTAGGCTTCAGAGTCAACACCACACTGGGGTGAAGGGGAAGGGCTCACGCTGCGTCGAACTGCTGCCACAGGGACACAAAACTACTTTCCCTAAGCTGAAATTTGAAGTGGAGCCACTCTCCCTGGTCCCCTGACTCACAGCCAGGGATTCCGGTCCCAAGCATCTCCCACGTAGCAAGGGCCGGCTGAGGCGGGAGCACAGGGAATAAACCCAGCTTTAAACCCTTCCCTGAACCTGGGTCTCCAAAGGAGGAGTGTGCTACTTTCTGTTCTCTCATTAAACTAATATTGCATCTTTCGAGTGAAGAACGAGTAAACAAACAATTAAAGACTTGATGAGGTGTTAAATGTGACACCGGCAGGAACAGGGAAGGAGCGGAATAGAAGAGCCAGGCTCTGTGTGCGGGGAGGCCATGGCAGGGCAGGCAGTGGGGCAGCCCCCGAGAGCGGGGGGGGTGTGTGTGCACGGGTGTGCGTGTGGAAAACCAGCGACATGATCTGACCAGCACTCAGAAAAGGTGGAGCTGCCCCAGGTGGGGGCAGATCTGGCACATCTCTGGCAAACAGCATCCTTCCAATCCCAGCAGCCTCACACGCATCCCCAAAATAAGGTATTTATATATATGTATATAAAAGGGCTCTTTTTCCCGATTCACTGCTTTCACAAAAGGCTGAAGAGGGCTCCAATCCTTCCACCCATCTCTCAAGAGCACACCAGACCTTTATTCAGCTACACTAAAAGCAGATCTAGCAAAGTCTATTTTTGACATCCCCATGGACACTTCCAAAAATCAAGCTCTGCTCTCAGAGCTGGGAGGAAAGAAAATGGCAAAGCTCCGCCTGGAATCTGCCTGCACACCAGGCAGTCCTGATCTGGAGGGCTTGGGCTGCTCCGAGGCGCTGCCGGCTCCCCATGGGGCATGGGGGAGAGGGATGAGGTGCAAAAGCAGATCCTGAGCATCCTTCCTTGGGACATGCCCAAAGGGGAGAGCCGGGGCTCGGAGCCTGCAGTCAGCTGGCTGAGCCCAAGGCCACGGGTGCACATGGAGGGGCAGCAGCCAGGATCTCGGGTCTGGGCTCCCCCCTAACCCCGTTTTCGCAGCCTGACCTGGGACAGGCAGTGTTTCAAGGCTGCTGTAAAACCTCTGGTGCAACCAGTTTGGAGGGCAGCTCTGCACACTCAGTGTAGTGAAACTGCTCTCGTTCAGACACCTGAAAATTAAGACCTGGGTTCTTCAGCCCCATCCAAGCCAGGGACAGACAAGCTGCATTAATGCCGCAAGAGATTTTGGCAGACAGGTACCAGGGAGAAGCTTTGAGGACAGCAGCCACTGAGCCAGGTCACTCTGAGCTCGGGGGGTGTGCGTGCTGGTGCAGAAGGTGCTGGGCAGCATGGCTGGATCACCTTGGACAATCCGTCCTGGGACTGGACATGCCGTGCCCGGGCATGTAATCCCCAGGGCCACCGGGATTAGCCCAGGGAAGCAAGGCCAGCACACTGCTGCTGCTGCAGGTGCTCCTGGAAAGAGCCCTGCCAGGGGGAGCTTCTGGCTAATGTTGTACACTTTAGCCCATCTGTAATTAAGAATTTAATAAGCCGATCTCTGGAAGCAATTAATTACTTCTTGTCATGGAGAAACTGTTTCTCCCTCTTTCTCCCAACAGGTTTGGAAGACAACAAGGCACTCCTGTATCTGCTAAATGGCGATGGTTTAAGGAGACGCAGGAGCCATAGGACTTGGTTTGAGTGGGTGAAACGAGCCCTGAGAGCAAACAATGCTATAAATACGCCAGACGACGCAGGCGGCTGTGGGCAGGACACGGGTGTCATTCACTAAACCCGTTAGTTCCCTGCTTGCCGCGTGGCAAACACCCACCGATCAGCTCCGCATTAGCTGCTTACGTGGGCGGGTGGGATTATCCGCACCAAGGGCACGGTGGGGATGCCCACGGCCACGACGTGGTCCTCCCGCATCCCTCGCAACGCCCCGCTGCAGCCAGGGCTCCGCAAACGGGAACAACAGCCCGATGAAGCTGGTTGTCTGCACACACCTGCTGTTTGTCAGGCAGAGCACCCCACTTCCACCAGCGCCACGCACAAGCAGCCGGCCACGGTAATTACACCACTGCCTGATTAGTGCTGCAAGAGGGCAGGGCTTTCCCGCAGCACCCCGGCCATGCTCGGGGAGGGAAGCCGGGTGAGCTCCCGGCTGCCCAGGTAGGCTGGAAGGACAGACCGTCCCCGACGGAAGGATGCTGGTGCAGGGGCACAAATGGCCCCAGGATGGAGAAGTCCAGCAGCTGGGGCTGGATTCCTTCCAGGCACCTTGTGCAGCCCTGGGGGGAGCCGCAGCTCCCCCTCCACACAGCAGCCAGCGACAGGGGGAGATCCCGGGGGACAGGGATTGCTGCCACTCCTGCAGAAGCGGCAGCGCCAGAGATGGAGTTTCAGGGCAGCCAGGAAAGCATCCCAAGATGAGGCAGCACCACCCTCCTCATCCACAGCGAGGGGGAGCCCAGGAGGCTGCAGGAAGTCCCGCTCCTTCATGCTGCAGGGACGGGGTAATTCAGCTTTTCCATACGGGGTCATGCCCCCTGCCCAGCTGGAATCCCCCTCTGCCAGTGGGGGCAAGCCTGGTGCCACTCAGCCCCAGGGGCTGGGGCAGCAGACCCCAGGGTGCTGCCCGTTCATCCCGAGCCCACAGCACCAGCTCTCCTCCCCGCAGTGCTTCCCTGAGCATGCAGTGCGGCAGCCACGGATGGCACGGTGAAAGGCACCCACGTCCCCAGGCACCCTCGCCTGCCGGGCGGCTCCCCTTGTCCAGCCAGGACAGCCAGCGCTGCGGGCAGGGGAACAGCCCAGGGCCGGGGGAGACGAGCCCCGCTGACCCACGCTGGCGCTCGCCCAAGGCAGCGCACTGCCGCCGGCCGTACCTGTCTCTGCAATGCATCAGCGACACGCCGTGTCTGTTCCTCCTCTCCCAGGAGTGCACGCAGGGACGGCTTTGCGAGCCCAGCGACGCCGCAGCAGCCACTGGCCCTGGCACCTCCGGGTCTCGCTGCCCCTGCACCGGCACTCGGGGCTGCTGCACCAGCAGAGGCAAGGGCTGCTCCTGCTCGCAGGGGTGCAGGGATTCACCGCCGTGCTGGGAAGAGGAATTTGAGTGTTTTCAGGAACCCACCAGATTCCCAATGCAGGAATATGTTAGCTTCACCCCAACCCAGCTTGGGGGGAGGGAGGGGACCCCACCTCCCAGCGGGCAGGACCCCTGAAGTCACCCCTCCAAAGGCATTGCAGCGGGGATAGAGGCTTTGCTGCGCTTTCCCTGGAACCAAGGCCTTTTGCTGCTCCCATTTCCTGGAACGGAAACAACCCCAAACGCGTCTCCATCATTCTGGGGTTTAATTAGCTTGTTACCCACTAGATGGAGGGCAGAAACCCCCTCTGCACCCTAGTTCACCTTCCCGGGAAGAAAGCGCTGTGTCAGGCCTCCAGCCTCATTATCTGCCTGTCGTTAGCAGGAGGACTTTGCCCTCACAGCACCTGGCAAAGCCCGGCGTCTGCCAGCTCCCACCCCCTGCGCCGGCAATCCCACCCACCCACACCAAGGGCCATGCGAAGCCCCTGGGTGCAGGCAGGGCTCCGAGCTCGCCCGCAGCAGCATCCCTGCCTTGGGGCCATCCCACAGGGACACGACCCGCATCTGCAGTGCCTTTGCACCGGTGCCCACGTCCCCCATCACCCTGCTCTGGGCTGCACCACCTTCCTCACACCCAAGCCGCAACTCCTGGCCACTGGCCCTTGTTTCAGCAGGGGTAAAATTTTACTTGCTGTTACAGTCCCTCAGCAACTTTGTTTTGGGTTTTTTTTTTTGGCTGCTGGATGGAACCGGTTCACTTGCAGATGTGGGGGACCCTTCTCATTTGTCCTGTGTTTGTAGGCACATGTAGATCATCATCCTCACCTTGCACTGAAGGTGCACAGAAGGCCAAGTGATTTGCCCAAGGTCCTACGGGGAGTCACAGGCAGAGTGAGGAGAGGCCCCAGGTCTCCTCGTCCTCGCTGGATGGTATCTGCAGCTGTGTCAGTAAATGGGTATTAATGCACCCAGAGAACAATGAGCTGCCCCAAGACCTGCAGCAAAGGGACCCAAAACCTTCCCTGGAGCTCAACAGGGAGAAAGCGCCAAAGTTCAGCACACGCTGCTCAGTTCCACATTACAATGGGATTTGCTGTAACAGATTCCCATCAGTCACAGAAGAGTGACAGATTTATTTTTAATCAGATTAAGCATCTGCTGCTGACAGAGCACATCTCTGCACAGTCTGGGCAGACTTTCCAGCGAGCAGTGCCCACGGGGGAAACGTAGCAGGAAGAGACCAGGGAAGGCAGCAACCGAGCTCAGCTGGCTCATAAATATGTTTTAAGACCATTTTAAGCCAGATGTGAGAGTATCCCATCAGGGCTCGGCTGACGCTGGGCTCCCCCGGTCCCGCTCACTGCAGCACACTGCGGCGCACTCCAGGCAGGCTGCCACGGGCTGGCACCACCGCGGATGCAGATGCTGGGCTCTGTAGGATGTTTTCATGTTAGTTATAGAAACAAATAAAACAAAACATTTGCTAATGCAGGGAGATTCTTCTGGATAAGGCAAATTAATCAGATGTGATTCATTCTTGTGCTTTCTCTGCAGGACAGAGGCAGATTGGGGGATTAGTGAGCCGGACGGGAACACTGCGATCATGTGAATCTGAGCCACCCAAAGGCTCCCCCGCCTCGGGTCTGGCAGGAGCGGCTGGGCTGCAGCACTCGGGGCCGATTCAAGCATCACTGGCAGCAGAGAATCAATTATGGGCTTGTTCAGTTGTCCTAATGAATCCAGAATTAACCAAGAAATACTTAGGAGTCAGTTTGTTTAATTCCTGTTTCCAGGCACCGTCCCTCTCCCATCCTTGCCGGCTCTGGCGAAGAGGTGCCCACTGCCAATATTTTCTCTTATCAGCTCAACCCACCGTCGTCTCTGCGAAAGTAAATAGATCCAAGCCTCTACCTTCAGTCCTTTAAATCAGACACAAACCTCTTCTCTAAACTGTCTCCAAGTTTTCAATATCACATGCAGACCCCGTAAAGAGACGCCGGTCCAACAGGGCTTGCAGCAGTGGATGTAAGCGGAACAGTCTTCATGGCATCCTGTGTTCTGCTGTCACACACACACACAAAGGCCACTTCAGCTCTGTGGGACGCAGCCATGCCTTGGGCTCCCACCTCTGCTGCCGTCCCCTGTGAGCCTCAGCTCCTCTCCGAGGCACCACGCATGGGACGGGGACCCAGACCAGGCAAGCGGCTCCTCTCTCTTCTCTGTCGGCAGATGCAGGAGCTGATATTTGCACAACCTAAGTGTAAAGGGTTTGATCGAACCTGCTTTTCCACTCCTTAAACCTGTGCGTCGCATCACCTCCAAACACTCTTAGTAACGATTTTCTATCTTCTTTCAGGTCATTGGCAAAACACGTTTGACAATGCCAGTCCAAAGCCTCATCCCCAGAGGCCCCACTGCCCCGTTCCAGTGGGTTTCTCAGTTCCAGTCATGTTTCAGGGCTGACCCACCAGTCACTTTAAGCCGTTTAATGTACACGCTGGTGACTGCGTCATCCCAGGTACCCAAATCGCTGACTGCCATACCACAGCCCACAGCAGCAGCACTGTCACTGTGCCAGCTCGGGCTCTCACCCTCGCCCCAACCATCACCAGCCCTGCCAGAAAAGGAACTCCATTGACCTTAATCACCCTCTTTTAATTCTTGATTAATGGAGTCTGGTACCAGCTATTGATGGCAGTGCAGGCAGCCTGGCCAGACTTGGCTTCTGCTACCATTGCTGTGCCACACGCGGGTGCTGAGCACATCCCACCGCCGGCCCTGCCGGGCAGCTCCCTGGGGGGCCCATCCACCGCTTTCCATGGGGCTGGGGGTGCAGGGTGTTCTCCCGGCCCCGCTCCCCTCCTCTGCTCCCACTGTGGCAACCCAAGGAGGTGGCCTGCCGGAGGGGTAAGCCAGCTAAAAAAAAAAAAAAAACCAAAAAAAACCCCAAACCATAAAAAGCTGTTTTCCAGCAGGTCAGCCTGTCCTGAGTGCATCGCTCCAGCGATCGAAATCCCAGTGAAACGCATCACACTGGTGCCTCACAGAAAATGAATCGCCTGCATTTTTACATCCTTAAAAAAAAAACAAACCCAAAACAGAGCACCTTTTGTGCAGGGACCAGGGGCCATGACCCCCACAGGGCACGGCTGAGCAGGTCACAGGGAGCGGGTTTGTCACCGGTGCTCTGCACACCCCGTGACAGCCTCCACCAGCATCGCTGTGCCCCCCGCTGCCTGCCTCCAGCTCCAGGACGCTGCCTGCACCTCTGCTGCCTGCACCTCTGCTGCCTCCTCACCTGCCCAGCCCCAGCCAGCGCTAACAAGGGCGTCTCCTCACCCATAAAGACAAATGGATTAATGAACCACTCGAGAGTAATATCGTTCGTTACTTTTCTCAGCCTGAATAGCCTTGTCCAGCTTCCGTCTTTTAAGATTAATGAGGCATTTACGCCCAGCTCGGGAGCTGATGCTGACACGTGTCCCCTCCTTCTCCCCTGGGAGAGGCCAGGAGCGTTTTGGGTTTCAGACAGCCAGGTTTCTTTTCTGGACTGATACTCTCTGAGCTCGCTGCCCGATGCCAGTGCGATGCCCATCACTTGCCAAAGCCGTGTGGCAGCACCACAGGGTACGCTGGGTCCTGTGCCAACCTGGCACCGTTTGGCACTAGCACAGCTCTCATCTCTCTTAACAAAGAAGGTATCTAATTAATTTTAACATTTTTCTCCAATCAATTATTCAAAGTATCCACACATTTCACTCACCCAGCTCTTTCAACCACCGTGGCCGCTTTTACTTCTCCACCATAAGCACATGGCATTGATATCCCCCTCACCGGTGCACGTCCCCCACACCTCAAGCACCCAGGAACACCCAGGGGACAGTGCCTAGCGGCCTCATAGCAACTTCTCAACACTGCCAAAAAGTTAACTCAAATACGCTTGAAAAGTGCTTTTAGTGACATAATTTCCACTGTCTTGGGCCAAGGACTGAAACATCTGCGTCACACCGATGCACTTTGATAACCCAGCACTCTGTAAGAAACCGCCTGGCAGCGCCCGGTGCTGCTCTGCCCTCCCGGGGCGTTCTGTCCCTGCACAGCCAGGTCCCGCAGGGACACTGTGGCACATCTCCGCTGTCAGTAGGGTGAGGATGCCCGGTGCCCAGCACACACCCCACTCACTCACCACCCTCCAAAATCAGCCCTCTCCAACGCACCCTGCAGCTCCGTATTGTCACACGTGCAGGCTCGAAGAGAAATAGGGCATTTTTCCTACCTTACTGCTGTATCCATAGCTCACTAAAAATAAAGATCAATTTTTTGCAGCAGGTGAAAACCAGTGATAAAAATGCCCATGAATACTTCATCAGGCTGCCTGCTTTCCCATAGATTTTCTGTCGCCAGGAGAGCATTTCCAGCAGCCACTGGTGCCTGGAAACCAGGACCGTGGGGGAACCCAAATCAATTGCATCTGAAAGAGGGAATTTTCTACTAAATCCTACTGCTTCCGGTGGCAGGAGCTCTGGCGGCAGCTGGAGCGATGTTTTTTTCCCCAGGACACAGAGCAAGGGGGTCAGGGACTGGGGCTGGTGCACCCTGCTGCGGGCTCCCGGGCACCTTCACCTCCCGGCTGGACGAGCGTGCACAGAAAGCACAAGGGGAGGACAAGCAGCAACGGGATGAAAACACAGCAAGGGAGATCCAGCTCCGAATGTACGGAAGGCTTTCAGAGCTGCAGGGACACCAGAGGCTTTGCAGACAGACGGGCCATTGGCCAAGGGAGTTTGGAGAGGTGATCCTGCTGTGGGGCTGAGGTCTCCGCTGGTCCATCAGCTCTTATTCTAGCAGGGTCCAAAGCCATCTTCTCCTCTCCCCAGCACGCTGAGCCGCCTGGTCCCTCACAGACCCGGGCTGGGCCCCGGCTCAGGAGGAGCCGCCCATCCCTGCGCCTCGCCAGCCCCGTGTCCCCTGGGGTTTGCAGGATCACTGCATCGCTCTCGCTAGAGGAGGCGCAGCACCGAGGGAAGAGGTTTTCTCCCTAGAATAAGGCCTGAAGACCGGCATCCTTATTACCTCCCATCTGCCTGAGCAGACGTTGAATCATACAGCATGCTGGCATTTAAAATAGTTGAATTCCTCTTTTTAGCAAAAACATCGCTCATTCCCAAGAGGAGACAGCTGAAGGGGATCTGCGTGCTGTCTTAACTGCCGCGCAGGTGGGCACAACAAAGGCTTTTCACGGAGGCACACAGTGGAGGACAAGGGACAACAGGCACCGCAGGAGCAATCCCGACCAGATGTCAGGGCGAAGAAGTGCTGCTGCGGGGTGGTCAGGAGCTGGGACAGGGCTGGGGTGATGGGGAGGTGGGGGAGCCCCATCCCACCTTGGGGGTGCTCAAAGCTCAGCCGCAGGAGTCCCAGTGAAACCTGACCTGAGCCTGGAGCTGGATCTAACCTGGAGCTGTCCCGCCTTGAACAGTGGCTGGGGATGGACCGGAGACCTCCCGAGATGGCTCCCACACTGGGTGATTCTCTTGCCCATGATCACAAGTGCCGTTGGATGAGGTGCGGTACCACACCACCAGCTAGCAAAAAGCGCAGAACCCTCTGCTCAGGAGTGCCGTCGCAGTAATTGCTGCGGCATCGCAGATCCAGACATGGGCTCAGGGCTGTTTGTCACCATCCCAGCCCCCTGTGACCAAAGGCTTTGCCAAGGGTCCCCAGGGGTCTGCCACGTTGGGGCAAGCAGACATCTTTGCCGGCTTTGCTACGTGTGTGAGGTGAAGCCCACGTGGAGCATTGCCCCCAGCACAGGCAGCCGCCCCCCACCCTCCTGGCCCCTCTCTGCCACTGTCCTTGTGGATGATCCGGCTCACGGGAGTCACCGGTCCCCTGCCCTTGGCATTGCTGAGCCCTGCCGCAGGGACAGGTACAGCTCGTCCTGCGTGACCTAGTTAGCAGCAACAGCAGCAAGATGCAGCTCTGGGAGACGAGTGAAGTCTGGCTCATATCCAACAGAGACGGGGCATCCCTCCCTCCCCCAGGACCCACAGCCAGCCCTGTGGGAGCCCGGGGTTCATCTCCCACCGCAGGAGGCAGCAGCACCCATGCATTCCCAGCTGGAGGTGCTGGATCCACTCTAGCAAACCGCTCTGCCTGCCTAAGCCGGAGCTGGTTCCCAGTCCCGAGGCGACATGCTTTCTGCCTTCTTCACGGAGCTGCAGAGTCTGCTTCTGCCCTGACGCCTGTCCCCAGGGCAGGACGTGGGGACGCCGCACTGCTGCTGGCCCTCTGCTGGACTGCCCAGGCTGACCTGGCTCGGGGGGGTTCTGACTTCAGGAGATTTCCGTGGATCTGTCCCAAACCCCTTCCCAATCACGGGCATCCTTTCCGAGGCAGAGGCACACAAAATCCGACCTGCTTTCCAGTAACAGCCCAAAGGCCAGATCCCCCCCCAGCCTTTTCCACATTGCCACTCCTTGCACAGGCAGGGCTGTATTAGCTCTTATCAACCGTACTATCCAGAGCGATACCGACTTTACCATTCCCTGCAGCCCCCGGCTCCCTTCCAAAACAGCCCACTGTCGAGGCGGCGGCGTTTCCGGGTGCCTGCCGTTGTACTTCTCCGAGTCAAAGCATATGTTCAAACAAGCCTGGCCATTGTGCAGCCCGGGTCACCCCACCAGCGTTTACACAACCTGGGAACCTCAGCAGCAATGATTTGTTCCCCTCTAAATTGCTCATTAA
>VYXH01011216.1:23185-52624 GCA_013397275.1 Burhinus bistriatus | reverse complement strand
GAAATGTTTTTTCCCCTCCAAAATGCCTATTAAAAAAAAAAAAAAAAAAAAGAGGTTGAACCTGGCCGCTCCCCGCAGCGGACGCTGCCTCCGGGCCATCGCTCCTGGCTGGCGCTGGCTGTAGCGGGCAGCACATTTCAGCCTGCCCTAATGCATCAGCCTTCCCCAGCAGGAGCATCCTCCGCAGGCACACGCAGCGCTGCGACCGCCCAGCCCTGGCGAGGCTCTGTGAGTCGGGAGACGGGGAGCAGAGACTGCCTGACAGAAAAAGTCACTAATTTCCCTGTTCATCTTGCATACGCAGCTGGAGCTGCAGAGAGAGATTCCCGCGGGAACTGCCAGCACTTGGCCTGGGTGGTCCCTGCACAGCCCCACACGTGGTACAGGGCCCACAAAAACCCCACTACCCCAAATCCAGCAGCAGCATTTGCCCCCTTTCTTTCTGAAAACAACCCAGAAACACCCGTTCCGGCTGCCTGTGCCTTCCTTTTTTGTCACTCAGTGCACCTGGTAGTTGATTGCTAATGAGGGCTAATTAGCCTCCAGCTCCCACCCTGCGGTTTCCCAAGGAACTGCTCAGAGCTGCTCTATCCCCCGGCCCGTGGGTTTTCCCGGTTTTTCCCGGTGCTCAGCCCTGGCTGCTCCCTGTGGAGAGCCAGACACGCTGCACCGCTGCCGGGATGCCTGCAGAGCACCCCTGGGGATCTGGGCTTGTCCTAAGGACCGGGAGCTGCCCTGGAAAGCCGGCTCAGCCCCGCGCCTGCTCCTTGGGCGCTTGGCTCGTCACCTGTGCGAGCTCATTGACCTGAAACTCTTCCTAGGGACGGGCAGGGGGGCAGGCAGCTGCCTTCCCCGACGGCTTTGCCGTTGTTTTCGGTAGCCCTGGCCAAGGACGGGCATTCGCCCGCTGGTAGATGCCAACACAACCCAGGCCAAGAACAGGCATTCCCACGCGGGTACGTGTTAACCCGGGTGCTCCCGGCGGACAGGAGCCCCCGGGCAGAGGGCAGGTCCCGCCAGCCGGGGGGTGCAGGATCTGGCTTGCCACATGCTCCTTCAGCCCCCATCCATGCTGCCAGCGGCTGCCTGAAGCCAGTGGATTGTTTTGGCCACCTCCACACTGGTGACAGTGGTAAAACCTCCCGGCATGCTTCCTCGGCCGTGGTGGGGATAACGGCATGAGCGAGGAGACAGCGCAACTGTGGCTCCGCTTCTGAAATAGCTCAGAAACCATTCCCAGTGAGAGCAGCACCTCCTACGAGGTGTCCCGGGATTTGCCGGCTGCTCCCAGCCGTTGGAGAGGAGCCCCAGGCTGGGGGAGGTGAGGGCAGCGTTATTCCCACCAGCACCATACAGTCTCATATGGAGCACGGGTGGAGCGATGCTGGGGGTCGGTGGAACCCCCCCTGTTTTGGTCTCTGCCTGTTTACAGTCAGTGCTTTGGGATGGGTTGCTGCTCATTTTGTCTTTTGCTTTATTACCGGGATAGCAAAGAGCACGGGATAAGGGGCAGGGGAAGGTGATGCCACGGGTGGAAAGCAAAGGAAGGGAAAGGATGAAGCAGAGGGGGCATGGCGGAGGCGCTGATGGTTGGGTTACAGGCTGCTCCCAACATCTCTCTTGCTCTTGAAACACATCCCACCACAGGAACGCATCCCGGGGCAGGCAGCGGGGGGACAGGCCAGGCGCTCGGGCTGCTCTGGCAGGGTCCATCTCTTCAGTCTCAGGAGGAGAAAGCCGGGCAGCGGCCGGAGAGCAGAGCCCTGGCAGGGCAGCGTGCCGGAGGCAGGGACACGGGGTGCCCGCTGCATCCCTCCTGCTGCAGCGGTGAATGCCGGCTGTGCCATCGGCTCCAGGCTGAACCTGTGAGGGCAACTTCTCTGCAAGGCGGAACGGACTCAGGACGAGCGAGTGCTCCTGGGCTGCTCGGCTGAAGGTGCGAGGGGAGGAAACACAGGAAATTCCATCTCAACATGAGGAAAAACTTCTTTACTTTNCCTCCTACGAGGTGTCCCGGGATTTGCCGGCTGCTCCCAGCCGTTGGAGAGGAGCCCCAGGCTGGGGGAGGTGAGGGCAGCGTTATTCCCACCAGCACCATACAGTCTCATATGGAGCACGGGTGGAGCGATGCTGGGGGTCGGTGGAACCCCCCCTGTTTTGGTCTCTGCCTGTTTACAGTCAGTGCTTTGGGATGGGTTGCTGCTCATTTTGTCTTTTGCTTTATTACCGGGATAGCAAAGAGCACGGGATAAGGGGCAGGGGAAGGTGATGCCACGGGTGGAAAGCAAAGGAAGGGAAAGGATGAAGCAGAGGGGGCATGGCGGAGGCGCTGATGGTTGGGTTACAGGCTGCTCCCAACATCTCTCTTGCTCTTGAAACACATCCCACCACAGGAACGCATCCCGGGGCAGGCAGCGGGGGGACAGGCCAGGCGCTCGGGCTGCTCTGGCAGGGTCCATCTCTTCAGTCTCAGGAGGAGAAAGCCGGGCAGCGGCCGGAGAGCAGAGCCCTGGCAGGGCAGCGTGCCGGAGGCAGGGACACGGGGTGCCCGCTGCATCCCTCCTGCTGCAGCGGTGAATGCCGGCTGTGCCATCGGCTCCAGGCTGAACCTGTGAGGGCAACTTCTCTGCAAGGCGGAACGGACTCAGGACGAGCGAGTGCTCCTGGGCTGCTCGGCTGAAGGTGCGAGGGGAGGAAACACAGGAAATTCCATCTCAACATGAGGAAAAACTTCTTTACTTTGAGGGTGCCGGAGCACGGCAACAGGCTGCCTGGAGAGGCTGTGGAGTCTCCTCCGCAGAGATTCCAAACCCACCTGGATGCAATCCTGTCCAACCTGCTCTGGGTGACCCTGCTTTGGCAGGGGGGTTGGACTGGGTGATCTCCGAAGGTCCCTTCCAATCCCTGCCATTCTGTGATTGTGTGTGACTCTGTGAAAGTAAAGCTCAGTTCCCTTAGATGGAAGATTTTGGATAACAGCAGTGCATGAGGCCATGAACGTTTAAGGTACAGCTTTTCGTCACACCGGGGGAAAGATTTTCCATGCATGCATATGGCAGCACTTCAGAGATTATTATTTAGTACATGAATTAATTCTAAAAAGCCAAACATCAAACAATCTTTTAAAATTTCACATTTCATGTGTTTTAGGTGTTCAGAACAGCGATATAATGACTGCACACACCCCCGTTGCTGGTGAATATAGGCGAGGAACAAAGCAGGCGTGTGGGTATCCAAGAGCTCCCCCTGAGCCTGGAACCACATGGACAAGCCAGATTTCTGCTATTTCAAAGCCAATTTTATTATTACAGGAGAGATTTTTTTTTTTTCCCGAGCTGGTCTGTTCATACTGGTATGAAATCAGAAAAAGTAGGAATTCCTGCACTGAGGAACAGCAGGAAAAATACAGTATAAAGGCATAAGGTTTTGCCTGGCAGTGAAATAAGTGAGTTTCAAATGTCAAGCCTGCTGAGTTTTGCTGCATTCGAAGGAGCCCTTCCAAGCTGTCTGAGATGTCACAAACGTTGGATTTTGTCTCTCTGTTCCAACTGACTTCAGTAAATGGCAAAAAATGCCACTAAAATACAGCAATTGGCAGCATTGGCTGCACAAATAAATAAGCTTGTCATCATTTTAGGTTTTTTTCCATTTTCTAAGTTAAAAATCTTCTGGATGCCAAATGCCACCCATTGGACCAATCTCTGTGTGTACACATAATTAGCAGGAACAACAGGACTGGAACAGAACTGGGGGAGGTGTAAATATGACCTCTGCATTTCTGCTCCATGGCTAATTAAAACGTATTTTAGAAAAAAAAAAAAAATACAAAAAAAAACCCCAAACTGATTGGCCGAGAGTTGAACAAAGAAAATACCTACTGGGAAAGCAGGTTTGGGACAAGGGCCAGCTGCCCAGTCGATTGCACTGCCAGTGAGCAAGGGGTGAAAGGACCCCAAAACATCCTGAATTTGCACATGCCAGGCAGGGCAGACCCCGCTCCTGCGGTAAGAGGATGCTCCCAGGAGCCATTCGTTCCCCCAGGATGCTGCTGCTGCGCCTGCACAGATGTGCTGGGGTACAGACACGGGGCTGCCCTTTGTCCCTGGTCGTTGCAGGACAGCGAGTGCCTTTATGTTCCTAAACACAGAGGGAGAGACCCCAGGCTCTGCGTGGGGCTGGAAGGAGCCACCCTGGGGAGCCAGACCCTGCCTGCCCCACAGCGGCCTCGGGGAGGGGCAGTTGGGCCAGGATGTCCTTCTTGGAGGGCGAGACCCCCTCTTGACACCCGCATGGGGTGGCGGAGGGACGGGGCAGCCCTGCGCAGCCTCCGCTGCACACCCAGGGCAGGACACGGCCTGATCTGCTGGTGGATCTGCTCTGGGTTCAGCCCGGCGGCTCCATACCGAGAGCGGGGGGCTGGGGGCTGCCCCGGGGTTCGGCACTGACCCAGCCTCCCCAGGGCAGGAGGCACTGGCCCCTCTGACCCGCGGGTAGCCGCAGTGCGGGACACCCAGCCGTGCCGCAGCCGCTCCAGCAGGAGCAGCAGGAACACGCAGGGACACGGCAACCCTGGGGATCTGGTACGCGGCGGATTGGAGAGCACCAAAGACGGTGCAAATACACGGTGGCGCTTGCAAAGGCAATAATATATTTAGCTTGTCTCTGCCACAAAAAGACTGCCATAGATCCAGAGCGGCGGTTTGGATTGCATTTACGTTTGCTAATTTAGCAAAGGCCTGTCAGAGCCGTTTATCTCTGGCTGTTGACTGTTGGCGTGGAAGCTTGTTAGCAAGTTGTCAGAGCAGATATCGCTGGTGAATCTGAATAACAGATCAGGTGTCAATTGCTGCAGAGCTGTTTGTTTTGGGGATGGATTTAGAAATTCAGCTGAAAGAGAAGGAGCCGTGTCTGTAATAAGAATTGTATGATGTCAGCTCTCCATGAGGTTTTTGTAATTACAGCACATAATTTGACAAAGCTGCTCCTGCTTTCGTAGTTACGTGAAATACCTTCATCCATGGCAACAGTACTCCAAAACAGCAGATTGCTTCTGGATCTCTGCTGGTTGCTCAGTTGGAAAACTCTGGGCTCTTCCCACCCGCACGGAGCATGGGCTGCCCCGGCGCGGGCAGGGGATGGCGGTGCCGGCACCGACCACGGCTGGGCGTTGCTGCCTGCGGCTGGGTCGGGGGTCTCTGTCCCCCACAGGCAGTGAGCAAGGCTCAGCAACATGCCTCGTTGTGCTGCTGACACCTTAGATGGGTATTTCTTCAGGAGTCCCCGGCGCAGAGCTCCCAGGATGGGCTGAAGCAGCAAGAGCGCCTGTTGCAGAGCCAGAGCTGGGCAAAAGCCACCAGTGCCTCAGAAACCTCCCCAGCCAGGAGAGGGGACAGCAGGAGGGTGACAGGGGGGAGGCGTGATGGCAGTGTGAGCACCAGCGGTGGGCGAGAAGCGCCTGGGAGATCAGGGGGGCAGCCCCCCTTGCCTGCGGCGGGGGGACAAGGTGCAGTCCTGGGGCAGGGGAACACAGAAGCGATGTAGGGAAATGCTTCTTCCACGGGAGGTAGAAACCAAACCGCCCAGCACAGGCGCTGGGACAGGCGAGGACTGCATGGCCACGACGACCAGCGTTCCCCGGGGGCAAGCACAGCACCCAGGAGCATCCCCGCACCTCTTCAGGGATGTGCAGCCGCCTGCTCTGACCTGCCGCGAGCGGAGGTGCAGGCGAGACCCAAGTGGGAGGGCAGGAGCCCCCCTGGCCCCATCCCCCGCAGTCCCGACCCCCCACCTCAGACCCACACAGCCCCTGGGACAGATCCAGCCCCAACTCCTCTCTTCCCGAGGAGCAGCACAGCCGTTGCGGGACTTGGCTCCAAGTCAGACCAACATGATTCAGTGCGGTAACATTTCCCGGGGCCTCGCCGAGATTGGCACGTGGGCGGGAGGGAGCTGGCAGCTGCCTGTACCAGAGGAGGAGGGCAGGGAGGTGAAGATGTGCTGATGGAAGAGAAAGGACAAGCCCAGTCCAGGTGGCTCCAGCTGGACCGGAAGCCCATCCCAGTCACTCGCAGTGGGCTCCGACCCTGGCTGGGCTGCGACCCCCCCGCGCGGCTCGGCACTGCCCAGGGCTATCGGTGCTGCTGGCACGGACCCCTGGCACCGCCAGCTCACAGGCTGCTCCTGCTCCTTGGAAGAAGGGCCCCACGCTGGAGAAAACCCCAAACCCAGCATGGCTTCAAGGGCCCAGCCCATCTGCCCGGGCTGGTGGGAGGCCACTGGATGCTTCCCACATCCATGGCATCCCGAGGGAGAGCCACAGGGCCGGGACTCTCCCCTCCACATGGCCATACCGGCACTGCTGTGGCCCTCTGCAGCCTCCATATGTCACGCTGGTAACAGAAAAATACATACCAAAAGATGCGCTCTCTGCCGGAGACCGGCGGGGAGCAAACCCCTGCGGGCACGCTCACACCCCGCACCGAGGGCAGCGGCGAAGCGGGGCAGCAGAGCGGGCAATGCACGGGCTGGGTTACATGTGCCCCCTTGAAATGCAAGGTCACAGGAGCCCGCAGGTGTGCAAAAAACCAGGGGGCTGTTACTTGTGTCCCAAGCCCATAGAAGCAGGAATATTAAATTAAATTAAGGCACCGAGCCGCCTCGGTGCAGTGACAGCGGAGGCAGCACTCGTGCATGGGGTGGGTCTTCTCGGCAGTGCCCTGCCCGGACGCAGAGCTGGGTACACCAGGAGAAACCTTCCTCCCCCATGCCGTCACTTAGCCTCTCACATATTCCATAGGCAAAACCTCACCTCTACCTGCGAGAGATGTGTGCCAAGGAAAAGGACAGGAAAACACACCAAATCCTCCCTGCAGACCACAGGTAGGGACTCGCCTCCGGCAGCGGGGACTGACCTGCCCTGGGCACCTGCAGCAGGGGGGACGCGCAGACCCTGCGGGTCTTTAGCCAATGTCCCACGGCTTCTGGAAACATCTCTCCTCAGGTGAGAGACCCGCTGAGCACCGGCCGCAGGGCCCTTCTCCCAAAACCCCCACAGTGGAGGCGAGAGCTCGGCACAGCGTAGGGCAGGGCAGTGCCCGGCACCTCGCAGGAGCACCCCAGTGAAGCCGCCCACCGCGATGCCGTCGCTCCCCGGGCAGCGGCTGCGGTACCAGGACGGGCAGCCCCGGCTCTGCAGCGCGACTCCTGCTGCCATCTCCACTCCTTTTTGCAGCTTTGTAATAGAAGTGGTGAATGTAAAACAAAAAAAAAAAATAAAAATCACGATCTAATTAGCAGCCTTCAGCTACAGCATTGAATTAGCAAAAAAAAAAAAGAGTGAAAGTGGGTTTAATTAAAACTGTTGCTGGAAGAGAATTTTGATTAACTGATGTAATGCATTAAAATTGCAAATCCCAGAAGCTTAAGTGACAGATAAAAAAGCACAAATGGTTTACAAATTAATTTACTTTTTTTGAAAACAAGCATGCTGCATATTATTAAAAATTAATTAGTCAGAGAGGGAAGATCTCGCACAAAGGTTACAACAGCACGGGCTGCTGAGATGATGTGTGTGTTCGTGTGTGGCTGGTTGTTTACTGGAGCCGTAAATCCGAGATATGTGTTCATGCTGCAGGTGAAGCTGCAGGAGCCGGTGACCGTCCGGGAGAGCCGGAGGGAGCCGAGAAGCTGAGCAGCCCGGTGGGGCTTCGCTGCCCAGCACTCCCGGGGGGACACGAAACACCCCGAGCAAGTCTGTAATTCACACCCAACCGTGGCACCACATCGGCCCCCGGCTGCACCGGGCAGGTCCAGCCTCACACTGATGATGGGTTATTTGGGAGTGCAGCATCCCTGCGCCACTGCGTCCCCCCGCCCAGGGCCGCATCCCCGGGGTGGCGGTGGCAGCACGGGGACCCTCGGGGAGGGAGTGCCAGGAGCTGCTTCCCCACCCAGGGGTCAGCACGGAGGATGCAGCCGGGGCGCGGGGATGCTGACACCTCTAAAAACCAAAACTTTTCACAGTAACTTTGCTCACTGAGGAACAGGACAGGACCGGGGGTGGCTCTGCCCCAGGCCCCCCGAGGGAGCTCCAGGGCAGGAGCCACGCACCAAGCGACATGAGGATGCAGCTGAAATGTTGTCAAGAGCAGTAACGTTAAACTAAAATGTTTATTGACACCAGACTGTATTTTTATTGTTTTTAATTCCCCTCGTTTGACACATTTTGATGATGTTTCCATACCCAGTTGCCATGGCAACTCATGTTAGCCTCCCAGCTGCTCTGTGAATCCTTTTCTCCTGAGAGCCGGCTGTGGGTCCCGGTACCTGACAGCCACAGCAGGGTCCGGCCGGGCGCAGGGACCCTCAGCCCCAGGGCTGCCAAACAGACGGCTGCACCACCCAGCCCTGTCCCCAGCACCAAGACATGCCACCAAAGCTTCCCAGCAGTGACTGGGGTCCATGGGCTGCTTTGCACCGGGGGGTGTCAGTTCGCAGGGGTCATGGGTGCAGCCCTGTCACCTTCTCCCGCGCTCCTTCGTCCCCCTGTTTTGTGCCTTCCCTGCCAGCCACTGGGTTCCCAGCACGGAGCCGATGCAGACCAAACCAGGAACTGACATCTGCATCTTCATGCAATGCCTCTGAGAAACGGGGCTCAGCACAGACACAGCCCCCTCGTGCCCCCTTCCCCGGGCTGCTTTGCTGCTTCCACCCCAGTGTCCCACCTCACCTTAATGGCCCACAAAGGCTCCATCGTATTCCTGCCAGCAATCTATGGTAGACCCAGTGTGACAAGCAATTGCTTTCGTCCTCCAGATGTTTCCCCAGCCTTTCTGCCCCCTGAGGCTCCAGCACTGGTGCTCGGGGAAGCATCCCTGCCCTTTGTGCCTGATCCATGAAGAGCACGAAGGTGATCTACTGTGGGTGACGTGTCCCCATCACACCCAAGCACATGCTGCACCACAGGCAGAGCAGAGCCATCGCCCTGTCCGCACAGGCAGGAACGGGCAGAGGGACAGGCAGCCAGCAGCAGATCGGAGGTGGGTCAGTGGGAGCCGCGAGACTGAGACGCCGGATTGCGCCCGACAGCAGAGCGAGGGTTCGTGTTCGCCATCCAGCCCAGCTTGTCATGTACAACATGTCACAGCTGGGTTCTCCGCAGTTTGAGGAGCGCTGGATCTTCAAATAATGCTCTTGGATTAAAAATAACGTGCAGCCACCGAGGACGGTGTCCCTGGTTCACATCACCAGCAGGTGACGGTGGCGAACCCTGCTCAGGCACCGTCACTCCCACACATTCTGCTCCAACCTCCCCTTTGCCCCACACCCTAGGGACAGGTAGCACACACCTCCTGCACAAAGGTCAGTTTTTCAGGAAAATGCCTTAAAAAACAACAACAAAAAAAAACCAAAAACAACAACCAACCTCAAATTCATAGTTTGCTGCCTAAATAAGTGACCTGCTCTCGAGAGCAGCTGGAAGCAAAGAAAAAGCTTCGTACTTCCATTGCCGAGTTCAACACACAGACTTTAAGCCCCCATTTTCGCAGGTGTGGGGAGCTACGGAGCTGCCTCCCAGGCGCCCTGCGTGACAGAAAGGCTCTGACAGCCGGGGGGGACCGAGGCAAGAGCTTCCCCCCAGCCGGGGGGGCAGGACCCCACAGACCCCCCGACACAGCCCCGCGCCAGGATTACATCCCGAAGGGGACGGACAGGGCTGGGACAACACGTTCTAAGTCTGCCCTGGTCTTGCTCTTCCTTTGGCACCCGCTCCCGGCCCCGCTGGAGACGGGATCCCGGCTGGGCTGGACCGGCACCCTGCGTGCCCGGGGTCCTCATGCTGCCGCAGAACCCAGGGTTGTGAGGAAGAGCCCCGTGGTTCACACAAACCCTTCGCAACACAAACCACAGATTGGAAAGCACTTGCTGCCTCATGTTTAGTGGCACTTGAGATATTTTTTTCCAGGCAGTCACTGTTTTCCAGGATATTTTATTATGTTTCCAATGCACAGTTACACTGGAAGCACAGGACCGGCCTGTTTCAGGTGTACCTACAGTGCTGTATTTTCCCTGGCTCATTAACGGGCACGTACACGGCCTTGGAGCGTTCAAGGAGGCATTGTTTCTGCTGACAAAATTAGCACTAACAAGTAGGACATAAAACAGCATCTACAGTAAATCTAGTACCTCCGTGTGCTGCAGGAGCCGCAGCTCAGACGGGAATTTAATTGTACCCTTTAGGCGTCAGATAAAGTTTTTAAAAGATACAGCAAAATATAAAGCAATGCAAATTTGCCAAAGCATTGCATTTCTCACTGAACACAATAGGAGCCAGAGAGTTAGAAAATGGAATATCCTTAAAGAAACCTGGTAACCCTTTGTGGGCTGCGCTGCTGCCGGTTGCTGCTGGACAGCAGGGTCTGCGCCTCCGGAGAAAACGAGGAATCGTTCCACGGGCTGCGGAAGGAGCCAGGCTGGCTGTACCCCTGCAACCCCCGTCCCTCTGCAACCCCCACCCCGTCCCCCTGCCACCTCCCACACACCCCGCCAGCCCGCAGCACCTTCGGTCCCCCCACGGGGAGGCAGACAGATGGACGGCCATTACGTGTGCCACCTTTCCCTAGGAAACCTGGCTAAAAACCCCACAGAACACAAAAGCAGGGAAATACTCTTCAGGGAAACAGGATACGGAGCAAACACCACTGAGAACACATCCAGGTCATCCCCCACTGCCTGTCCTCACAAAAACATCCTTACAGTCTCCGTATTTTGATTTTCTACTCAGCCAAAATGGTCCCACCTCTCAAAAAACCCACAAAACACAAGTGACTGCAGAGCCAAGCTGTGAGCAGATCAGCTGGGACAGTGCCCAGGCTCCAGGGCCAGGTTTGTCCCTGATGTGACAGGATCACACAGGGAGAAGCCCAGTGCCGCTTGGGAGCGCTCCCTGCCAGCACAGCCCTGCAGGCAGAGCCAGTCCCGCTGCCTGCCCCGCTGCCTGCCCTGCTGCCTACCCCGCTGCCTGCCCCGCTGCCAGTCCCGCTGCCTGCCCCGCTGCCTGCCCTGCTGCCTACCCCGCTGCCTGCCCCGCTGCCAGTCCCGCTGCCTGCCCCGCTGCCTGCCCTGCTGCCTACCCCGCTGCCTGCCCCGCTGCCAGTCCCGCTGCCTGCCCCGCTGCCTGCCCTGCTGCCTACCCCGCTGCCTGCCCCGCTGCCAGTCCCGCTGCCTGCCCCGCTGCCTGCCCTGCTGCCTACCCCGCTGCCTGCCCCGCTGCCAGTCCCGCTGCCTGCCCCGCTGCCTGCCCTGCTGCCTACCCCGCTGCCTGCCCCGCTGCCAGTCCCGCTGCCTGCCCCGCTGCCTGCCCTGCTGCCTACCCCGCTGCCTGCCCCGCTGCCAGTCCCGCTGCCTGCCCCGCTGCCTGCCCTGCTGCCTACCCCGCTGCCTGCCCCGCTGCCAGTCCCGCTGCCTGCCCCGCTGCCTGCCCTGCTGCCTACCCCGCTGCCTGCCCCGCTGCCAGTCCCGCTGCCTGNCTGCCTGCCCGTCCCCCTGGCAGCCCTGACACCCGGTGCTGAAGCCCCTGGAGATGCGCCCAGGGCCGGAGACCAGGAGCCCGGACCCAACAAAGCCAGGCGGATCCACCCACTGCCGCGTGCCCTGCCAGCCACCCCGGAACCCCTGCAGCCAGCGGGGCGGGCAGGGCTCGCCTGGAACCCTTCGAGCTCGTCTCTGCAGAGTGACCCTGGGGGAGCAACAGACCCAAGAGACCGTGAGACCCGTTTGTGCAGTGTCGGCTCGACCCTTCACTCCTGGGCACAAACCGACCTGCTTTTGCAGGTACAGGGAACCAGAACAGAGCCCGGCTGCAGCCCCACGCACTACAGTCGCACCACTGCACCGAGATTTTGGAGCATCAGCCTTTTGCCCTCAGCCACAGAGAGGGAAGGCACAATGTGCTGCTCGCACGTGGGGTGCCGGCAGCCAGCGACCCCCGACACGTTTGCAGGGTGAAGCGGGGAGGACTCGTCCAGCATGAGAAATGCTCTTTGATTTAGCAGCAGCTGAGTGGCAATTCCAGCTGGCTGATCTCATTTTATTGCAGATTACAGAGATGTTCCCAGGAAGATGGGCTGTCAAATCTAATCTCATTGCGCATTCCTGGTGCGCTTTCCGCACGCCCTGCCGCAGCAGCCCTAGCTGGCAGCGCACACAGGGTGCCAGCGCAGCCCCGCCTCAGAGGCTGCTGTGAAAGAGTTAATGCATCCCAAGTCGGGGGAGCACCATCCCCAAAAGCCACCGCTGCTCGCTCAGGGTCCCGCCGTGGCTGGATACCTCCAGGGAGGCAGCCGGCAACCACCAATATGTTTTGCCAGGAAATGCAGACATCACGGCCACCCGCAGCATCTCCAGGTGACACTGAGCCGCTGCCTCAGCCTGCAGCCAGCTGCCGCAGTCCACACCGTTTGCAACACGCCAGGCACTTTTCCCCCCAGCTGCCTGAGCTGGTATCCCAGTCCCTGGCAGCTGGCACAGGAGAAGCCACACAACAGCAGGGACCAGACGGTGACAGCCACCACGGGCTCGCGGGGAAGTGATGCGGGGTTGGGGGCCGCATATCCTGCTTTGAAGCTCACAGTGTTCAGCACCATTATTGGGGGGAAAATTGGTCTTGGGAAGGGGGGGCAGGGGGATATAGCTCGTATACTTGGATATTACCTGCAGTACAGGTACAGCATGTTATTTGGCTGGTTGCCACAGTACCTCCAGATCAGAACAGACGCCTCGGCAGATACAAACCAGCCTTTATTACTGGGTATTTTGAAAATGAGAAAGCCAGCTAGGCCAAAGCTAATGCAACATTTTTAAACAGGCTGACTAGGAGCACGTCACGATGCATTCCTCGATGCTGCCACACCACTGACCCACCCAAGGGTCATCTCTATACGAGCTTTTGGATGCATTAGGCACTGCTCAAGAGTCTCTGTTCAAGTGTTTACGCTTTTAGCAGGTGCTGCAAGATCGGATGGAAACTGCAGCCCTGCTCATCATGAGCACTACCTGCAGAGCCACATTTGGAAATGTGGCTTGTGATGGATTCCCAAGCTCTCCCCAGCTTTCGCCTGCCCTCTCCTCTCCAGCCTGCCCAGGCCATGCTCCTCATACCCTCTGCCAGCTGCTGCTTACCACGAACTGCACCCTGCCCCGAGCTCGGGCGCTGCCCCCAAGCCCGCTCTCCCCTCCCGCCGCATCCACCCTCTGACTCCAAACTGGTCCCAGAAGCTGCCTGCCACCACCCCTCGCTGGCACAGTTTGCAAAGCACACCCAGGCTGCTCTTTAAAATGAGACTGCCTAATTTGTGCCTCCTTTCTTTCCAAGCACGAGCCCCAATGTCCCGTGCCAGCACCCTCCCGTCCCCTCTCTGTCTCATCAGGATTTGCACAGGAAGATGCTCTGCTGGCACGCAGCCCTGCTGCTAACGTCCCAGGAGGTGAAGCTGTGCACACAGCTGCTTCTGCCCCCCACTTCTGGGGCATCTCCATCCTTCAGGGTCACGAAGGAGACCAAACCACACTGCTGCGCAGGATCCAACCAAGGCGAGCACCCCCTGCACGGTAGGGACCGGCTGCCCTGCGCCGGTGTCCCCAGGCTGTCCCTGTGCTGGTGGCAAGGGGGCCACGCCGCTGGGAGCAGCGTCCCGTGGTGCCAACACCCAGCTTTGACAGTGTGCTCCCAGGTCTGGGAGGTGTCAGAAAATCCCTCGGGTCGCAGCAGCAGCAACAAGGCAGCAGCAAAGAGACAAAAAGTTCTGCTGAAGCAGGAGAAGGCGAGTGTGCAGCTGGAGGTGACGGCGCAGGAACAGTGCCACTCAGGGCACAGGGGAAGAGCTGGGTATGAGCGCGGGGTACATTGGCCACAGCCATCCACTCTCCAAACATTGATGGCCTGGGGGGCACCATCACCACCGGGGCAGGTGCCAAGGAGTCTCTGCTCTGCGCGGCAAGCTGCGGTGGCTCTGGGGAGCCCGCTTGCCTCCCCTACAGCTCCTCAGCCAGCTATTAGCAGCTTCCCTGCGAGTGTTTTCTCTCATGTATTGCAGCTCCTGTTTGCATCTCATGGGCGAGCATCATCTACCAGCTGAAGATTACTGCAGGTACTCATCCCCTCTGTGGAGGCTGGTGGAGCAGGACGGACCATGCCAAGATCCCATCCCGGCAGCACCATAGCACATGCCCCAGGAGCACCCGGGTCTCTGACTGGGAGCCGCTCACACACTCCCACGTCCTTCCTGGACACAGCTGGTTTTCAGAGCTTCGCATCAACCACTGTGACAGGCTGCCTGTGCGCAGAGTGCCCGTAACCAGCTACCTCGAGGAGTTTGCTCTCTGAAATTCAAGCTGTGATCGGGCTTTGGTGGTGTCTCATTCCTGCCCACAAGAGTTTAATCCTCAGGCTGCAGCGAGACTGTTACTGCTGTTACCATGCAGCTGGAAAGTGGCTGCTGGACACCAGTCCAAACCTCCCCCATCACATACCAACATATTATCACGTCCCATTTAGAAAGTCTCCCACTCCTTTTTAAAGAATGCAAGGGTGGCTGCTGCTTGCATGGCAGGAGGGTATCTTTTTTTGCGGTATGGCTGATCCCCACTGGCAGCGTAAAGGCTGAACAGTTGTAATTAAGAAAGGTGCAGGAGTGTGAGCACAGCTGGAGAACGGGAGCTTGGACTGAGCTCTCCCCAGGAGCCATCGCAGAAAGCCACCTTTCGCCATGGTACACAAGTGCTTCCGAGAGCCCCAAGCCAGGGCTGCACGTACCCAGTGTGTCTGGACACTGGAAAAGCTTCTGCACTTTCCAGTAAAGTGCCAATTAACCCATAACCAAAGTGGGCAGAGAGCAGCCAGACCTGTGGATGCCCAGTTCCTGCCCTGCTGTGAGGGTCGGGACCAGCACTCACACCTCGGGGCAGTCCCCGTTCGCCGTCAGCACGACCCTTCAGTACGGGCCAGCCCAGCCCCACCAGCTGCGGTGCTAAACCCGCTCCTGCTTCCCCTTGCCCGTGCTGTGGAGGGAAAGTTCAGCTCGGACACAGCCCTGTGCTGGCGCCACTCGGGAGGGAGAGGTGCCCCAGCCCTGGCTTTGGGATGTCAGATGCTGGTAACACAAGCAGCAGCATGTATTTTAATCCCATTAAAATTTTGCTAATTGCCATCAGCTATTTTTCAGGCAGCGCAAATGCCCTTTCATGCTCCCTGTCTCTGTATGGCACTGCCAAGGATCCATTCAGATGACACATCTCCGACGGGCTCCGCTCATCCAGGCTCACCAGCAGCTGCATCCAGCTGCCATAGCAACCAGGGCTAGGGACTACTGGCCAGGCACCATCCCAGTGGGCACCTCCAGCTCCCAGCCCTGCTTCCCGAGGAGGCACCAGTGCCCATGCTGGGAATCTCAGAGGAACAGCCTCTCCAGCGCGTCGCTGGTGGTAGCTGCTTTGGACAGGTGGGAACCAGGAGCAGGGTTCGTGGGGAGCCGTGTGGGACGAGCCGCCCTGGCCCCCATCCCCAGCCTGTCTCAGCCCAGCGCTGGAGTTCAGGGGTGAGCAACCTTCCTCAAACTCTTCTTGCCAAAAATGCGCTTCACTGCAGAGCTGCAAACCAAGAACCGACTCCGTTGGGGCAGCAGCCCCGCAGGTCTGGCTCACAGGGCAGGCGCAGAAGGGAGCAAACCCCCAGAACCCCCCCAGAACCCCCAGTCAGCAACACCTCCTGGGCACCAGGCTGCGAGCCTCATTAGGAGTGTTGTCCCAAAGTGGGGTCGTTTACCCGGTGTGCGAGACACCAATGCACACACAGAGCAGAGGTATTTATTTAAATCATTTTTGCGCAGAGGTGGGTGCTAGGTCGTAACCCACAAAGCCAGCACACCAGCCTACAAACTCTTTGCAGTATTTATACGGTTCAAAATACAGAAATACACACCCTTAATTAGAACTATTGGTTAGTACCTTATCTTGACAATTTCTACCGGTTAGTACAGTCTCTTGCTTTCATTTAAAGCTACAATATCCTTTAATTGCTGTGTGCGTGCTCCAGGGCAGTGGAGGGTAGTTCTGTCCGGTCTCTGAGTCGGTGGTCGTGATCTCCCACTGCCGCCTTTACCTTTCCCCAGGGCACTGCAAGTCTTTGCTGACTTTGGGCCTCTTCCAGCAGCTGTCTGGTTTTCAGCCGGTTTCAGCACTTTCCGCAGAGGGATATTCCCTTGTTACGAGTCTTCTGTTCTTCTTCAAGGGTACTTCCATTAGCAGGGCATGCATTGTTTACACAGTGCCCTGTTTCACAGGGCCTTGCAACCTTTTTACAGCTTTTTGCTCCTGCTTAGTGAGAAATTCGACCTTCTAACATACATTCTACCTTTTAAAAGTAAATTTTACCTTTTTAAAGTACATCAATAGCACCAGCAGGCTCACCTGGCAAGCACCCATCTTCAGAGCTGGCTGGCAGTGGTAGGAAGCAGAAGGTCCTGGGCAGCTGGAGCAGTGGTGACCCCGATGGACAGTCCTCGGCAGGAAAAACACCACGAAGATCCCAAGCCGAATCACCAACTGCTTAGATGCTTGAAGGAACACGTCCTCAGGGAATGCACGATCCACCGCCCCAGCTGCACACCAAAAGTCTCAAGGCACCTTGTTGATGCCCCAAAAAAGAGGGTGCAGCCAAATTCCCCCCAGGAGCAGCCACTGCTGCCCCAGCCCGGCTGATATAAAGGCTGGGGGTCGTTAGGGCTGAGCAGCAGCCTGTGTGGGGTCTGCCCAGCTGGCCATGTTCTGGGCGTGGATGCCAGACCCGGGGATGTGGTAGCTCTTCCCCTCGGCTCCAGGGATTTCTCCAAGGCACGGTCAGGTCTCTGAGCTCTGCTGGTGTTGGACCTGCCACCCCCTGCCACCCTGGGGCTCTCGGCACTCCACAGGTCAGCGCGGCCAGCACAGGGAAAAGGGCTCCTTCTGCAACCGGCACCACGTGTCTTTGCTTTAGGAATCAACCCAAAATCCCATGCAGGGGCCAAACTTCAGGAAGAGGTACAGCAGGTAAAATGAGGCTGTACCAAAACCTGTGTAGGGTGAGAAGTTGCCCTGCCATCTCCTCCCACTCACTGGTGCTGTTGCCCTCTCAGCTCCGGAGGCTGAGCCGTGCCGTGCGCGGGAATGGAAACGGCTGTTGGGTGCTGGAGAAATTACAGCTGTACAACTGCCTGTTAAACAGCCGTTTTTCCCCATGGGAGGTGGTCCTCTCCAGCTTTCCTGGGGCCAGGGAACCTGGCCAGGGTGGCTGAACACTAGGCAAAGCGAAGGTGCCCGGGCTGGGAGGGCTCTGGGCTCCCAGGGCTGGTGGGACGAGCACCGTGCACAGCACCCAGGGGACGAAGCACCCGGCCAAGCTCCGCACCCCTGCGCGTGTGCCGAAGGGGGCACGAGTGGGTGAAAACTTCTCCGTGTCAGGCAGTCTTCAGGCAACAAATACTGCACTGAAAACGCGGAGCTGCGGCTCGGAGCACTTGCAGACCCACTGCTGATGGACTGGGGGTGGCCAGGGGTGACCTGGGAGTGCAGAGTCCGGCCATGGCGACATGCAAGCCACGTCCGTGCCCATGCACAGGAACACCCGCCACTGCGCTGCACCCTGACCCTCGCCGAGTGCTCCCTGGGCTGCTCCAGGGATTTGGGTTACAGGCAGGATCAGGCAGCGTCACGGTGCCTGCGCACCCGGGCACAGCCGAGGAGGAGCAGCAGGACGGCGACTCGCACAGCCACCCCTTGCTCATTTACTCACCCTCAGAGCACACTTTGCAGCTGCACATCAAGGACAGTGACAGGGATCTGTGGCATCTTTCCTCTTTCGCTCAAACCAGAAAGCACTGTCAATTTACAAAAACAATTCCCTTGAACCATCTAGAGCAGCTGACTCTGAATATGGGTCTTTAATTAACAATTTTTGTGTCTATCCATTTGCAGAGTTCCCTGGCCACACGTGGATTCTTGCTACGACCACGCTATCGGGCTGGTTGAAGCCCTCACACCCCCAAACCTTACTCCAAGGAAGTCTCTTCACCTTCCCCAGCTCTGTGGGAAGGGACCTGCCCCCCCGTGCAGAGGAGCGGCCAGCAGAGGCCAAGCAGGGAGACAAATGGATGTACAACCCGCTGCTCTGCTCCCAGAGCGTTTGCAAAGAGCAATTGTTTCGTGGCCAGTTTTGCTCATGAATAAACACAACCACTAACAGCACGGTTTATGCTGGCCCCTGGGGAAGCATTTTTGCAATTTCTTGCTAGAAACCCTCTAAATGCATCACTTCCCTGATCCCCCGTGGAGATGTTTCCACAAACAGAAGCCGCTGGGCTGCTGCATGTGAGTACAACCTACTGAATTTTTTAAAAATCCCGTCTCGCTCACCTTTTCAAGGGGAGAGCTGAACTCGCTTCACCAAGGTGTCAGCTTTGCTGAAGCCTACAAAATCGTTCTGTCTCCCAGCTCTCCGTCCTGGGAGCAGATCTCTGCCTTAAACCATGAAAGGAGCATCAACGACAGGAAAAAGATGAGAAGACAAGTGGCATCGTTTCTGTGCTGTCGCTAGTGGGAAATAACCCCCAGCTTCTGAGATGCTGCTCCCGCCTCCCGTGGGCAGCACTCCGCTCCCCCACAGTGGCATCCGTAAGGCACCAGAAAGCATCCCTCACCTTCCCGGGCCACAGGCTGGGCAGCGGCCCCGGCTGGGCAGACCCCAGGGGCAGCGGGAACCCCCTCCCCACCCCACTGTCCTGGCTGAACCCCCACACCTCACCCCATCCCCGCCGTGATGCACTGGCTATCCCGGTGCAGATCAAAACCTGGCGGAAGAGTTTTGCCCCCGTCCCCTCGGCCAGGACGGGCAGCCCGGCACACGCGACACAAGCCACAGCCTCCCCGGCATGGGGCTGCGGGACAGGCTGGTCCCCGTCCCCGGGCGGGATGTGCTGCGGTACCACCGCGCTTGGAAATCCCACTGCAGCGAGCGAGGACGGTGCAGAGCACAGCCCTGCCCCAGCCCCGAGCCCAGCCCCTGTGAAGCCCCTTTTCCTCGTGGGTCGGGGCTCGGGACCTTCGGGCTGGGCAGGCAGCGAGCACCCGCTGTGCCCTTCCCGCTCTCACAGCCGGCGTGTTTTCCTTGTGTTAGCTGCTTAAACGGGCTGCACATGAGCTTGGCTGCGGTGCCTTAAACAGGCAGCCTGAATTTGAAAATAACCAATCTGTCAGGCTCGTTCCCGAGCGTTTTTTGGAAAACCCTGCAGGCAGGTGCAGGTGCCACATCAATATGTCAGCGCTCGGATGACGAGTTCATAATATTTTCTGCTTGCATTCCACTGTCTCCGCGTATTAGCAAACAGGCTGCTCCCAAGCGCTGCTCTCCAGAGCCAGGGGTTGCAGATTTAATAACAAAATCATCGTTGTAAATCATTAGTTGGTGATTCAGCGTGGAAATACCTCATTATCACTTAAGCATGTGTAGTATGCGACTTATGAAAACGTCTGAATTATGATTAATTAAATGCAGGCTGAAAAATATCCCGGATCAGAACTACAGTCATCCGCTTTGGAGAATAAAATACGTGAGGCCAACAGCACTCCTGGACACGGGGAGGTGAATACACCCGTACGAGGTTTTAATTGTGCAGTATGTGGAGGGAAGCAGTGTGCTGCTCAGGCGGCTTCTTCCATCCCAAAGCATTGGGATACTTAGCAACATGAACCTCTAATTAACAGAATCGTTATTATCTGCAACATGCTAATTAATTTCTATATTAATCACTAGAACTTTGAACACTGGCGGATTCAAAACCTCTTTGAAACAAATCTATTTTGCTTTGCAACAACTGACCCCAAAGAAGCTGGTAGTGCTGCACCCACTCGGCTCCTCCCGCTCTGTGGGACTGGAGCCATCGGCACTGAGAAACTGGGGGGCCCGCTGTGCCCCCCGCCCAGGACACCGCACCCTCGCAGCCCCATGCCTGGCGGCTCCCGGTGGGATTTCCAGGTTTGTCTCAGGCCGTCAGTGGGAAGCAGGGGGGACTGAACTGCCGCCGAACGAGCCTCTCGCGCTAAGAAAGGGTCTAAAAATAAGCTTTTAATACACTCTTGCATCCTGTCAAGGCTTTAAATAGATGTTTGGAGTTCAGATTTTAAAAACTGTTGAGCTCAAATCATTTATGACAACTTGAGAGCCAAAAATAAATGGGAATGAGGAAAGAGGAAAGAGGAGGTGCCCATCCCCACCATAGCTGCCGAGGAGAAGTGCCCGTGGGCTGAGCCCGCTCGGCAGCGGGTGCCCCCCGGGTCCCTTTGGGGCCGAGGGGTGAAAGCGGGTTGTCGTGGGGGTCATCCCATGGGGGCTGGCCCCATGGTCGCCCCGTCCCGCACTGCATCGCCTGCCGAATCCCGTGCCTACGCCCAGTGCCTCTGCATCGCCCCGCGTTGCGCAGGCAGCAGCCTGTCCTGCCTGTGAAGGCAGGTGGCCCGCGACCGCCGGCACGGCCGGAGCCCTCCCGGTGTGGGAGCAACCAGCATCCTGCTGGAGCCCGCAGCCGGGCACTGCTCCTCCGGCAGCACATCAGCAACTGGCAGTGGCAGGGCAGCCTTGCTCTGCCCACAGGGCTTTACTGGAAGAGCTGCTTAAACCCCCCCACCCTGTTGCCCGACACGCTGCAGTTATCCAGTCTGCGCATCCCATCCCAGACGGCTTTACCCCCTCCTTCGGCAGCTGGAGGGCAGGCAGAGCTCTCCGTGGGGTATCACACACCGACGCTACCCACAGCCAGAGCAGCCGAGTGGGGAGCGGCATCATTCGTGCACCGTGTGAAACGGAAGGGCCACGGTCGGAGGGACGGGCCGTGTTTACCCTGCAGGGCAGAGGGTGGCAAGGATGCTTTTGACCAGGAAATTAAGTCAAAATGACATGTGAGCCAAGGAAGAAGTCTGTCTCTGAAATGCTAAGTCACCAGAGGGACCATCTGAGTGCATTGGGTTCTCATAATTTTGATCTATTGCGAAGATGTTCTTTTACCCTATAAAATATTAGACCCCACTTTAAGCCAGTTTGTAATAAGAAAAGTGCAGGGAGCGCTTGCTCGTCTCCCTCTCCAGAGAGAGAGACCTGCAGAGCTTACTGCACATTTGCTCTCCTTTTTATAAATAGGATGAGCTCTCATGAAGAGATAAAAATGAACAGCCCGCTATATCCCAGTTTAAAATAGCAAATTCTTGTCTAAGATCCTAAGAAGCCACTCTGGCCCACCAGGCTCTTTGGAAAACAGCCGTTCCCGTGCCCCCCGCCCCCCCCCGTTCCCTCTGCCCCATGTCATCTGCCGGGAGGTGGCTGTGCCCAGCTCTCGCAGCACTTCCAGGGTTGATGGTCTCTGGAGAAGTGGCCCGTTGGGGGAACATCCAGGAGCAGTCCATTATCTAAGAGCAGCCTATTTTAAGCCACCCTGCAGCAAGGGCTGTCCCTGCAGAGCTACTTCAGTGGCTGCGTGGGGTCTGAGCACCTTTTCGGTAGCGCCTGCACCTGTGGGGACACCTGCGACCCCGACCCCACCACTGCTGCTGCAACAGCCCAGGAGCAGCTCCTGAGCTGGGGATGTCTCCATCTGCCGTGGGTCCCTCCGATGGACACCTCACACCTCCAATGGGCTCTCACAGCGAGGAGTTTCGGGGCCGGGCTCTTACATCTGTGGAAAACTTCCTCTCCACCGCACAGCGATACCCAGATCTGTTATCATATCTTGCTTTCTAAAGGACCACCCAAGGGCTGGGATGATCCCTGCGTGATGCAGGTCTGCCCCCATAAGCACCGTCGCCACTCAGGTTGGGTCGCCCGCCGCTGCATGGGGCAGCCCCACGTCTCCCCTCCTGCTGCCTTTCGGGCTGCACCCAGCCAGCGCCGTCACCCACGATGCGCGCCGGGCTGTAAGCAATCACTGCTCGCGGGCTTTCCAGAAATACCCTGCTCTCTTGTTCACTGAACTTTGATCTTTTATTCAATTTTCATTCTTCTGGAAAACTAAGAGACAAAAAGGATGCCCTGATGCTCCCCATCAGGGAGGAGGCCGCAAATGATGACGGTGCTGTAAAAAATAACAACAGGGCTGAGCAGGGAGGGGGCTCAAGAGCACAGGGCCAATTATTTCATTTTTTCTGGACTTTGCAGGAGCCGACCCCCTGCAGCCACCGGTCTCTGGCCGATAAGGGAGCGAAGCATCTCCCCTGGGCGGCCTGCCTCTGCTGCGGAGGGCAGGCTGGGCTCTCTGCTCGCCGGCGTTAGGGGGAGGAAGCAGCGAGCTGCAGCTCGGCGCTCTCCTCCTAAAACAGCTGAGTAGGAGGTGATGGAAAAAACATGTTTTCCCAAATCCCCGGCACTTTCTGCTGCAGCACTTGGCTCTGGCTCCACCTGCATCTCGCCACGCAGCTCAGCACGCTCCCGGCAGCCAGGGTCGGCCCAGCACCGATTTTCTCTCTCACACACGCACGTTCCCGAGGTGGGAATACGGCTGCGGTGCAGGCTTTGTGCACCGCTCCCTTGCATTGTGCACGGGGTTTTAAATCTACTGTGCAAAGAGCCTTTGAGAGGGGCTCCCCGCGTGCCACAGCAGCAGGGTTTCCTGTGCCGCCGGCTGTGCCGCCGCTGCTGCCCCCTCACCGCAGCACCACCAGCACAGGGCTGCCCGGGACCCAGCTAGCCGAAACCGCAGGCTTGCGCTGTGCTGCAGAAAATCCCCAGCTGTGTTTAATCAGCATTTTCCTTGGTCGTGTTGGAAACCTTTCAGGAGCGCAGCTTTGTTCCTGCTTATTTATGTTGAATTGCTTTTAGGGGGCTAATTCCCAAACAGATGCCTACGCAGGTGCATGCCAGCAGAGTGTGGGCTTTATGGGGAAAGGCTGGATTTGTACTGAGGGTAAAGATGGGGCTGCTGCCTTCTCTAGGGATGAGGAGTGAGGGAGCTGATGCTGGGAGACAGAATTGGCCTGAGCAACTCAGTCACTCCTGAAAGCCAAGCAGAAGCAATGGTGTGTGCATCTGCTGTCAGGGGGTGCATTAACGCTGCCCTGTGAGGCTGGTTGGCATCTGGCTGGGGCGACCCATCCCTGGAGGTGTTCAAGGCCAGGTTGGACGGGGCTCTGAGCAACCTGGTCTGGTGGGAGGTGTCCCTGCCCACGGCAGGGGGTTGGAACCAGATGGTCTTTAAGGTCCCTTCCAACCCAAACCATTCTGTGACTCTATGACCCCCCAGGGCTGACACCAACTCGGGTACGAGCAGGTCCAGTGGGATCCCTGCTGCCGCCCCGGGCAGGCAGCTCTGCGCCAAACATGCAGTGCCACAGCTGTGGTCACCAACCCGCGGGAGCAAAGCCCTTCGGCCGTGCTGGGGTTTGCACGGATCAACCAGTGGTGCACGCCACTTACTTGTGTTACCCACAGCTCACAGAGAGAGCAGGACCCTGCAAGAAAGGAGCGATTGTGGCTGACGCTGGCAGGAACGGGTGCTGGCAGATGAGGCTGGCAAAGCCGCAGCCCCCAGGGAACCTCATGGGTACCCCAGGGAGGTGCAGCCAGTGACGGGTAGCCGAGGCGGCTGGTGGCAACTGCAGGGAGAACAGGGAAGTTCTCCCAGGCGGTGAGCCGGGACCTGCCCATCTCCTCCCTGGGTCAGGCAGCAGCCCAGCATGGGGACTGGTGTGCTGCGCCGCCGAGATGGCTTTCCCCTGCGCCAGACAGTGAGGTACACACAGCCCCAGCACCCAGCACAGGCCCGAGCATCCAACACCCAGCAAGAAGGGAGAGCCCTGATGGCGGGGAGGAGAGGGGGTGCAGGAGGGAAGAGTCCTGGGGGCGGGTGGCTGTGGGCAGGTGGTTGGAGCTGCAGCAGTGGCCTCCCCCAAAAAGCATCAGTTCAGCATCAGGCAGATGCTGCTGGCAGTGCTCTGCAGTGGGACTGCAGCGGGACTGCAGCTGGCCCCGCCGCCACGAATCAATAGCACTTGGGGAAATAAAGTCCTAATGCAAAATTAGGACCAGCCTTGCACCCTCCTCCGGCACTGCTGCCGGGCCGGAGAGGAGACTCAGCACTTGAAGGATCTGGCCCTTTCACAGCAGCCGTGCAATAAAGTGCGCTCTGGGTTTGGGTGCTTTACAAAAGCACCTCGGTGCAGAAGCCACACTGAAAACAGTTTTGCATGCAGCTCTTTCAATTACTAATCTCAAATATTAAAAGGATGTATCCCACAACAGCAGAACAATGTGGATGGGAAAATGAAACTTAATAATGAATAATTTGTTCTCTAGGGGAGAAAAATGCCAAATGGAAGTATATTGTACTTGCAGTCATGTCATTACAGATGTAGTAATTTTGTGGTTCTTACCAACCCCTCATGAAAATAGCACTCCTGAGCAGCCTCCCCGCCAGCACCCGGGAAGACTTCCCGAGCCTGCCGGGGCAGAGCCCTCGGGACCGCAACCTCCCTGCTCCAGGGCCTGGCAGAGAGGCGTCGGGAATCCCAAACGGTAAATCAAATGTAAACGTGTCAACAGGAGCAGAGCGGGAATAATGAGCCAGGAGCAGCAGAAAGGGAGCCAAGCCTTGGGAAGCTGAGTGTGGAGGTGTCAACAGCGGCGGAGAGGAAACAGCAGCCTGGGAACGGTACGGCAGAGCCAGGCTTTGGGGATGGGTAAGAGCTGAGCAAATCTTTGGCTTTTACTTGCCTGGGTTTTTTTTCCTTTTCTGTCTTTTTTTTTTTTTTCCCCCTGCCCAGTGGTTACTGCAACTCACTGCACATTGCAGGGGGGAACATAAGCAGAAGGGAGGGCTCAGCTCCCACACCCAGAGTTGCTCTGTGGGACCCTTGGACCGGGCTGGCGCTCGCGGGGGTCTCGGCCAGGTGGTCAGTGGCTCTGGCAGCACCACAGGCAGGGGAGGTGCACCAGCACAAGGCTGCTCCTGCGCCGGCGGGTGAGCAGGGAGGGTATTTGCACGCTGAAATAAGCACCCGCAGAGCTGATCCCTGCACGGGGCTGAGCGGGGTCAGGAGCTCGTAGACCTGTCTTCTTGGGCTCTTCTTTTTTGAGGAGAAATGTTGGAATATTTGCGCCCTCCCGTGAGGTTGCAGCACCTGCTTGCTGCTGCGGCCAAACCCAGACATGTTGTCACACATCCCCTGCACGCCTGCCCGCTGCGGGGAGGCACAGGGGCATGGTGGAGGCGCTGGGCACTTTGTAGCACCACGTGCAGCTTTGCCGGTCTCTGTCCCACATCACCGTCGCCCACCCTGGCCCTGTGCTCGGCGGTTCACAGCTCCATCAGCGCAAGGGCCACAAGGTTGGGGTGGGGGCTCAGGATGTGAGAGTGGCCTCCGCGCCCTCCTGCTAGCCCAGCCTGGCTCGCTGTGACTTTGCTCACCAGGAGGTGGGGTGAAGGCAGAGGGACCCCCGTGCTCCTGCGGGCCGGTGCTGTTGGCAGGCATGCCCTGAAAGGCAGGTCCCTGCTCACATCCCGTGCAGGTCCTTTCCGCCCCCGAAACCTCAGCTGAGGCGTGGGTGCAGATGGTGACACCCCCGCAGCAGGGCAGGTGGCAGCAGCACCGCTCAGACCCCAACAGAGCTGACGTCGGGTCACAGGGTGGTGGCTCTGCCCGATGGGTTCGGGCTGCGCGGAGGTGACAGTCGGCATCGGGGTTTCCAGGTGTGGGCACCCTGTGTGCTCCGCGGGTGCTGGCGGTGCCGGCTGGGGTAAATGCACTCGCCAGCATGGCCATGCCGGGGCTCTTCCCAGGTCCTTTATTCCCAGAGAAGGGTTTGTCTTCACAGTCCAGCTCACGCCCGCTGCAGGGGAGGCATCAGCCTTGGACGGGTGCAGAGTGGCGCACAGGTCTGCATGTGCCGCAGCAGCACCCGGGGCGGACCAAGACTCAGAGCAAGGGAGTGCTGGGGCCAGAGCTGGCGACACAGCCACGGCTCTTTGGGGTGTCTGAGGGGGCTGCAAGCAAAGACACCCGGCATGGGCTGTGCTGCTTGTGCATGTCGGAGCTGAAGGAGCAGCGAGGTACCACCTGATGTGTGCCGGGAAAACAGGAGGGAGACCTCCAAGCGCGGGAAAGCTGCTGTGCTGGAGGGGGTTGCTGCTCCCGGGGTGGAGGGAAAGCTGCACCTCTGCCCAGCGCCCTGGGCGGCACAGGCTGTGCTCAGGGTGGGCTGTGCAGGTGTTAGACACGCATCTGGCAGTTCAGGTGTCAACATGCGGAGCAGCCACGTAGAGCATCCCAGGGCTGCCCTGTCTGGGCTGGTGGCGAGTCCCTGCCTGCTGCTGCCGCACAGTGCTGCCTGGCCCGGGCATCCTGCTGGGACACCCGAGGGGAGACCCCAGACTCCAGGCACTGCCAGGCAGAAGCAGGGGCTGAGGCAGGGCCGGGAGCAGGACAAGGCTGCCATCTACAGACCACCGAGCTGGTGGAGGGGGGCCCTACCTGGGGACAGTGATGGGGATGGGGATGCTGGTGGTCCCAGGACCCCCTGGCTGGTAGCATGAGTGGCCTTGGCTGCCGGGAGCCATCTGATGCCAAAATATTTAACCCCGCAGTGACGGGCCAGGGGAGCACCCAAAGCCCCAGTGTGGCTCCACGGGGTGCCCTGCAGCCATCCCTGCTGGGTTCCCACAGGACCCCGCTGGTTACCCACAGCCAAGTGCCCTGCCCGCAGGAAGTGCACAGGCAGCCGGGCGAGAAAAGGCTCAGTTTGTGCCACATCATTTAAATTGATAAGTCATGCTAATGAGAGCTGCAACTGCCACAAATGTCTTCATTAGGCTTTGGTCATGCGTTAATATGTAACAGGGATCTCTCGCCTGGGGTGAGCTGGGCCATGCACCCGGACTCCTGACCCCTGGCTGCTCATGGGGCAGAATGGGGCTGGGGTAGCTCCAGGCAAAGAGCTGAGCAGAGAGATATGTCACAGCAAAACCAGCCTGGCACATCCCATGGGAGCCATGATCCCACCCTGGTCAAGGCTCAACCCTCCCGGGGCCAGGACGCCAGGTGGGAAGACCCCATCTATCACCTTCAGCCTCCCCACCTCGGTGGCACAAGGAAAGCCATGTCAGCCTGCCAGGCTGCAGCTCCTCCAGCCCTGCCCGGTGTAGCCTGAGCAGCTCTGCTTTTCACCCTCGCCATGGCCAGGTTGTGCGTGGCCGGCCAGGCAGGCACCTGCGCCGTGTGCCGCAGGCTGCAGGTGAGGGGCTGGCAGGGCCTGCGCTGGCGTGTTTGAATACTGCAGCGATTTTCCTGGTGAATAACCAGCACACACCGTGCTGGCAGCAAGCTGGGCACAGGCTCCGGGATCGGGCTCTGCAATCATGTTTGAATGTCTTGCCCAGCCTGTCTGTCCCCAGGACCACCCGGTGCCAGGACACATCAGGGGTGTCACAGAATCACAGAATCACGGGGGTTGGAAGGGCCCTCTGGAGATCATCTAATCCAACCCCCCTGCCAGAGCAGGGTCACCCACAGCAGGTTGCACAGGACGGCATCCAGGTGGATTTGGAATGTCTCTAGAGTCGGAGACTCCACCACCTCTCTGGGCAGCCTGTTCCAGTGCTCTGCCACCCTCAGAGTAAAGAAGTTCCTCCTCAAGTTTAGATGGAACTTCCTATGGTCAAGTTTGTGCCCATTGCCTCTTGTCCTATCACTGGGCACCACTGAAAAAAAGACTGGTGCCATCCTCCCGGCACCCTCCCTTGAAGTATTCATAAGCGTCGATGAGATGTGAGGTGTCACACCGAGACCCTGGGTGCCGCCCTCCGGGGTGCCAGAGGACGGTGGCTTTGAGTGTCCCAGCCCTGAACGCGGAGGTTTGGATGCAGCACAGGCGGATTTGCCGGCTTTGCCTCCTCCGCTCGCACGAGAGCCCTTCTCCATCCCGGGCCGGTGCCGGGGCAGAGCCGCGGGCAGCCTCCGCCGCCGCCGCCGCCCGGGCCGGGGCAGGAGCCGTGCCGGGAGCCGTGCGGCGCCGGCCGCGCACAGCCCATCTTGCAGGTGACATCCAGCGGCTGCGGGGCGGCAACGCAGCCCCTGCGCCACCGCGGCCACCCCGGCACCCCCGCACCCGCCGGCCCCCAGCGCCCGGCGGGGCTCAGCGGCTCCGAGCGAGCCCGGGTGATGCCGGGCGCCCGCCGGGCTCGGAGGGTCGTGCGGATGTGGGGCGAGCCGGGGGACCCGCTGGCGGGGAGCTGCCCGGCCCCCCGAGCGCCGCCTCTGCCTCCCCGCAGCCTCGGCGTGCGTGGCCGAGCCCGGAGCCCTGNCCCCATCTATCACCTTCAGCCTCCCCACCTCGGTGGCACAAGGAAAGCCATGTCAGCCTGCCAGGCTGCAGCTCCTCCAGCCCTGCCCGGTGTAGCCTGAGCAGCTCTGCTTTTCACCCTCGCCATGGCCAGGTTGTGCGTGGCCGGCCAGGCAGGCACCTGCGCCGTGTGCCGCAGGCTGCAGGTGAGGGGCTGGCAGGGCCTGCGCTGGCGTGTTTGAATACTGCAGCGATTTTCCTGGTGAATAACCAGCACACACCGTGCTGGCAGCAAGCTGGGCACAGGCTCCGGGATCGGGCTCTGCAATCATGTTTGAATGTCTTGCCCAGCCTGTCTGTCCCCAGGACCACCCGGTGCCAGGACACATCAGGGGTGTCACAGAATCACAGAATCACGGGGGTTGGAAGGGCCCTCTGGAGATCATCTAATCCAACCCCCCTGCCAGAGCAGGGTCACCCACAGCAGGTTGCACAGGACGGCATCCAGGTGGATTTGGAATGTCTCTAGAGTCGGAGACTCCACCACCTCTCTGGGCAGCCTGTTCCAGTGCTCTGCCACCCTCAGAGTAAAGAAGTTCCTCCTCAAGTTTAGATGGAACTTCCTATGGTCAAGTTTGTGCCCATTGCCTCTTGTCCTATCACTGGGCACCACTGAAAAAAAGACTGGTGCCATCCTCCCGGCACCCTCCCTTGAAGTATTCATAAGCGTCGATGAGATGTGAGGTGTCACACCGAGACCCTGGGTGCCGCCCTCCGGGGTGCCAGAGGACGGTGGCTTTGAGTGTCCCAGCCCTGAACGCGGAGGTTTGGATGCAGCACAGGCGGATTTGCCGGCTTTGCCTCCTCCGCTCGCACAAGAGCCCTTCTCCATCCCGGGCCGGTGCCGGGGCAGAGCCGCGGGCAGCCTCCGCCGCCGCCGCCGCCCGGGCCGGGGCAGGAGCCGTGCCGGGAGCCGTGCGGCGCCGGCCGCGCACAGCCCATCTTGCAGGTGACATCCAGCGGCTGCGGGGCGGCAACGCAGCCCCTGCGCCACCGCGGGCACCCCGGCACCCCCGCACCCGCCGGCCCCCAGC
>VYXH01011216.1:7348-21033 GCA_013397275.1 Burhinus bistriatus | reverse complement strand
CTCTCTCCCTCCTACCAAAGCAGTGGGGACATGATTGTCACTGTCACCGGAGAAACATGGGTGGCTCTGGAGGGGGGCACACCCCAAAGCCAGGGCAAGGGACAAGGGATGGGGTCGCAGCCCTGGGAGGACAATGGGAGTGCACAGCCCACGGCTGGTTCCAGGCTAGGGTTGGCCTTGGGACAGCTTTTCACAAGCCCTTGTTTGTCCAGGAAATACCCTGGGGACACTGTGGGGACGGGGTGTCACCCCAGACATTTATGCTCACGGGCACAGACCCTTACACCCACACAGGGATGCCTGTGGAGGTTCTGTTGATCCAGTTTAACCTGGTCCAGCCTAACAGGGCCCCCCGGTCCTGCTCTGCACCCCAACGGCCGTCCCCATGTGTGCTGAGCTGTGACCGTCTTGTGGGACTCGGACAGCAGCGGGACACAATTGGCACTTGGACGTGTGCCTGACCAAAGCCGTTGCGGTGCACAGGCAGAGGGTGCTTCTCCCCGGTGTCCCTGGCAGCATGCAGTGCCGCTCAGCATAGCACGATGCAGGGAAACATCTGTCTCCTCTCCCTCCTCCTCTCCTCGCAGATGTTTTAAATGGGACGGTTTGTACTTTCCAGCAAAGTCAGACACCGAACGTGGCCTCGTCCGACAGCCCGAACCCCCAGCTCTGCCCAGCTCAGAGCTGGGGAGGCCACGGCACCTTCCGCTGTCGCCTGCCCGAGGCCCTGGGGAGCTGCACGCTCCCAGCGCGCTCCTGGTGCGCTCCCGGCTGGCAGCAAGAGTCTCCCTGCGTGTGTTACCGATCCTTGGCAGGTTTTTGTTAACTCCAGTCAGTGGAAACATTCCCCAGCTGTGTTTTCCATGCAGAAGGAGGCTGGAACGCCAGGGCAGGCTCCTGAGTCAGCGGGACATGTGCGGGTTCCCGAGCGTGCCTGCGCTGGACGCTGAGAGCCCGCGGCAAGCGGCAGATGCAAAAGGGCTTAACGCGGCCCCGGGCACTTCAGCAGACACTTCCTGAGCGAGCTGAGCCGGAGTTCCCACACCCTTCCTAGGGGACAGCCACTGCTCCCCGAGGTGACGGGCTCAGCCGAACCCCCCACAAAGTGCAGAGAGACCGAGGGGGCAGCGAGGGGCAGCACGTCAAGCTTGCCAGCGCTGTCGCCGTCTCTTGCCGTTACGGTAGCAAATAAACCCGGACTGAGAAAAGAGTGAATTGAAAACGCAGCTGCCCTGAGCTCGTGGTGACGGGGGAGCACAGGCTTTGGGGTCCCTTGAAAAAAGGGTTATTTCCACCTGAAATGTTGCCCTGCGCTCCCTCCATGCTTGCACANGCGGACAGTGACCCAAAGGACACGGGGCACAGCTATCGATGGCTGTTTTATTGATTCCACCCTTCCCTCCAAACCTTCCTCATCGCTGCTTTCCAGTCCAGTTTGCACTAGCCGTGCGGGCAGCAAGGCCAGCCGCAGGAGCAGGGGCCGTGCCAGCCCCAGAGCACCCAGCAAGGGCTCTGCCACTCACCCCCAGCCCTGTGCCTGGGCGGGGGTGAGGCCGGCTCCAGGGGACAGTGGTGGGGGCCATTAGGGCCAGCCCCTCATTTCAGCCCCAAAGTACCGGTGGTGAATCCCCACGACCCAGCCCAGTGCTGAGCAGATGAGGGCTGTGGCCGCTGCCGCCTGCTGGACCAAATTCACTGGCTTGCTGTCACCGCTGAGCCTTGGTGATTGCCAGGGCCAGACCCAGCCATGCGGAGTGGTCCCCACCCTGGGGAGCGTCGCCCCCACCTCAGGGATCCCCAGAGAAGACCCTGACTGTGGGGCAGTCGAGCCAGGAGCACCAGCTTGGCATCACCCCGCCTGCAGCTGTGGAGGAGTCCTGGGGGTTCATTTGCCGCTGGCTCGTGCCAGGAGTGGATCTGCGGTTTAACCCAAGCATCCCCTCATGCGCCTGGTGCAGGACCATTCCCCGGGAGCTCGCGAATGCCTGAGCAGAGTGACTCAATGGCTGTGACAAGCTTGCACACGCCCGAGCTGGGGAGTGGAGATCCGGATTCCTCGGCTCCAGCCTCGGCTGCTCTGGAGCTGAAACCAGGAGGGTTGGGGTGCTCCGGGGCGAAGGCGCCAGCAGCCAGGGCCGGTCACGGACCCAGCCATCTCAGCAGGTTCAGCCCCAGCAAGCAGCGGCTGGCCCTTGCCTCCTCCATGCCTCCCCATGCAGAGCGGGTGCGTGGCCATGGCTGACCGACCCCACCAGGGTGGACCAGGCTTGGCCGCTCTCCTTGAACCATTGCCCTCGAGCATGCCGAGGGGGAGGAATCACTCACGAGAGGAGAAGTGGAGGACAGCGTGGGGACACGGTGACATGGGGAGCTACTTTGGGGCATGGGATGGGGTGGCACCATGGGCAGCCAGTGCAGTGGGCAGGGACAGGGGTAATGGACCTTTCCCAGATGCCTGCAAGGGGGTTTTCTTGCCTGTTGGAAGTGGCGCACCCCCAGCCCCGGTCCACCCGGCACCGCCACGGCAGCAGGCTGGGGAGGGCGGCGGCCGCTGGTGCCTTTCTGCAGCGTCAGGCGAATCCACCCGGCTGAAACCCCACGATTTATACAGCTTAATCCGGTGGCGGGCAGGTCCCCACCCGCACCCGGCCGGGCCAGGGTGCTGGGCTGAGCCCTGGCGGGCGCAGGGCCGAGGGGGACGGTCCCACCCCGCAGGGAGGGGACTGAGGTTATGAAATTTGTGAATGGGGAGTGTCTGGGGGGCTGGAGCAGAGGGAGCCCACGGGGCGCGGGGCACTCGCTGCGGGCAGCGCAGGCAGGCTGGGGCTGCGGCGCAGGCAGAGGCGACTCGCACCCCGAGGACCCAGCACCGCACCTCCCGCCCGCGCCGGCACAAAACCCCATCGCCTTCCCGCGTCTGACAGACGATGCCGACCGGAGGGAAGAGGCAACCGGTGATGTCCTAAACTTTATTTCACGCATTACCGGTCTAGCTTGCTTTTTGCATTTTATATTCTGAAGTTTTACAGGGGAGACATCTCCTGAGGCCATTCTCATCTCCTTATCACTTTTCCAGCCCAGCTTCTTCACTGTAACTGTTGGACGGAGAACTGATAAGGGTATGTGAGTGACATGAGCAACTGTCTCGGCACGACGGCCCCCGACGGTCCCAGGGCTGTCCCCGGCTGCGGTGCAGCCCGCGCGGGCTGGGATGTGGCAGGCGTGCTTGCTCGCTCTGCTGCAGATGTTGGCTCTAAGTAAAACCGGCTGCAAAGCAAACTTAAGGGTTAAAGAAACATTATTTTTTCCCCTAAGAGCTGGCAGGTTCTGTCATTCCTGGCTTTTTCAGCATCTACAACAGATCTCCCGCAGGAAAATGTGTATTTTTCAAAAAGGTCTTGAAATACTGTTTGTACAAGGGGTCCTGAAATGCTATTTTAGCACAGTACCATTTGCTTGTGTTTCAGTGGATTTGGCTTGAAATTCTTTGGAATGGGTATAAAGAGTAATTACAATAGTAAGAAATAAGTGTTGCATAAGTGTAAAACTCCTGTGCTTTATATGTGTCTGGAATTGTTTACATTAAAAGTTATTTATTCCAAATGTTTACATGATTTTAAAGGTGAGTGCTCGCCATACGACTTGAACTGCAGCTGATGAAAGGAACTGCGTTGCCAGAAAAGCAAATATCCCCGTGAGTCAGAGGAACAAAGCCAGGATTTAGGGAAGCAAACCAAAGCGTGAGGTAAGGGGGTATTTGCCCATGTCCCCACCGAGCTGGTGACGCTGGGGCTCCCGCAGGGATTGCCCCCGTCTCACAAACCACTGCTCTAAAGCACTGGGGATTTGCTTCACATCTCCAGCCTCTTTTTTCCAGTTTTCCAGCTACCCCAGTCCGTCAGATCTTCCCTCTCTGCCCTGACACACTTTGCACGAACGGGGCATGGGGAAGGGCTGTGCCGTGATGCAGAGCCCATGCCGGCACGCCGGCGTTCCCGGGTGCTTGCCCCATGGCCACAGGGGCAGCCGTAGAGGAAGGAGCCGGCACTGGGGGGTTTCTTTGCAGGGGGGAGACAGCCTGGCCCGGCTGAAACCCATCAGCTGCACAGCCCCAGGGCTGCCCTGGCCCCCCACAGCCACAGACCACTGTGGTCCCACAGGGCTCCCGGGGGCATCGCCATCCCCCCAGGACCAAGACTTTGGGGAAGGGGCAACACTGGTGTGGGCAGCTCCTGCCCACAACTCCCTGCATGCCCCTCGGCTGGACAGAGGCTCAAGGGGGGTGCCGGAGCCACCCCGGGGTGGGTGCCCCAAATCCCCTCAGTTTCCAGGCGCAGGCGTCAAGGCAGGGACTGACGTGGACGAGGCAGTTCCAAGTCAGGCACCACAATCACCAGCCGGCCTGGGGAGGGGATGAACCACCACCCCCAAACGCAGGTGCTGCCTGCAGGCACCCTCCTGCCCACACCTTCCCTCTGCCACAGCCTGGGCCCGATCCTGACCCCTTAGACCCGGCCCGGCCCCAGACAGTGAGTCGGAGGCACAGCACCAGTGGGGGGGTTTGGCCCCCTGGGCTCATTCTCCCGTGGCCGGGAGGGGCAGCAGCTCTCTGCGCCCGCTGCAGTTGTTTGGGGAGCACCAGACTGCACCCCGAGTGCTCTCCCCCGACTGCAGGCAGCACAACGGCTGCCCCCATGGCAGCTGGGGGACGGGGCATTGCCGCTGGCTTGTGCTCCTGTGGCAGCCAGCCCTTCCCGTGAAATTCAAGTGCCCCCTCAGAACAGAGAGGGAAGTATCAATATTTGTGACAGGCTCTGTCACCCCTTGCTTTTGGCTTTGCCAGCCGGAGACACGAGCCAATAACCTTGGAGCACAACCCCCCTGCTGACCCAGAACCTGGGCAAAGGGTGGCAGGATTGGGCCCCTCCTCACGCCACAGCATGGCTCTGCAGAGCAGGGGACGGGTCTGTGGGGATGGCAGCGAGCAGACATCCCGAGCAGGCTGGCACCAGCAGGCACAGAACACTCAGGGGTCCCAGGACATCCCCTCAGCNAGCCCACCCACCCACCAGGGAGCAGGAGGGGCAGCGTGCTGCTCTACAAATGGCTCCTCCAGCTTCTCAGTGGGGCAGGGCTGCTCCCATCACCCGGGGAGGTGGGAAGGTGGCGGTGAGCCCCAAAAACAAAGTGGAAGGAGCGGAGGTTCCTCCTTAGCTTCCCCCCAGGAGCCAGTCCAGGGGATCAAACCCAGGATGCTTCCAGCATCCCTTGGCCTTGACTGGGTGGCCGGCAGTGCTGGGGTTTTCCTGGGGAAGTGGCAGCAGTGTGGTGAGAGCTGAAAGCTGCCGTGAGCCACAAACCGGCTGGGCATGAGTGTCTGCATTCCCACGGCCGCTTCTGCATGAGGGGTTCAGCGGCGGGACGGGACCTCATCTGATCCCTCTCCAAACAGAGCCGCCAGCAAATTGTCAGTGTGCATTTGGATTTCACCCATGGCAGGTGGTGTGATTAGCCATGAAAAGCAGGCTTAGTGCAGGCTGGAAAGCTACTGAGGCAGCCGAATTCCCTGCACCGGCCCCAGCCCCAGTGATGGGGAGCCAAGCTGGGGGACCCACGGCCAGGGGGTGTCAGAGCAGGGGGAGAGAGATGGCTGAGCCAGCAGCAGCACTGCCGCTGCGCAGCCACTTCCCTCACAGAGCACGTAGCCCTTATATTAAATCCATAAATAGGAAATTCCACTTCTTCAGAAAAAAACAGAGTCCGGATATTTCATAAGTGTCCCAGCGGACATGAAAGCCGAATCAGGAAATTTCACTCAGCAGCAATATTAAAATTGCCATAGACCTTCAGCCAGCCGCGGCAAAGCACCCACGGCATGCACCCAGGGCCCGGCACAGCGCGAGGGCTGGCTGCGGGGACACGCATGCCATGGCTCCTCGGCCGTGGTAGCTGCATGTTTCACCATCCCTCACGTCCTTCCTCCCTGCCAGGCCCCAGCAGGCCACAGCCGCTATTTTCTCTGCAACAGGTGACCCCAGGTTTAGCAGAGCCGGGCTGCAGCTCTGGGAGAGCTCCCACTGGAAAGCATCACCTTCCACCCATGGCATTCCCAGCTGCAAAAGCGAGGCTGGTGCTGCCGGGCTGCCTGCACCGAGCCTGCCGTGGGCAGCACAGACCCGCTCCACACGCCGCTGCCGGCATCAGCTGTGTGTGCTGCACAACCACTGCCCGTCTGAGCCGTGACCATGAAGGTAACAGGCTGTGAGGGCAGGGACCAAGGTGGCCAAGAGGCTTTTCCCAACAGAGCTGCGGGCAAGAGAGCAGAAATGCAGTGTGCTGCTGCGGCACAGGGTGATGGAGCAGGCAGAGATGAGGCAGGGAGGTGAGCATCAGCCTGTCCTGGAGAACACGCTGCTGGTCAGAGGTGCAGCTGGCAGGTGCCTGCAGGAGAGCCCTGCGCTGCTGGCGGAGCCCAGCGTGCTGCCCTGGCCAGGAGGGCAGAGCTCTGCCGTCAGCTGCTCTGCCATGCCCCACACTTTCCCGCACCAGCCCCACATCTTCCCAGCGCCATGGGACCACTCTGGCTCTGAGACAGGCAAAAGGGTGTTCCCCTGCGTGGCTGCAGCGGAGCCAGCGCCGGAGGTGCACAGGTGCCCTCGTTGTCCCCCGCTGCTCACAAACCACAAGCTTTCCAGAACAAAGCCCGCCGGCTTTCCCATCCCAGCGCCGCGCAGGCAGGGGAGGCGGGATGGGGGATCGTGATAATCACTCATGCTTTCCCATGTCGCAGCACGGCCACAGACGGTTGTAGGAACGGCGGGAGATGTGGCTTGGGAAGGTGGGTGGCTGCCCTGGTGCTGCTGAGGCTGCACTGCGGTGCCTGCGGGTGCTGGCTGCGGGGCCAGTGTTTGCACCATGCTTTGCTCCCACCCGGAGCATGCAGAGCCGGCAGCCTGTGGGATGCTCGGGAGGAGGCAGAGCCTCATGGAGGTTTGCACTGGGGCTCCCCAGCACTCCTTGTGCCCAGCACCCAGCCCACCTCCACCCACTGGTCACAAAATGTCCCTTTGATTGCCAAGAGGCCACGAACCCCCCCTTTGGAAAACCCCACTGGCTTGGGGAGGGCTGGGACAGTGCCGTCCTGGAAGGAAGAAGGCAAGTGACAGCCATGCAGGCACTAGCCCCATCGCCACAGCCAGTGCACGCAGGTGAGGGGCTCAGGGGGACCCTGTGGGCATGAAAAGCAAAAGCAACAGCCACCAAGCACCCCCCTCCATGACGACACATGCCAGGATGGGCTCCTGCGACTGGCTTCACCTGGGCCATGGGGGGATGCCACCCCCGGGGACTGGTGACACGTGCCTGCGGGACCAGGCAGAGAGGTCGGACTGCAGCTGCCTGGGGCTGTGGCTGCTCCTCTGCAACCCACTCCATGCCCGTGCCAGAGCTGTCCTGCCCTGCCAGCGGTGCAGCCCACCGGCCCCGGCCCTGCCAACCCCGGCCCTGCCAACTGGCGGGTCTCACAGCCCGTCCTGGCGCCCAACAGCGCTGGTGCTTGGCCACGCTTGGTGCACGGTGCCCTGCGCCAGGCCCCGAGAGCACGGCACCGAGGAGGGAGGACATGCGCTGGGAGCAGCCGCGTCCATCCTGGCAGCGTGTGCAGCGCAGAAGCGCTCAACCCCTCGCTCTGCCAGGGAAAAAGCCGCCCCCACAGGCACCGCGCAGAGGTAATTGCAGGTTATTACACTGCTCTGTTGTTAAATACGGATCACTTCTCTTCCGACAAGCATTCTGTGTAATGCAAACTCAAATCATCTCCCTCCTCCACAGAGCACCTCTCCTCACCTGCCAGGAGCCGCGGCAAGTCATGGCGGTAGCAGAGGGTGCGATGTGCATCGTGTCAAAGCCGTGGCAGAGGGTGCGATGTGCATCGTGTCACAGTGGTGGCAGAGGGTGCGACGTGTGTTGGACACACCATGGACACAGACACCTCAAACCACAAAGTTATTTTCCAGACCCGCAGTACATTTGTCCATAGGATCAGCTTGTGGGTGATCCTTAGGCAGGGGAAAGTTGTGCCTCTCCCACCGTGTGTTTTCAGTAGGTAATTCAGCCTGCAGTCTTTACAAAGCTCTCCTGGCCGTATCGCCCAAGCTAAGCGACTAAATTGTTATTTTACTGCCTTCTTGCAGAATCCCTGCTGCTTTCCATTTGAAGTTTACCCTGTGAAGTGCAGAGATAAGGTGCTGCAGCAGCGCCGTCCCTTCCCCAGGCGTCCACCCTCAGGTGCTGCTCCTGTCCCTGGCTGTGAGATGTTTCGTTACAGATGCCCCAATAATTCTTTCATTTACATGATTTTAAGAAAAAACTGGACGTTAACCACGCGCTGTGTTTAACCACTGTGGCTCTGCCCCCGTTCCACCGCAGCACAGGCCAAAGCAATTGTCCCTGGAATTACACACACGTAGCAATGAGAGTAAGAGGTCAGAGTCCTGAAAAGCCAAGGCCAAGGATGGGTCCATCTGTCCTGTCCCCCCCACTGGGTGCTCCCCCAGGCCCCGCCCACCTGGCCAGGACGTGGTGCCACGGCTGTCTTCTGTCATTTTGAGGCAACAAGAGAAAATTTCATCCCAGATGGCCTCAGCCTTGGCAGAGTCAGAAACCAACTGCCCAAACCCTGGGCTTTGTCTCCAAAACTAGCATGCCTCTGTGCTGACCGCATGCAGCAGGTTGACCTTGGCTGGCTGCCAGGCACCCGCCCAGCCGCTCGCCCTCGGGTGCCTCCACCCTTGGGTGAGGTTCAGACACACAGGTCAGAGCGACGTGCCATCAGCCCGGTCCCTTTGGCAGAGCAGCACCCCCGGCAGCCGGGGCAAGCCCTGTGCCATCGAGGGCTCGTGCTCTGGCACGGCATGTCCAGCGTCTCACCCTGTCTCACCCACGGCTGCCCTGCCGGCTGGGGCGGCTCCTGCCACGTGCGATGTTCAGAGCCCTCCGGAGCTGTCGGTGCCCAGCTCGGCAGCACACATCCTCTGGAGAGGGGCGAGCAGCATTGGTGCCATCTGCGTTCACGAGGCAAGGACATGAGCTACAGGAAAGAGAAACAGGAAGAAGAAATCCTTACTAGTGACACTTGCATGGCGTGTGGCACACAAGACCCCAAAACCCTCCAAAATCTTTTAACTTTGCTCTTTGAGATGCCTGCATCCCTGGCACAGCTGCAGCTGGTCTTCATCAGCAGTGGATAACGGAGAGGCCCCGACCCGACGGGTGACAGAGCTGAGGCAGGAGCACAGGACCGCTGGCTGCTCACCATCCTGCACCACTACCCTGCCGTGAACTAAAGCATTAACCCCCACTCCCCCAACCCATCAGCTGCCCTTGTCCAGACAATCAAGAAAATTAATGTTTCATCACGCAGAACTGGTATGAGGTCAAAACAAAATTACTTTCTATATAAACGAGCTTAAATCAAGATGATTTTCAGATGAGAATCTTTTTGCCATGATGGGTCTCAGCACTACGTGGATAAGGCAGGAGTGCCAGAACGGCAGGACCAGTATTTACCCAACCCACCTGGAGCACAAAAAATGTCTGGAATGGGAATTCAGCAGAGGACACTGATGAAATGTGGATGCCAGCTCACAGCCTCGGTCCCCACAGACCAGAAAGCACGAGCACAGCAAATTGGACACGTGTGCTTCGCATCGTCCTCGGGGCAGGGCAGCCCCACCGTGCTGCTGGCTGCCACTCCGAGAAATAGGAAATTGGTCTGGGGGAGAAAATCCTTCTGTATTTTGTGGTTACTGTAATAGTAAGTTAAAACAAGCTGGTTTATCTTCTTAACCCTTTGCTCTGGTGAAATAAGGTTTCTAGGTCAGGAGCACAGAACCCCAGCGCTGCCAGGCAGAGGAGCGCCAGGAGCAACCGATGCCCGTCTTGCGGGCTCTCTCCCCGACACGGCACAGGGACAGCTGCCCCGGCACTCACGGGACCGTGCAATGCCTTACGCACACGCTGCTGAAATTCACCCAGCACTGGGGTGGCCAAGTCTGAAGGTGGCAGACAGAGCCGGGGGGGCTGGGGGGGTGGGCTGCATCACGTGTGCTTCCCACGGCGGGGCAGAGAGCGAGCAGGGGTGCCAGGGAAGGGACCCCACCCGTTCATGGTGCAGGAGGTACACCGACCCTCAGGGTGCCGGAGCAGGTGGGCGCCTGTGGACCCGAAGGCAGCATCTGCCGGCTCAGGTCCTGCTGGTGCTCCCCAGGGAGAGCCAGGGTGGGGGGAGACACAGTCTCCAGGGCCCCTGCACAGACCCTCAGCATAGCGGTGGGGTCTTCTCATTTCTTGTCAGAAAGCGCTTTCCTGTGCATTGCAATATTTCACCTTTCAGTCTGAAGTCCCATTCCTCTGCCAATCCCGAGGACGAGGCGCTGACATTTTGCTTTTGTTGTTCCATGCGCTGTTACGTTTGGAGATCTTTACAGGGTTCAAAGCGAAACGCAACCCAAAGAGCATTGTAATGATTCCTCAAGAGAAAACGAGTTTCTAAAATTAAACCAGCAAAATGAGAGAATGGAATATTTTTGCATTGATTTAATTGCCATGAACATAGTCTAATAATATTAAATAAAATGAAAAAGAGCACTGGGTGAGAACTACTGCCTGCATCTCTCTGTTGCCATCAACCTGCAAAGCACACATGAGAAAACACCTCAACAAGGGCCACTCCTGAGCCTCAGCGACTGCACACACCCTGCAAGGATCAGAGCTGCAGCATCAATTCCAGCAGCTCAGAGCAGGGACCCACCGGGTTAGAAACAGGTAAAATCCCCAGAAAGACTCACAAAACCCTGTGAAGTTTATTGCCCATCACGACAGCTCACTCCCTGGAGAGGCCCTGGTGCCCTGGGCACCCAAGTGCCTTGTCAGCCCCAACGTGCAGGCATCTCAGGAGGTGACCAGTGGGCTCATGCCCCTGCCTAACATCGGCAGAGCAGGCAGTGAAAGATGGAGCACAGGGCCTGAGCTCTGGACATCACTACAGACGTGCCATGTCTCAAGCATGGGGTGCCAGCATCACCAGCCCCGTCTCTTCCCCTGGTCGCCTTTGCACTCCCAGGTTCACCTCTGTGTTTTCAACCCCTGTCCTCAGACCAAGCTGCTTTTTGATCCTGTCTCAGACACTGCCTGCGCTCATCTTAATTGGCAAATAATCGCTACAAATTGAATTGCCACTCAGCTCCTCCTACGCCTGCCTATTAACTCCTGGAGTTAGTGGGTTCAAAAGCACCCATGTGAAACTGCTTTCCATCACAGGCTTCAGCCCGTTTCCAAGCTCCAGCCCTGGACTTGCCCACATACTCCCAAACCCTGCTGCAGGAACCTGCCGGCCACCCCAGCCCCAGGAGATCCCAGGGGGGTTATGGCTTCGGGTAGCGGGTGGCATTGCTGTGACAGTCCATGGCTTCGGAAGGACACAGGACACCATTCACCATGGTGAGATGGAGCAGTGCCCCTTCACTCAACTGCAACACGACTGTCGTCATCTTCCACCGCTGCCTCTCTCCTCCCAGGGTCCATGGTTTTCCAGCCTGGCACTGAGTGCATTTCCCTGCCTTTCAATCCTAAGGGCTTCTCTGCAGTTCCTCTGGAGTAGAGCCGAGATGAGACAAACCACAACGTGGATGTGTGAGAATGTATAGATTACAAAGGAAAAAGGATGAAAAAGTGCAAGGAGAGGGATACGTTGCCAAGGCAACCACCGACTCTGGGGATGAGAGAGGGAGACCAAGGGGGAGCGAGGAGAGGGGGCAGAGGGCAATGGGGGCACTGGGGGCTGGTGGTGGCCAAGGGGAGCTGGGCGAGATGCTGCAGCCTGGACGTGGCTCACCAGAGGAAACGTAGTTCCCCAGCACACACCTGTGTAAGGACAGGATCAAGTCTGCAAATGCTTCTCCAGCTGCTTTCAAAATGCATTCCCACCCCACCTGTGGCCCACATGGGAGAGGAGAGAAGAGGGAAAAGGAAGGTTTTCCTGGAGTGATCCTTCACCTCAAGAGCCCATGGGTCCAGTGATGGAGACAGCGGGGCCGGAAAGTCCAGGGGCGAGGATAGGGTGGAGATGGGCTGCCCCCAGCCCCTCTGCCTGCTGGGAAAGCTCCCAACATTGCTCCGAGCCGGGGAGGAGGACTCCCAACACAGCAGCATCCCCTGAGCCCATCAGCCTGCATCCCACCTGGTCCCAAAGCCAGCCCCCTGGAACCCAGTGGTCAGGATCCAAGGCATGGAAATTGCAGTTATCTGAGGGCCAGCACATTGAGTTAATTGTGCAAAATGTCAACCGGTAATTAGAAAATGAAAAGCACTCACTGTTCAGTGACACATAGCAGTGGCATTTCTATTTTCAGACCTTAACACAACTTATTAGAGTCAAAGTCTAATTAATGCACCACACTGTTGAGCAGAGGATGGAGAGTGACCCAGATCTCACCCATCTCCAAATGCTCCTCGCTTACAGGAAGGTTTCAAACTTTGTTCACACTTCAGACGTGGATCAGACGGAGAGAGGCACTGAAGTCTTCAGAGCAGGGCAAAGCACTGGCATTGTACAGGGGCTCGCTCCCAGGCTTGTTCTCTCTCTGTACAGCTGCTGTTTTGTTCTTCATTTGCACGTAATGCCAGACTCATCCTGCTGGGGAGAAGCAGGCAGAGCCAGGCCCAGCGAGGTGCTGGCAAAGGGGAGCAAGGGAATTTCCACGTGTCTCTGCAGCAGGGAGTGAGAAGCTGCTGGCCCCCAGCCACGCTGTCCTCATGGCACATGGAGCAGGCCACCAATGCCCCCGAGGTCCCCAAGTCTTGGTGTGATCCCTTGCAGAGGATGCTGCGCCCAGCTGCCCAGCCCTTGTCCCAGTGAGCATCACTCCCGCTGAAGCGTGGAGCCAGGCCACTGATGGGACAGCCACAGCCCCGACACACGTGGCAGTGTGTGGCACCAAAGCGAATGGTCTGTGTGGAAGGGGCAGAGCCTGCACCTACCATGTGTCCCCGTCCCTGGAGAGCAGCCCGCGGAGGGTCCCTAAAGCGTGGGTGGTCCTGGGAAGAAGCATGGCCCGCTCCTGTCTGAGGACGGCCCTGCCTCTGTCCCTACAGCAGCACCACTGGGATGGCAGCGGAGCCCTGGGTCTCCCGTGCCCTCTCCTGCAAACCACTGCGGGTGACAATGCCCCCACGCCCCCACCCCGCTTGCCCCAAACCTGGGGTGAGCCCAAGCTGGCTTTGGCGTAGCTGAAGATCCCCGTCTCTGACACTGGGAGACAAGCACCTAAACCCCCCTGAGGCCCCTCGGGCTGGCCCTGAAAATCACACACCCCCTCAAGGGTCTCCTGTGGGATTTAGGCTGCTTCTGCGTTCACCTGACGCTGGAGCTTTGAAAGCCTCCGACCTCTGCACGGCCGGGCAGCAAAGGCGGCGGCGCTGAGCCCCAGCCCCTGCCCGGGGTACGCGGCTGAGCGGGGGCACGGCGCTCTGCAGCCCCGGGGCAGCCCCGGGCGCGGGGAGGGGGCAGCGAGGCAGAGCCGCCCCTGCGGTCCGCGGTGGCCGCCGCAGCTGCAGAGCTGCCCACCCAACGCGGGACGGCAGCGGGGAGGGCAGCCCCGAGCCCGCGCCGGACAACGCGGCGGCGG
>VYXH01011214.1:111172-144752 GCA_013397275.1 Burhinus bistriatus | reverse complement strand
GCCCTTGAATATCAGCCAGCTTTACTGGGCCCCTCTTTCTTCCAGGGTTTTATCCCACGGTACTCTGCCAAGCAGATCCCTGAAGAGGCCAAAGGCTGCTCTCCTGAAGTCCAGGGTAGCGAGCTTGCTGTGCACCCTCCTCGCCATTCTAAAGATCTTGAACTCCACCATCTCATGGTCACTGCAGCCAAGGCTGCCCTTGAGCTTCACATTCCCCACCAGCCCATCCTTGTTGGTTAGAACCAGGTCCAGCATGGCACCTCTCCTCTTTGGTTCCTCTGTCACTTGGAGAAGGATGTTATCATCAATGCATTCCAGGAACCTGCTGGATTGCTTATAGCCTGTTGTGTTCTCCTTCCAACAGATATCAGGGTGGCTGAATTCTCCTATGAGGACCACGGCTTGTGAACCTAAGGCTGCTCCTATCTGTTTATAGAGAGCCTCATCTGCTCGGTCTTCCTGGTCAGGTGGCCTGTAGCAGACTCCCACTGTAACATCACCTGTCCCTACCCTCCCTTTGATCTTGACCCATATGCTCTTGGTCAGCTCCTCATCTGTCCCCAGGCAGAGGTCCATATACTCCAGCTGGTCCTTGACATAGAGGGCAACACCCCCTCCTCATCTCCCCTGTCTGTCCTTCCTGAAGAGTCGGTATCCATCCATTTTAACACTCCAGTCATAGGAGCCATCCCACCATGTCTCTGCAATGCCAATTAGATTGTACTCTTGCAGGTGTGCACACATCTAACTCCTCTTGTTTGTTCCCCATGCTATGTACATTCACATGTGTGCCTTTCGTCTTTGAAACTCTTCAGCTCCAGCTGGTCCTTGACATAGAGGGCAACACCCCCTCCTCATCTCCCCTGTCTGTCCTTCCTGAAGAGTCGGTATCCATCCATTTTAACACTCCAGTCATAGGAGCCATCCCACCATGTCTCTGCAATGCCAATTAGATTGTACTCTTGCAGGTGTGCACACATCTAACTCCTCTTGTTTGTTCCCCATGCTATGTACATTCACATGTGTGCCTTTCGTCTTTGAAACTCTTCAGGATGCCGTGGTTGGTTTTTTTTTTGTCCTTAGTAACTAGTACTCTCAGAGTTTGTCCAGAGGATTTACTGGCTTCAGACACAAGTATCTTGGCTACGTATGCTCTACAATACTAATAATCTGCAATAATTAAGCTCCACCCAATGAACAGGAGTCCAAGCCTGTTCAGGAACCTTCTTATTCTTACATCTACCACTTCATTTTTTAAAATTGCCAAGCATCAAAATGTTGAAGTATTAGCTTTGTCTCTGTTTGTAAACATCACAACACGATTAAGCAAAGGTTAAAAGAATTGATAATAATCCATTCACTAATGACTTGCAAATCTTGCTGGCTGCAGTGTTGCACAATGACATGACTGTACGTGTACATACATGCACACAAGTCATTGCTCTTTATTTCTAAAAAAAACCAAACTCTTTTACCTTTTATTTTGGTGCAGAAAGAGTTATAACAGAAAAGATCTTTTTATTCTCAGGTCTCATTTCTCTTCATCAGAAAAATCATTGAAATAAACCAAAATGGATTAACACAGAAGCATAATCGCCCGTATTCCCATTTATAGAGAATGGAAACTCAGGGTTACAACTGAGAACGAAGGGGTCCACAAAGTCCTGTACAAGAAGTTCTGTCTCCATCCAGGCACATGAGTGCTTACATCCAGCAAGCTAGGTAGGAAGAAGCAGCAATGTGCATGAAATTGGAGGTGTCCCAGCTGACTGACGGGCATATAACCATACCAGTTATAGCCTGGATCCCTAAGGAAACTACATTTAGGAGACCAAACTAGGTATGTGTGTCTATGGATTTTGAACCACTGGCCAACTTCAACACATTCTCAAAGAGGAATAAAGGTCTTTAAGCTGTAAAGTCCTACAAGCTTTACGAAAACTGGCTGTCTTGTTTAAGAATAGTACTGTTAAGTGACCTTACTCAGGGAAAAACTTTAAGGTCAGCTTAATCTTATTACGCTCAAGAGAATCCAAACATAATGCAGAAAGCTATAGGGAACAGGCTTTTGCTGCTTACAGGATTATGTTAACATTATGTTATGGATAGGAAATTAGGGCTCAGTTTACAATTCTATAGAAAACTTCCTGTGTAGAATCAGGCAGTAATTTAGGTTGGAGGGGACCTCTGGAGACCGGCTACTCCTGGTCAGACTGCTCAGGGCAGTTGAACTCTCTGTTCGACCCATTCCAGAGCTTAACGGTTCTTTGTGAAATTTCTTTTTTCCTAATATCCAATCAGATTTTTCATTGATACCAGTTAAGTTTATTTTCTCTTTTTCTTTTGCTACACACCTCCAAGAACAGTCTGACTCCATCTTCACTATACTCTGCCATTAGAAAGTTAGGTGGACACGAGGATCTTCTTCAGACTTAACAAAATCTGGTGTTACAGCCCCACTTTGTAGATCTCATATATGTATCTGCAAATCAGTGAAATGACAAGACTTCTTTATAACATTCATTTGTCTTACATATTCTGATTTCTCTTCAATCACTAAATAAATAACAAAAGTCAGATATCGAGATAATTGGAATTATAGAATCTTGTAAGAAATGTAAGGAAAGTTTGGGTTGTGTGAAAAAATTATAATCTCATTAAATTTAAGGTAATAATAAATCTTTTTTGTTGTTCCTTTGTGATAATGAAGTAATTTATTGGCTACATCTGCAGTTTTTCTTTTTAATTGCAGTATGAAATAGTATAGGATACCCACTTAACAGTGAGCAATGAATTTTACACACCTGTAATAATCAGTTCCATCAACTCAAGTGTGGCCAGCTGAGGCACCTAACTTCATTCTCATCCCACACCATGTGAAATTCAGATGGAAAAGAGAGGTGATAGCACTCTTTTAAATCCTGCTTTGAAATTTTCCGGAAAAAAATCCCGTCAAACCTTTCACACATCATGAGAGTAATAATTAAATGCATTAAAACTAATGTTCATTTCTCTTTTGCGCTTTGAAGCAGAAAAGACGCCCAATGAAATGAAGATTTATAATACTTAGTGACTCCCTGAAAAATGCAAAATACTTACAGCTTAAACTCTGCTGGATGGAACCCAGTATTTATGCTCTAGTAAGGGAATTTTCTTCTAATGTAAAAATCATAATCTTTTACACAAAAGCTGTGAAACATAAGAATTTGCAAATCTCTTAAATATGCCAGATGTATCATCATTCTTTTACATGTATAAAATCAAATATAAGGGGAAAATATGACAAGTAGTCACCAGCAGACAGTAGTGGACCCAAAGCTAAAAATATCTGTATTAAGCAAGTGTAGTTGAACTCACTGTTCAAAAACATCTGTATAACAGAATGCTTCACACTCAACTGGAGTCAGTCAGGTCACATCATGATAAACATAATACCATGAGAAGAGTCAAGCATCAAGATTTTTTCAAGCAAATATACTTTTTTACTGGAGGAGGAAGAGGGAGAACCAGAACAAAGTAGGTAAACATTAATGTGAAAAATATTTTTTTTTCCTTAAAGCCATAGACAAGGAAGAATACTGATACTGATGACAGGCAAAAATTTTAAAATATTTCACTATCTTCTTCCCATGTCATCTATGTGCATGCTTATCACCCAGTTTAACATCTTAAAGTTTTGTGCTAATAAGATATTTTAAGCTGTCATTTGAGACTGTGATCTACTGAGAAAATTTAATATGCATTATATGTAGTAGACAGTATATATCATCTATCAACTAAATGTGATCTTGCTGTGGTAACTCACCTAGGAGCAGGCTGTGACCTTCTGGATCAATTTTGGTTTTGAATTTTTAGTCTAAAACCAGTTATAGAAATTGCAGCACGGTAGTTTGGGAGAGCCAAATAAGTGTCAGGGTTGGTAGGGCTTTGACTGATGGGTAAGGGCAAATGCTCCTGGAATGGTGCAGACAAAATGCAAAATTTCTTTGCAAGGATATTTTCTGGCTAACTAGAAGTTATAGTAAAATCAGTATGATAATAACTCTACAAACTACTTTAGCTATAAGACAGTAGAGAAGGACACTCAGAGTTACAATACACTTGTCTTGCAGGCATGTTTTGCATGCCTCAGATCTGCTCCTCAATTAGTACATGCATTTGGTTACAAGAATTTCTTCATAGGGTTCTAGAAGAAGAATCAGCTCACCTAAGCTTAAGCAGCTACAAGGTTTTGCCATAACAGGCTTCAATCAAAAAGAAAGACACAGAACCTACTGTTGCTCCTCAATATTNCTAGACACAGGACTCCAGATGCGACCTCACCAGGGCAGAGTAGAGGGGAGGATAACCTCCCATGACCTCCTTGCTACACTCTTCTTGATGCACCCCAGGATGCCATTGGCCTTCTTGGCCCCAAGGGCACATTTCTGGCTCATGGTCATCCTGTTGTCCACCAGGACTCCCAGGTCCCTTTCCACAGAGCTGTTTTCCAGCAGGTCAGCCCCTAACTTGTACTGGTGCATGGGGTTATTCCTCCCCAGGTGCAGTACCTTACACTTGCCCTCCTTGAACTTCATGAGGTTTCTCTCTGCCCAGCTCTCCAGCCTGTCCAGGTCACGCTGAATGCCAGCACAGCCTTCTGGTGCGTCAGCCACCCCTCCCAGTTTTGTGTCATCAGCAAACTTGCTGATGGTACCCTCTACCCCTTCATCCAGGTCACTGATGAATATGTTGAACAGGACTGGACCCAGTGCTGACCCCTGGGGAACACCACTTGTCACAGACCTCCAACTAGACTCTGTGCCACTAATCACAACCCTCTGAGCTCTATCTGCAAGCCAGTTTTCAATCCACCCCACTGTCCATTCATCCAACCCACACTTCCGAAGCTTGCCTATGAGGCATGTGAGTATTTTGCAAATCTACCATCATTTCAGCATTGTGAAAAAACAGCTCCGTTATTTTGACCAAAAATCTGGTGTTAAAGTTTTTCAGCAAATTAGGGAGTATTCATACAAATTATGTCACTAACTGATCAATGAAGGCCAGAACTCTTTAGGAAGGCACACCAAGCAGCTAAAGAAAGTAACCTTTTCTACTGCCATAGAGTGATCCGGAAGAAGATACCTGTTTTCAGATTGATTGCATTAGTTTTACTTGCCCTTTTCAATGCAGTTATTTGTTTCCTAAAACTAACTTCATCAGTGGTTTCAACTAACCTGTTAGATTTCTATTTGGAGAAACAAAGTAAGAGCAATCGCACTGAGATCATGCATTAGATAGGACACAGTAAACTCAGTGGGGTAATTCCTGTGTAACTGCAGTTCCCAAATTATGTTATGCAGAAAATTCTAGGATACAGATTTGTTAAGATTTGCTGCTAGCACAGATAACTTTCAGCTATTGTCCAGACAGCCAGGGACCAGGTTAGGAAAGCTAGGTAGAATTAAACCTGGCCAGAGACATCAAGGGCAACAAGAAAAGCTTCTACAGGTTTATCGGGGAAAAAAGGAAGACTAGGGAAGATGTGGGCCCACTCAGAAAGGAAACGGGAGATCTGGTCACCCGGGACACGGAGAAGGCTGAGGTACTCAACAACTTCTTTGCCTCCGTCTTCACTGGTAAAGGCTATAACCACACCACCCAAGTTGCAGAAGGTAAAGGCAGGGACTGGGAGAATGAGGAACCGCCCACTGTAGGAGAAGACCAGGTCCAAGACCATCTGAGGAACCTGAAGGTGCACAAGTGCATGGGACCTGATGAGATTAGTCTGTGGATCTTGAGGGAACTGGCGGATGTNGGGATCTCATCAATGCTTACAAATACTTAAAGGGAGGGTGCCAGGAAGGATGGCACCAGTCTTTTTGCAGTGGTGACCAGGGATAGGACAAGAGGTAATGGGCACAAACTTGACCGTAGGAAGTTCCATCTAAACATGAGGAGGAACTTCTTTGCTTTGAGGGTGGCAGAGCACTGGAACAGGCTGCCCAGAGAGGTGGTGGAGTCTCCGACTCTGGAGACATTCCAAACTCACCTGGACGCCATCCTGTGCAACCTGCTTTAGGTGTCCCTGCTCTGGCAGGGGGGTTGGACTAGATGATCTCCAGAGGTCCCTTCCAACCCCTGTGATTCTGTGATACTGTGTCCAGCTCTGGAGCCCTCAGCATAACAAGGACATGGACCTGTTGGAGCAGGTCAAGAGGAGGGCCATGAAGATGATAAAAGGGCTGGAGCACCTCACCTGTGAAGGCAGACTGAGAGAGTTGGGAGTGGTTCAGTCTGGATAAGAGAAGGCTCCGGGGAGACCCGATAGTGACCTTCCAGTATCTGAAGGGAGCCTACAAGAAAGTTGGAGAGGGACTTTTTACAAGGGCGTGTAGCGACAGGACAAGGGATAACAGTTTTAAACTGAAAGAGGGTGGATTTAGATTCGATCTCAAGAAGAACTTTTTCATTCTGAGGGTGTTGAGGCACTGGAACAGGTTGCCCAGGGAAGTTGTGGGGGCCCCATCCCTGGAAGTGTTCAAGGCCAGGTTGGATGGGGCTTTGAGCAACCAGGTGTAGTGGGAGGTGTCCTTGCCCATGGCAAGGGGGTTGGACCTAGATGGTCTTTAAGGTCCCTTCCAACCTAAACCATTCTATGATTTCTTGATTCCATGAAATGATCTTTCCCATATTCTTGGCCATATGCTACAAAATGGTGATTACTTTTAACATGAGATCAGAAAATGCTTTGCTGGATTGAAATGCAGAGGGTGAAATCTGAAAACCTTGCATGTTAAGAGCCCTAGTTAGTATGCCTAGAAAGAAACCGTGCTGGAATGGCTGAGTGGAATACTGTGAAATTGCAGCTGTATCTGTATTTAAAAAAAAACAATAATCTTCTCCTAAGAAGATTTTTAAGTCCCCTATTAAACGGAAAAAGCTGCCATTCTTGCCATTATAAAACTATTCATATCAGTTCACCCTGATAATCTTCAGAGACAAAGAAGTAGGATGACATTAGAATTTTGTGGTAATGAGGGAAGTAAACATCTATGCTTTGTCAGAAGCCCTGCAAGTAAAATGTGCCAAATAAAAAAAAAAGTTGTTTTAATAGATACTGTTTTTTCAGACCAGCTAGCAAGTATTCGTGAAACCCAATGAATTCTACTAATTTCTGTTTTATTTACGTCTTCATCCTAGCACCATAAAAGCATATGGAATCAGTATCTTCTACTGAAAGAATATCCAGGCACTTTTGTAATTTATGCTAATCTCAAACCACTCCATAAGCTACCATAAAGTTTATAAAGTGCATGTTATTATTTTTTGTCATAGTATACTTTGTGGAATGAAAAACTGAACATCAACCTGAGTCTTCAAAAGAAACAAGTTCCATGGCCAGTGCTGACACTGCCTTTGTGTTAACTTTTCTTTTGTCTTTAAACCCACAATATTTAAAAAACATTCACCTTTTTCTATTCTAAAATACCTGTTGTTATTGCTTTTAAACAATTCACGATACTATGAAAGTATTGATTATCATTTCTGCTGTGGGTATTATGATGATGACGATTATGATGAATCAGCTCAGTATGATGAAATAAGGTGTGACATCATTTTAGCAGACATAGTAGCTGACTATTCTGGTAACTTTCTTTAATAAACTCATTTTCTGAATGAAAGAAAAAAGGTAGATGCCGTGCTTCTGGAGTTTTAGTAAAATATTACTTCATTATGAGAGACAGAGAATCATTAATTAAACCATGGAAATGCATAAGAAATAACTAGCTAAAAGGAAGATTACAATAGATAGTGATGTCAGGATCATTATATTACTGTCAGAATACCCCAAATCTCAAAATATGATGAATGTTAAAATCAGTGAAGCAATGTGTTGTTTAAATTTGCTGATATCTTAAAGTTCAGATACACTGCTACAATGAAAGCTTGCTGGAGTGTCAAGAGAAATTGTATGATCTTGAGAACTTGTCTAATGAATATGAATGAAATTTAATAGTAAGGAATTCATAAGACTCTTAGGAACTACTAATAACAATCTAAGCGTTACCCTGGAAATGTGAGCAGTTGGAATTTACTGAGAAAGAAAAAGAACATTTCACATTAATTGGTTACAGGTTGACTATGAACAATATGTATCATATGGTTGTGAAAATGGAAATGTGATCCTAGATAATGTCAATCTAAATATTTCCAGTCAGGTTTGGAAAATATTCACAAAATGTGGAGCCTACGATTTACAAGATACTGTGAGCAATTCTGTCACACAAGTCACCCACAGTGAAGAAGAGTAAATTTTACCTCAATAAATGCAAACAAGAACTGCTATGACGATCTGGAGTGCCTGAAAGTCAAGTATATGAGCATCATGTACAAAATCTAAATCTGTTTAGCAAAGGTCTAGAAAAAGGAATGAAGGGAGGACATGGTAGGTCAGTAAGTATGGGCAGGGATGTGGGGAATGAGTGATCATGAGGTAACCAGAAGCATAACTGTTTTCATTAGTGGACAATGACGGTACTAAATTAATTAAGTTATCCTGTATTGTGCAAGAGTCTTACAACATTCCAGTGGGAATATGGAGGTCAAAAAGTAATTCGTAAACAGTGTTTTGTTCATTAACAAATAATCTGTGATGTAATTGCCTTCAAGGGACTGGATTTGATTGTCCAGATAGTGCCTTCCTCTAAGGTCCCTCCTCTATAAGAAGTATTCATTAAGTCAGTTGCTGCAAAATGATCTACTTTTGGCTCTTTCTTAACAAGGTTACCAGGGCAGAGGAGAGGAGCTATAGATTTGCAACTTTACCTGCATGTAAATGGAAGAGAGGCCTCTGCTGAGAGTCAGGGTAGCTTTCGGATGAGTCTATATTAGCGTTTCAGTTTGTATTGGGAATGTGTGTTTGAAGGAAATCTCCCAGCTATATCTGGTACTATGCTTTGATTTGTGACACAACAAGATGTTGGGCACATAAGTTAGACTTCTTTCCCCTGAAACTGAAATAGATGAATCACTTTGGGAGCCACCTAGTACACTTCATGCCCAGTTGACTGCTCAGTCCACAAAGCCGCAAGTCAGGAGTAAAATTTCCTGAAATATATTGTGCACACTGGATCCTTGGCACCCGCTGCTCCTCTATATGGATCTGCTCCCATTGGGTAGCTGCTTGTTAATGCAAATATAGCCCGTGTGTCTCCTAGGGCTAAGCATGACAGAAGTAGCAAGCCCCACAATGACTGTGGAAATCTGCCAATAGATGGCAAAGGACTTGACTACTGCTCATGTGTACAAATGACAATCAGACTTGTCCCAGAGCTGCCAATATCTTTAGGAGTTTGATGTCCTTACATTGTATTGCAAAAAGTGCAAAAATGTTAGCTATAAGAAGAATTATTTACAGCACAGGGGAGTGATTCATGTTAATGTTTCATTTGGTCCTTGGTAGTGCATTCCCACTATAGTAACCATTTGCTCAAACTGTTGAGAGTGATATGAGCTAAATTAGATTCTGCTGTAAGCTGGCTCAGCAATAGAGACTTGAATTTGGTTTGGATGTGTCTGTTAGAGAAGCACTGGTAATCTTAGGATGGATATTCTCCATGAGGAATTTGTTTGTTTGTTTGTTTAAGTGCCTTTCTTATGTCTTTAAAAATAATAATATTAAAATGATAACATTAAATTAAATTTGGATTTTATTTACTGTCTTTTTCTCTAAATGGTACTCTATATCTTTTTTTAAAGATGAAAACAACTGCAAGCTCTGCTTAATTTGCTTTCTGCAGAGTACAAGATTGTATGAAGAGTATACATGTTAGTTCATTACTAAGATGCAATAAGGGAGAATTTATTGTGGTACCAGCATGCTTCCGTACTAAAGATGAGCTATTAAACACTGTCTCACTTACACACGGTTTGCCAGTGATGAGTGATACCAGGCGTAGATCAAAGGAAGGTAGCTGATGTAGGTAATCTACTTTCACAAGAGTAAATGATATCATGTGTTCGCATTTACTCTAGAATCTATCAGAAGTAACAGAAGACGATGATAACAGGTGGTAGAAAATATGTCAACCTTTTCTTTCATCTTTGCACACTTGTGACTAACTCAAAGCTACAGGCTTCACAAATAATTGTATCATAGAAATTAAGTTGACAAAAAAACCCCACGTTAATGAGTTGCCTAAACATTGGTTTATATAAAATTCTGTATGAAAAGGTGTATTTAGTACCAATACCTTCATCCAAAGATCAGTAATTGATAAATAGGGACAATTAATGTTGGCTATATGCGAATTCCTATTGGAATGTGTAATCTCCATTATTCTGCAGTGAGAGATAAGCATTCAAACCAGGTGAGATCTTCTTGGGCAAAAGGCAGTCCCAGAAAAAAGTTATGCTGGGACCCTATTTTCCCCCAATTTATTTTTACTAAGCATCTCTGTTTCAGTTTGGTACTTCCTGAGGGAACCTGTTTTCAAATTAGGAAAAGGACTTGGACTCAGCTTTTACTCATTCCAGGGCTAGACCACTGGTAACTGCATGACTGTACATACTTCAGTCTCTCCTGTGGAGTCATTGTGCATAGTAAAGCTAATGAAATATTCACTGGCATGAAGAAAGATTGAACGGATACCTGGTTGATCTCTAAATTTTCTTACTTAATTCACACAAATATGGTGGATATTCCATAGCAGGAATAGAAAGAGCTTTTTTAGCACCAGGCTTATTTCTTGGTGGAAGGGCTATTTTCTGTGCAGCATGTTGGTGTGTATCTTTCCCAGACAGCAAAATGTATCAGGACCTGACATTAAAATTTTAACTGTCTAGCCAAAGGCTACTTGACAAAAGAGGGCTGGTGAAAACATACTATCCTAGTGTTTGTTTTCTAATATGGTTGGTGAAGCTTTCTGAGACTAGTGAGGACAGACTGAGTTGCCTAAACATAGGCTATTTTACGCACTCTGGGGTATTCAAGACATCTACTTGGAATTTACAGCTCTCACAGGCCCTATGAGAGGGCAACATCCTTCTGGGGTGGCTGCAGGAGGATATTTGTTTAGAAAACTCAATATTATTGCTCCAAGATTTTCTAATTCTCTGTAGGGTTCTGCTCACTTGCTGTGATTATGGAATCTGCAAGAGTTGGGGTAAGATCAGCGCATGCTGAGTGACAGAAGTAAAGGATCATGTGCAATTTATTTATACAGTTTGTGAAAAAGTGGCCAACCATAACACTTCAAAGGCTCTAGGATGTGAATTTTGAAATTAGGATGCTGAAGTTGCTATTTGACCTGATTCTGTATCTGAATCTGACTTCAAGAGGCAGAGGACCAAGCCTCTTGGGCAACCACACAAAGGACAGTGACTAAATATAGCCAAGTTATCACAATATTTTCCTTAGGCTTGTGTTTCCTCATGCAGATCAACTCAACAGAGAGTCAGGCTAAAACAGCTTGAAAATCATCAACTATTTTCCACATGTTAAAGCAATAAAAACCCCAAAACACCAGAAGATAGAAACAAAAAGGGGGCTTTTTTCTGCTTCTAGCAGAAGAAAAACAACTTTATTTTTAAGATTCCATACCCCCTCATTTTGATTTTTTTTTCTCCACTTACTTTCTCTAGAATAATCCTTCCTGCTTCTCCAACAGAAATATTTTTGGTGTTTTAGTTCTTTTTGGTAAAGCAGGAATTATAAAATAAAGTAAATTTTCAAAGAAAAATGTCTTCTAAGAAATTTAGACAAAGCCAATTTTTCTTCAAGTTCATGGAAAAATTTCATCTCTAAGTAAAACCCTGTGATGTGACTGCAATCATTTGTACAATTAGTGTGTTCTTTAACACATTTTATACATATAAGTATTTCATAAATTACTTTAGTTATTTGAAAATTGAGGGCATAGGTGAAAAATAACTATCATCTTTTCTATAGTACTTTTATAGAATTACTAGGCAATGTTCTATATTTCCTGTAAGTTATGCAAAAAATTAAAAACTTAAAATTTCCAAAAAACTTAACTTAAACAGTAGTGTTACGGAAGACATTTAGAATGTCAGTGTGTTTTGGATCAGTTTGGAGGAAGGAAACTGCTATTGCACAACTGTTTAACGTTGTAAGGATAGTTATTTTGAAGGCTTCAATACAATGAGAGGAAAAAGAAGTTCTGAAAAAATGTGAAGTTTATTGTTACATATTTATTATTGTTCAGCAGCGTGCATGCTAAGAAAGAGATCCAAACTACACAAAGGTTACACAAACTCTTTGTACATGCTATTTACAAAGGTCGCATCACCTCTGTAGTTGATTAAAATCACTTGTAGCTATGAGAACAATCATGTAATCAAAAACACATAAATGTGGTTTTTTAATTATTCACACCTGCAGACATTCAAAACAAAACACCCTGCTGTATCTTTTAGATGCTGCAAAAACCAAACATACTGTTCAGATTCAGTGTGCTATTTTTAAACACCCACAATTTGTTATTTAAAGATTGGTTGTGGTATGGTTTTCGTTTTTTCCTTAAACATAGCAAAAAGCACTGTTTACCATGCAGAGAGATGTACAATTTTTTTCATTTGTATTGAATCCATTGTTCCACCTGAACTGAAAAGAAAATATTTGGTGCTGGGCTCTTGTAAGAAATCTAAAGGTAAAGAAAAGTGGATTCATTGAATATACATTTTATCCAACAATTCGGGAATAAAAGCATTCCTCCAGGACTGGGAGATTCTGTTCCCTACTTTGTTTGAAGAGATCTGAACAGAGATCTCTGTGAACAGAGAAGGACTTATGGGGGATATGATGGTTGGAGGCTGTCTTGGGCATAGCAATCATGAAATGATAGAATTTTCAATTCTTGGAGAAGCAAGGAGGGGGATCAGCAGAAGTGCCACCTTGGACTTCCGGAGGGTGGACTTTGGTGTTTTCAGGAGCCTGGTTGACAGAGTCCCTTGGGAGGCAGTCCTGAAGGGCAAAGGAGTCCAGGAAGGATGGACATTTTTCAAGAAGGAAGTCTTAAAGGTGCAGGAGCAGGCTGTTGCTGTGTGCTAAAAATCGAGCTGTCAGGGAAAAAGACCAGCCTGGCTGAATAGACAGTTATGGTCACAACTCAGGGTAAAAAGGAGAGTTTATGGCCTTTGGAAGAAAGGGCAGGCCACTCATGAGGACTACAAAGATGTTGTTAGGGTATGCAGGGAGAAAATTAGAAGGGCCAAAGCCCAACTAAAACTTAACCTGGCTTCTGATATTAAGGACAATAAAAAAAGTTTCTATAAATATATTAGTAATAAAAGGAAGACTAAGAATAATCTCTTTTATTAGATGGGAGGGGAAACAAAGTGACAAAGGATGAGGAAAAGGCTGAGGTACTTAATGCCTTCTTTGCCTCAGTCTTTACCAGTAAGAGCAGTAGTTCCCTGAGTACCCAGCTCCCTGAGCTAGTAGACAGGGGCAGGGAGCAGAATGAAGCCCCCATAAACCAAGAGGAAATGGTTAGCAACCTGCTACACACTTAGACACACACAAGTCTATGGGGCTGGATGGAATCTATCCAAGAGTACAGAGGGAGCTGTTGGAGGTGCTCACCAAGTCACTTTCCATCATTTACCAGCAGTCCTGGCTAACCGGGGAGGTCCCAGTTGACTGGAGGCTGGCAAATGTGATGCCCATCCACAAGAAGGGCTGGAAGGAGGATCTGGGGAATTACAGGCCTGTCAGTCTGACCTCGTTGCCAGGGAAGGTTATGGAGCAGATCATCCTGAGTGCCATTATGCAGCACATGCAGGACAACCAGGTGGTCAGGCCCAGTCAGCATGGGTCCATGAAAGGTAGGTCCTGCTTGACTAACCTGGTCTCCTTCTATGACAAGGTGACCCACTTGGTGGATGAGGGAAAGGCTGTGGATGTTGTCTATGTGGACTTTAGTAAAGCCTTTGACCCCGTTTCCCACATCATTCTTCTGTAGAAACTGGCTGCTCATGGCTTGGATGGGTGCACTCTTTGCTGGGTCAAAAACTGTCTGGAAGGCCAGGCCCAAAGAGTGGTGGTGAATGGAGTTAAATCCAGTTGGCGGCCAGTCACAAGTGGTGTTCCCCAGGGCTCAGTATTGGGGCTGGTTCTCTTTAATATCTTCATCAATGACCTGGACAAGGGGATCTAGTGCACCCTCAATATATTTGAATGCAGCAGCAATTTGGTGTGGTGAGCAGGACTAAGGAAGTGATTGTCCCCCTGTACTCGGCACTGGTGAGGCTGCACCTTGAATACTATGTTTGGTTTTGGGTCCCTCACTACAAGAAAGACACTGAGATTCTGGAGCATGTCCAGAGAAGGGCAACAAAGCTGGTGAGGGGTCTGGAGCACAAATCTTATGAGGAGCAGCTGAGGGAACTGGAGTTGTTTAGCCTGGAGAAAAGGAGGTTGAGGGGAGACTATCGCTCTCTACAACTACCTGAAAGGAGGTTGTAGAGAGGTGGGGTTTGGTCTCTTCTCCTGAGCAACAAGTGATAGAACAAGAGGAAATGGCCTCAACCTGCACCAGGGGAGGTTTAGGATGGATATTACAAAAAATTTCTTCATGTAAAGGGTTATCAAACATTGGAAGTGGTGGAGTCACCATTCCTGGAGGTATTTAAAAGATGGGTAGATGTGGTGCTGAGAGACATGGTTTAGTGACGGTTTTGGCGGTGTTACATATATGGTTGGACTCAATGATCTTAAAGGTCCCTTTCAACCTAGACAATTCTATGATTCTGTGTTAAGGCTGAAGAATGGCGAGGTCAGGAAGGAAACCAATTCATGTCATATGAATAATTGGTCGGTCACTGAAAAAGAACTTCTAATTGATATCACCACCTTTTCTACTGAATATATCAGATAAAACCCAAAAGATCGTTCTAGTGCATGAGTCTCTCACTCACAGAATATTTAAACAGGCCTTACAGAGTGAACCCACTCTGACAAGAAAGATAGTCATTGCAATGCTCAATAAGCAGGTGCTTAGCTTTCACACTGATATTTAGACCAACTCTGACACTACATCTGTCTTTGCCTGATTCAGAAAACAGACCTAAACTTGGGTCTTCAACCCTCCAGCTGAGTATGTTAACTGCACAGAGATACTGGCCCACTGCTATATCATAAAAGTAATATATCTGGAGAAGAGATGCTGATATTTTGTTTTGACAGTGACTGTGATTTTATATGAGCTGTCCATTGCTTCTGTTTTTCCTCTATGTCTTATATATTCAAGGAAGCCTTGGGAGTCTGTTTGGCCTGTCCAGGCACAGCAAGGTTTACTATTTGAACTTACTGAGCCCCAAAGAGGCTGCTGGACATGCTCCAAGAAAGTTGTCATAGCCACAGAATCTTTATTCTCTTTATTTGTATATGCTTCTCTATGTCATTCCCCCCATGGCAGTAATTCACATTAAACCTCCAGGATGTTGCTGTTTCTGTGCCTTAAACTCTGTCTACATCACCTGTCATTATTTTCAGGTCAAACTACAGCCAGGCTTTTTTCTTTTATGGTTAGTTGATGCTGCTGCTTTTCACATTACCTCATCTGGCTCCCTTTCTGTGAGAAAAAGCAGAGAAGAAACTCATAGCCTAATGCTTTGCTCTCTGCTTTCTCTTTTCCATCTTCCCTCTGGGTGGGCATGTAAAGTCTCTCCATATTTTCTAGCTTGTTTGTCCTTTTCCATTCCTTTCCAAATAAGGATAGAAAAGAAGAGAATAAAACTTGCCCAACAACAGCATAACTCTGCCCCTACATTCCTCCCCACTGCTTTTATTACGACATTTGTAATAAAACTGCCTAACATTCCCTCCACCCAAACAAATGCATACATTTACTTTAAAACCAATCTATTCAGTAAATCCTGTGCAGCCAGTTCAGCCCTTAGCAGGCAGCATCCCCAAGCACAACGGCACCGTGCTACCAGGATGGAATAATTACCCTCTGTTGTGGAAAAGAAGGAAGAGGGAGGTGGACAGTCTGGGTCATGCAGTGGGGCTGCAGGGTCCAGGATGCATGAGGAGTTGTCCTACACCAGGTTACTTACCTTGGTTCACCAGGTAAAGCCCAAAGGCTTCAAGGACCACCAGTTGGCAGTCTCACCCGCAGAGGTAGTTTTAAGGAGAGCAGTTCACAAGCACTTGTGTAAGGCTTTTGCTGATGTACCCATCTATAAACAGATGGATTTAGCCCAAGGATGAGTAGCCTTTCGGAAACTTTCTACGAGAACCAAGATCTGTGTAAATTTTAACTCCCTTATACCTAATGTCAAAAGAGAAAAACCAAAAAGGGTACTGTTGATCTCTTTACTATATTTTAACAACTTCACAATTCCTTCTGGCAAGAAAGATTGCGTGAATGCACTCCCTTATAAAGCCCACACTGGTGGAAACCTGAATTCAGCTCACATGTAAGGAGACTCATGGCATGTTTCAGTTCTTACCTGCTTGTGCTCCTCTGTTTCCGCCTCTTCGGAAAGGCATAGCCTGCAATTTCACACACTGAACAATTACTGCAGACAAAGCTGCTAACTGTGAGGGCCACCAAGTGCACCACCAGCCCTGGCTGTCCTTGCCCACACCCCAGGGCTCCCTGCTCTGTCCCCATGGCCCAGGACCCCGTTTCAGCCCTCTGGGGCCACCAGCCCCTGCCCCACTGATGCCACAGCAGGGCCTGTCTCCAGCTCTCAACATCACTGCCCTGCCTGGCCATGGGCCCCCTGAGCCAGGCCCACCCATGGACCCATGTCCCAGCCTTGGCTTCTCCCCATCCCCAGTAAGAGGCCTGGTTCCCCCGGCTGCCCTGCTCCTGGCTGGGACGGTGGGATGGGCACTGGTTGGTGGTCCCTTGGGAGACCCTGGCTTTGACAGTGAGAAGAAAACTGAAGGAAATTTCATGAAAAGGGAAACATTGCCCATTTTGCAAGACAGACAAAATTGGTAAATTTCCGACCATGAAATATTTCTCTTAAAAGTTTTTTTCTTATCTTTAATTTCATATAGTTTTGCATAAAGAGCTGTAACAACCTCTTTGGGCTACCATAATCCTTCTCTGGAGTGGGGCTGGAAGCGTCCACCCAACTGTTCCCCACTCCATATCTTGTACCCTGACTGCATGTTTTTGTTGCTTTCCTTATGCTGACAACCAGCCCGCCAGGGGTGGGAGGAAGGCACGGCTGAGAGAAACTGCAGGGTGTGGGTGGTCTATATTTAACTGCAGCAGCATGGTTTTAAAGTGACTTAATCTGTTTGAGATATCCTAAGAAACTCTGGGTACATGAGTGATTCTACTAATACATATTGCTCGTGATTCTACAAATATAAACCTTCATGAGAAGATTCACAGGCCACAAATACGGGGTTATATCAGCTCATGCTAAGTGGGTATAAATGGATGAAAGTCACATAAAGATAGGAGTGCAATGCAAAAATCAGCTGAGAAGGTGTGTGTGAGGGAGCAGATTCATCATACTTACTAAAAAACAATGGAAATATGTACCTGGCTGCTTTTGCTCTACCTCTGAAGTGCAGAACACCCAGTACTCAATATGCTTTCCTTCCTTAATGAATAAGGGAATAAATACTAAATTGTACAATAGCCTTTCAGATTATGATTTATTTTTTTTAATCTGCAGGGTTATTTCCTGACATATGAGTTTCCAAATGTGTATGGGTAAAAATAATTTATGGTACACAGAAATTTAGGTTCCAACTTCCAAGCAGCAATGTGGAAGCAAGCTACCTTTATACTAATGGATCCTTATCTTAGCCTTAATGTAGTCCAAAATTAACATATCCCCTTCACCTATATTCCATGGTATGTATGTATTGAAAAAATTCTGGAAAACCTGAGTGTTTTGATGTGGCTATGAAAACTGCAGGACAGCCATAATAGCAAGTTAACACACTAATAGAAGAAAAAATAATCCTCTCTAATTGGCTGTGGTGATGCACTTGGATTTTTCGTGCCCCTTCTGTTATGATTAGATTTTCACTAGTGGTTTTTATTAGGTAGGAAAACAAACTAGTCTTTCTCCTGCAAAAAAGAAGAGGGTCTACAGCTGATTTTTGTGACATAGTTTTAGTGATATAGGGGTCTGGAGGAACAGGAAAAGAGTTGTGCACATCAAGCTCCTGTATTACTGATTTATGGAGAATTGCTTGTCTTTTATGCTCTATTTTATTAATTTGTAAAACAGAGTTTTTATCTGTTGTTTCATATGACAGTTACAGCACTTTGAATCCAGAATGGTCTTGACTGATTTTAAGAATTATAGTGTTTCTTTCTTAGTAAATCTATAATAAGATAGAACATACAGTAAGTGAAGTTTTATAATGTCTAAATTACATGCCCATGGACCAAATCCTCAAGCCCTTATTTAATGTCATTTAGCATTAGCCCTGCAGGTAAAATCTCCTAATCTTTGATCTCGTGATCCTATATGTTATGTTGAATACTACTTTACAAGTATTTGCCATTGTCTCTAAGAATGACTGTACGGTCAATAAGTAATTAGAGTGGTCAAAAGTTTTCACATTCTGTATTGTTGGTTTTTTAAACCAAAGCTCCCTTTCCTTACAGACTGCATTGCAAAAAAATTAAATTGCTTGAAATGCACACTGATGTATGACAAAAAGGACAAAACGAAATGGAAAACTTCTAATTCATTACCTACTGCAGGATCTGTGAATCTATCTAGGCAGAAAGATATTCTTTATTGTTACTAAAAGTAGATTTCTTTTGCTTGGCGAAGTTCCCTTTCCCCTTGATAGGAAAGGGGACTCAGCATTTCTTGATGAAATAATTTCATGGGTTCTAAACAATAGTCTGCAGTTTGACAAGAGAGGTAGCATGAAAAAGCCTCAATATTTTGTAGCTTGACATTTAAGGTTTGCAGACACCATATTCAAAAGGACTGTTGCTGTTTTGTCACTGTGCCAGATTACTTTGACAAATTATATATGAGATTTTGTTATTTTAAAATAAATTCCTATGTAGTTTTTGAAGATGCTTTTCTTTCATACATTCAACTTCTTTATATTGAGTTTACATCCAAAGGCTCAACAGATTTCACATAACATACATTATATGTGTTAAAATTATGTATGATATCTACTAATGATCAGTAGGTTAAACCTCAAGTGTTAAATGATTTGCAATTATAAAAGGTCATAGATTGCATCTAAAGTATAATTAGGCATTTGGGAATGCTGGTTCCTTAAACCAAACATAAGAAAAGGTATTTAGCAAAAATTTTACCAAGAGATTTTATGCTATCCTTCCACTGGCGAACGTTTCTTGTTATCTCCTGAGAATATACATCCTGTAAGCTGAACCGGGATACAGCATCTTTACAGCTGAAAAATCCTTAGGAACTATCTTTACAGGCTTTTTTTTTTTTTTTTTTTTTTTTTTTATTCAGATCAACTTAAGTTTTCTTGNTTTTTTTTTTTTTTTTGTATAGTGACAGAAAAATCACAAAGCCTATTCATATTTATATCAAAGGCACATTCCAGGTACAAACCAACCCTAAAACTTTTTCTGTCTTAATGGATGGGCAGAGTTCCAGAGCAAAATTTTGGCACACTTGGCAAGGATGAACCTTTTAAAGCCGCAAAAATGTAAAATATAGAAAAAAAATCTGTATCTTGTCATGTGACTACTGCCAGCGGCTGGTGCAACAGCAAAATCTGTATATTAGGGTTTGTTTTACTCTATGAATCTATTATGCATAAAGGCATAATGAAAAATAGATTAAATACAACTGATAGTCACTTTGAGCATAAGATTTCTGTCCCTTCTCTTACCTGAGTATTCTCTTTATTTCAAATATTGTAGTTCATCATCCTGAACACCCGTTACCCCAGACTGCTTATGCCTATCTATTTGGCTAAATAAATTCTTTCCATTTTCTAGTATGTTTTAAAGAAATATATAACTAAAAATGATAAATAAAATGAAAAAAAAGAAAACCTTGAACATTTTGCTGATCTTTTAAATACTTTTCCTATACTAGAAAATAAGACTGACTCATTAGCACTGTGAATATACACTCATTATGCTAAGACCTTAGGCACTTAATATTACAAGTAGACATTAAACATCTAAATACTAAAAAAACAAAGACTTTGAAAACCTTCATATTGTCACCACTTAGTCTTCAAGCCTATGTCTTGGCACTATTATTAAAATATCCACATCAGCTGAATAAGTAGACTTAGGTCTTGTGACACTTTGACTTATAAAGCCTATAAGTTATACACCTGACTCTGTCATTATAATTCAGTTTTCTCACTGAGTTGTTACAGGTATCCCTGTACCTACATCACCAGGATGGGATGCAACTAGACTGAGGCTGATGCAGAAAAGACTGACCAGAATGCTGAATTCTGGGATGCTTTTCTTGGCAGAAAGAATAAAAAGCATCAAAGACAGAGGTGCATCTGAAAGTGCCTTTCTGCAGGATCTTGCTCAGCTGCTTCTGTGCAACTGAGATTTAGGTTTTCAGCTTCCACCTCAGTTCATATGCACAGGTCACTTTTTTCACTTAAAATACAAGCAGGTAAAAACTCTACTGTTCTGGAAAACGGTCCAGTGGTAGGAGCACACTGCAGGCAACATAGTACTTGGTTCAGGTCTCCTTAACCTGGGAAGGTCTGAACTTCCATCTCTTCTATCTGTTCTATGCCAGTAAATAGAATGCACTAGGACCGCAAGACTAAGTGGTGTGGCATACCTCATGTCCTCTTTGTGGTCCCATTCATACTGTTTAACTGGAAAAAACCCTGGACTGGGTTGAATCGTCCTCTTGCTGGTATGGGCCAAAACCATGCTGAAAGCATGCTGATGATGGAACAGTATGGGTGAGAAAGTGGCAGTATTGGACCATATGTCCTGACCCTGCTTAGTTTAGTAGGATAGACATGGTCCATGAATACCATGTTCATAAGGTTATAGGGTGCTCCATGTCCTCATCACTCCTCCTTTTGAAGCTGTGCCACTCTGCAGCCAGGAATACTTGATTCAGAAGCCCAGAAAGACAGCAAGTGAAAGACAAGTGGCCTTGTCAGTGGAGTTTAAAACACTCTGTAAACAAAGAGAAAACTAAATCTGGCAGTCTTGCTCAACAAGTGTTCTAAATGCAATGTAGAACAAGCAAACATCACCTCCATTTCCTCCTTCTCATTATTTCAAAGAGAATAAGAACTGCTCAGTTCCTTGAAAGCATGTTTTTGCCTATGGATTCAAAGCGGATGAATTCACCTTCAGCTTGAGGAGACAGAAAGGTAAGAATTCAAAGATGCCTATATCTCCACAGTTTCCTGCTCAGATTGCATCCACTTTAGTAGGCAAGGATCTTCCTAAACTCTAGCTCATTTGTACTGCAGACTTTGCACTGCAGTCACCAGACCAGATAAGAAGTAATCACTGAGATAAGGCAGATTCTGATATTCGATATTTCAATAATAGAAAGATGCAAAGAATTCTTGAAGGATATTATTGAATTTTTTTTTCCATCCTCCTTTAATGACACAGCTTGTGAAAAATATTCATAGGTATTTCCTGGCTGTAGCTCTTTGGAGAAAGGCTGCAGGCTTTTTTAGGCAATGAGTTCCACAAAGCTGAAACAACACCTACAATGTGCAATAAAGCTGGTTAGTGCCATTTAAAGTCCACTTTAAATCACAGCTATAAACAGAAACCATAAGCCTCTATTATCTAATCCATACAGATGTTGTAAGCTGTATTCATTATTTAATTATAATAGGAACAATTGCTGTCTCACAGTTTTGCAAAGTGTGCACAGTGCTCTTTCGCCGGTTCATTAAATATGTTGCCCACTAGGTGGGGGTAGACAACCTTATTCAAACAACGGTATTCCCGGAAAAGGAGAATTTAGTTGGAGATGGTATAAAAAACACACTAAGTTTAGATTCTTGAAGAGGTTTTGTTTTGTTTGGTTTTGTGTGGTTTTTTTGTTGTTTTTTTGTTTTGGCTTGGTTTGCTTTTTTTTTTTTACTGTGGTAAAATCAGAGTTACTGGTTTTTAACTATTGGATGTTAAAGGCGATAATGAACTGAGGTCACAGGCAATTAAGTTTAATTTGAGTTGATGGAGAACTACAGTGTTGAACTTCCAGTATTACAAGTCAGGTCATTCCTATAGCAATACAAACCAAGTATTCCACTGGAAAATAAAATAAGTAGGTGAATTACTGAAATGTCACACATGGGTATAATACGTGTGCAGACTAATGTGGATTGATTATTTTCAACTGCTTATTGAGCATTAGACTCAGTTGATTATAATAGGTAGTCCGCAATAGGTAGATCCAGGAATTTTTGAAATTTTAAAGTTAGCCATAGGAACAAAGGCAAAATTATCTACCTTGTCAGAGCACAGTGAGGCATCACAAGTCAATGTAAGTATGATTTAACTACCAAGTTCACAAAACACAAATATTGTATGTGCACCTGACATATTCCACATAAACCTCTATTTCTGAGTGAAAATTGCAAGGAAAGTTAAAGTGAAGTCAGAGTGGCTTCAATTTCTAAGCTGCAGCATAGTTGAATCACACAAATAAGACCAGATATGTACATCGTAGTGAATTACTGCTTTTTCCAGGGGTCAGGAAGTAAAAGTATATTAAAATAATATACTTAAAATATTCTGAGAGCCTGATTGCCAGGAAATGCCAGCTGTTGTAAATTCTGGAGGCTTTTCATAAAGCAGGTTAGTGGGGAAGGGGAGGATATTGTCAGATTAATGTTTTTTTTGTGACCTCGGCTAGCATTTAAAAAGTGTGCTACCTGGAGTCAAAGGCTAGCAAATTAATCTACTGTTCTCTTCCTTCGAATAGCATCTTTACTGCTGCACATATTTCTTAATTTTTGTAACACATAGTGTGATTTGAGACAAGAAGTTCATGATTTTATGAGCACATTCAATTTTGCTTAATTAGACAAAGCCAATATGTTATTTGAGAATAAAGTTCAATTTCCAGTGCTTTCAAACTATCATTAAAAAAAAAAAACCAAAGTAAAAATTAAAGCATGTTGTAAAATTCTAATAGCTCAAATTATTTGTGTGATGTAATGACTGTCCCATTTTTAGTTTAGACACTCTTTTCTAATTAATTTTGTCACTTTCCTCCACAAAGTACAAATGTGTTCTATCTTTTGTTTCAGTTTTTGTCACTATTCTTTTGCTTAAGCTGTTACTGTCTACTTCTGGAGTTTTGGGTTTTTTTTCTCTTTTGAGCTAATAAAGAAGAGTTTTTCTATTTCACTACCACATTTCACTTGCATCGTTTTGTTGAACCTGGAATAAATGTGCAAGAGGAATAATGATTATTGTATAAATTTTAAACTTACTTCTATGTGTTAATATTTTCCTATAATTGAACATTACACACAGAGGCATTTTTTTCTACCTGTGAAAAGAAGTATCAAACTCAAATTTGGAACTTCCTTCTCTATAGCAGTTGTAGAAAAAACACTTTCAACAGTTTTAAGTACTATCAGTGGTAATCTGTTTCTTTCACTAGAGCATTAAATGATACAAGAAAAGTTTGACAAAGCCAGTGCATATGCTCTGAAATAAGAAACAAGACTTCAGAATATATACTTGTCTGATTTCTGTAATATTTTTCAATGAAGGAACTAATATTATAATTTTGAAATATGCCTTAATTAGATATTTTCAGTGATGCAAATGATGTATAAAAGCGTATGGAAGTTCTGTAGGCTAATAGTGACGTCATATTAAATAGTATCTTATATTCAAATTGGTTTAACACAGTTTTAAAGAGCTTCTAAAGAGTTTTAAAATTTAATTGTTATGAAAATTTATCTTAAAATGTGAGGAAATATCCAGCACTGAATATGTTTGCATTGCTATCAAACCACCCTGAATGTTCCACATTTTTAAGATGCATTTTACTGGTAGGTTACTTAATATGATATAAGAAACACTTTCATATACTGAAGTAGTTCCAAATGGTGTAGTGATACATATTCATGTTGTATGCAAGATGAATATTTACTACTCTTTAGAGTATCAGCTTGGTTTTCATATTATATATACTCAACTGCTTATAGGCAGGTTGGAAGATAATTTTCTATTTCCTGCTGTTTTATTCAATCTATTCCAGAACCCCTTAAGTAAAGATATATGGCAGTGGCCATAACTGTTTTTCACCTTCTTTGTGCCAGAACAAGCTACTCTCAAGCTGCTCTGACTGCTGAGACATCTCACCTCTTCCTCTGTGCATACTTGTTTCTACACTACACCTGTCTCCACCATTTGACCAGGGGCATAGCCTGAACACTCTTCTAATTTAATCCTTCTTCCACAACCACCTTTATTTTTTCCACAGTCAAGGCACTTTGTACACTTCAGCATAATTACGCAGTAACAGTTCTTGCAATACCAGAAAGAGAGAAATCTGGGTCCCACTGAAGTCAATGACAGCTTTTGCACCATGAACTGGATTTCACTATCAAGCTTCTAAATATTCAGGCCCGTTCGCAAATACCAAACCTCTTTTTTTTTTTTTTTTCTGCTGTCTCCAAAATCCCGAGGAGAAATATGAATGAACATACTGTGAGCTATGGAGTGCTTGATCAGTTGAACCTATCATATTCTGCACACATCATGTGGAGGTTGAATACAAGTGCAGCCAGTTCAACAAGCTGTAAATGTGTCAGGTATGTTAAACACTTACTGATACACTCTGTGAACAACCCAATGCATTCCTGATGATTTCAACTATGCAATTGCGGTTTTAATTGCTTTTTGTTTTAATTTCGTTTAATTGCTTTTTCTGTGATGGAGCAGCTGTACTTCTGGGAATCCAATACAAATGGCCAAAGTCCTCCTTTCCCACCTAGACAAATTCCTTTTCCTCTAGGCAGAAAGACAAAAAAAAAAAATGTTCAGAGAAACCAGGACACATAGCTATATCAGTAGCAGTAAATTAAAGAGCATCAAGACCCGCTCTCTAGTTTTGAGTCCAACTGGCACAAATAAGGCATATCTAATTAGCTATTACAAGATTTTCTTACCCTTCAGAATATGACGCCTGCATTCAAACTAGTAGCTGGAAATTCTCTTGACCTCCATACTCACTTCAAGCCATGCCTAGGAATACCGTTTTGATCAGTCCAAATCATGCCAAGGACTAATCTAACTACCTAATGGTATAAGGAAGGATTTGACAAGGTTTAGTTTATTAGAATAAAATAGTCGCAATGCCTGTAAGGGTGATGTTGGTTGGATGAAAAGGTTCACATGAACAAATTTATTCAGTATTATGTCTCTGCAAGTATTTTAACAATTGAAATAGATTTTAGTTTTGTGTTAGGAAGTTCTGGGTTCCTTGACTGTATAGCATAGTGTAATAAACAAAATATTTATATTTTTTTTTAGGAAAGAATTTGTTCACCAAACTTTTTCCAGTAGCTGAAACTACTCACAAATTCGGATTGACTACGACAAATACTTTGAGCTGAACAAAAATAAATTAAACATTCAAAAACATCAGAGGAGATAATTTCAGCAGTTCCCAGGTGATGGATTCTGATTTTGGTCTGCAGGGAGGCATGTTGGCATCCAGGTGTAATTCCATAAATTCATCCCAGAGCTACTAAGAAAGGTGTAGGGAAATTCACTGTAAGGGACAGACTACTGTCGAGTGCTGTCTCTGCCTAGCTCAAAACAGAAGTCTCACCAGAAATTTTCCCCTCTCTCAGCAAAATGTCTTAATCTACAAGTTATAGAGCAGCCTGGAGTGTGAAGCTATTCCAATTTGTACAAAATGAATGCTTATTCATTCAGAATTTGGTAGCCATCTACTGCTCTTCCCAGCTGAGTGCTTGAATCACAAGGTTTGTGATAGGTGGCATGAAAAAATAAATGCTGAAAAGTATAATAATTCCTTTAAAAAAATCCTTTTAAAATTTGTGGACAATAGCCTACTCTTGATTTTGACAATTTCTGTGATTTTCAAGAAATGTAAATAAACTAATCCCCAAAGTGAATCAAGTATATTGGACTGAATTTATTTCTTTTAGAACTCTCAGAACAGCAAATACTCAATTACCCATTGAATTTGAAATAGAAAAGGAAATCCCCCAAAACAGGTTTCTGCATTTATTTGTACTTAAGTCTTTGAGACAAAAAAAAGTTATTGCTTCATGTTAATTAGTAATCTTTTTCTCCCAGTTCTCAACTGAAGTTGAACAGATATTTGATTTGATTTTATCGTACTTTATTTTCCATGTTTTAGTCAGAAAGTCAGCAAGGACGCTAACGTTCTGCATATCCTGGTGTGTATGCAAAATAAAAGGCTCTGAGCATACTAATGACTGCCAGTTCATGCTGTCTGTGGAGGATTACTACGGATTACATGTAATTATCTGAAATTGCACACTGTTTTTTGCCAATTTTTTAAAAAAGTGGAATTGATAGGGTTTCTAATTTCCTGCTAGGATTTTATTTTTATATTTTACATTTAGTATTTTCTCTTCTATGAAAAATAAAAAAATACTGTAATAAATGAAAGAATCCCTGAAAGTCACTCAGTGATTAAACATACATAACTCTCAAAATTGAATACAAAAAGTTCAAGACAACACCAGTAATTTATTCTGCATAATACAGAATCTTGTGTAAAATATACTTTTCAAATGTCACTGTTGGGACTGGGGACCAGATTCTGATTTTCTTTTTAGTGATTTAAATCAGAATAGCAGAAGTCTGTGGTCATTTCAGATTGATAGTGCAAAAGAGAAAGATGTGTCACTGAAAAAACCAAAAAATTAACAATATCTGGAAAATTTGGTAAATTTTCATATTTTAAGCACAAAAAGTAAGGTTCTATAAAACAAGTCAATAATTATTCCTCAAAACTTAGGATGGACAGTGAAAATTAGAGGTTGAAAAGATTTTAAGATGGAAGTCTATACTGTCAGACAGTCAAAGATTAACTAACTCTTCTAATTATCTATTTACTTTACAAAGCTTGCAGAAATATAATTATATTTAAGACCAGTTCTCCTTTGCTATCTTTGATGAAATTGGGCAATGGGTGTAAAACTTAAGCAAATATTGCAAAACAAACAAACAAAAAAAGAAATACAAGCTTAGCAAGAAATTCAGATTTTATTGGAAAAGAAGAAAGGAATTGTCCTGGTTTGAGGTAAAACACAATCCATTTTCTGTTAAGTAATTCTACTTTTTAGCTAGGCCTCTTCTAATTGCTGAAATTACCAGCATGTTGTGCAGAAACTGTTCACTCTCAGAGTGATAAGACCCATGTTTATAGTTGATGCCAAGGAATGGGATGTAGAGAGGCTCTTACTTATACTTATTGCTATAACATCCAAGGTCAGAAAACTTTGTTATTTGCCCTGTTGGAGGGTCGGAAGAGGAAAAGCGTAGAGGGGTCACACCTGTGGGGAGGAGCGGACAGGACAGGTGACCCAAAACTGACCAACAGGGTATTCCATCCCATCTGCCTCATGCTCAGTATAAAAGCTGAGGGATCAAAGGGTCAGCTCTCTTTCTTCAATGGCTGGTGTCCAAGGAGGATTCTGTCTGTTTGTCTGCCTTTGATCCCAGTCTGTGCATTCCTGAATCCAGATCCAGAATCCAATTCCTGTCCGTTGCTGAGTCCAGTGTGGGACTTCCCCAGTGCCTGCTGGTGATGTGATTGTCATCCTGGGAACTTGATATGGTTTTGTGTATACTTCATTATTTCCTTTTTACTATTTAATTTTTAATATCTTAGTAAAGTAGTTTAGTTCCTTCTAAACTCATAAGTCTCTCTCTCTGTCTCCCTTCTCTCCTTGGAGAGAGAAGTTGGGGAGAGCATCTGTCATTTGCCTCAGTGGCCAATCTGGCCCAAACCACCACAGGTATTTACGGAAATTTATATGTCACTTCAGAGCCTGAGAAATACTGTTTATTTTTTGTCTAACATTTTAGATACTTAAAATCCTTGGGCATTTTAGTTTGTTTTTAGTCACATGCAGACATTTTTCAAGTCCTTATTGTGCCATACGATTAAACCAGTTGTTTACCATACCAGTGGAGAATGCTTGACTATTTCAAAATAAAAGGTCTTATCTAGTAGAAATACTGAGGTTACTGAGGTTGACCTTGGACAAAAAGCAACCAGACATAACCAACCCAAACAGGGTAGCGAGTGACCTCAGTGCTCTGTGCCTGTTACTCATGTGAGAAGACAAATCCTTGCTCTGCTAATACAGAATTAAGTAAAAGGTAAGCAGGTTTTGCTGCTTAATTCTAGACGAAGATTTAGAGACAAGGATCTTGGACAGAGCTGGTCATTCTTTTAACTGTGGTGTCAGACACACACAGCAACGTTTTATTACAGTCCGACAACATCTCCTCATCAGCCTGCCTGGCCAGTTTACATGGTCCCCCTTTCACTGCCCTCTCCAGATTTTCCAGTTTCTGGGAATCTGTGGTATAGGAAATTAGTGTAAAAAAACTCACTGTAAAACTTTATATTTTCACAAAGATTCTAAGTGATTTCACTTACTCATACTCTCACACTCCTGTCTTTGCAAGATGGGAATTTAGACAATCTGGCCAGGACCACTTGTATGCCAGCTACTGAGTCCTCACCACATCTCTTGTGGTATTTTTGATTACTGACAACAAACTGCTTTTTCTGTTAGTCTTTTTATACCCTTTAGATGCCAACAGTTACTTATGTGATTCTTTTACATCAGAATTTAGCTTACTAAGCCTCCATAAATATTAGGCAAGGTTGCCACTCATTGCATCTTCTTCTTTCTTTGAAAAACACAAATCTCTGTGGTTACAGTCTGTGTTCCTTTTGGACAAACAGGAGAAATAATGGCGTATGTGATGTGCTGTAACTTTGTTTTCATCCTCTTGTTGTCACAGTGCAGTGCCTTCTGCCAACAAGTTGTCTGTGCTGTGGCCTTACAGACTGCAGGCCTTCCAGTCTTGATAGAAACAACACATTTTTCAATTTTATTGCTGTGAATGGTGGTTTTCATTAACAATACATGCCACTCTCTTAACCCTTGTTTTGCTGTTTCTTCTGATGTGTATATGTATGCATTTCCATTCATAGTTCATATTGATCTTAATATTCTTGTTACAGGTCTCCTCCGTGGCATCTTACTTGTTCTCTCAGAGAGTCTAAAAATTGAACTCCAAACGGCATCAGGACACCTGAGGAACAAACCTAAGTGGCCTTGAGGATAAAGCTCTTTATGTGTCAAGCTTTAAGAAAGACTCTCAGTAAAAATAATCAGCTTTAAATGGTAATGGTAAACCAGTAGGGACAAGCTTGTCCTGGTCAGCGTTCCCACACATACCACACAACAAAGTAGAAATTCTGTAGTTCAAGAAGGGAAATAGAAAAAACAGAGAAAACTATATGTGATACGGGGCAAATCCAGGATGGTTTTAGTCTGTTGCAAACACTTTCTTCGCACCATCATGTACTCTCACTAAGACATTGGCAAAATAGAATGGAGATTCACCATGTCTAGGTGTAGGTTAAATGAGCAGAGGCTGTACAGCCAACAGGTGACTCTTGCATAGTATACAAAGTTTATGCTGGGATAGGAGAGACATCCTGTTCTTTAAAAATCCTTGAACCATATTTATTCTGTCATAGGTGCTGTGTGAAAGACCACTCAGCCTGACTGCAGCACGTGGTGCACGGGGCATTTCAGGCTACTGTAGGAGTAAAAGTTACTTGCTATGCTGAGTTTTCTTAAGGTTCACGAAGAATTGTCACTTGCACTTCTCAAGTTTGCCAGAGGAGGCCTCTAACAGTTTCTTTTGGTCATTTTGTTTGATCCCTCTACATTTTATGAAACTCACTATGAAGTAAAAGGTTTTCATAATTACAATGTTAAATTTTTCAGCTTATATGAAAAGCTTTATCTAAATTTTTTTGTCACTGCTAATGAGTGATATGAGATGATGACTGGTACGTTCTAATTATATTTCCCAATCTAGGGAATTACCATAATTAGGCCTTCCAACATCATTCTTGTCACTTTACCATGAATCCCAAATTCCTGGTAGAACTTTATTATCGCAAGTTCCAAAAATTCATCAAAACCCCCATAAAATTCCATCTCTACACCCAGTTTACACCTTCATTAGCAAAACTAATTAGCAACACAGTTAAGGGAAAAGAAGAGGAAAGAAAGCTTCAGTACAGTCTCAGGCAACTAAGTATTTGACAGACTTACAAAAATCTTTGTAAGAGGATTCATAAGTTAAGAACATTGAGTGAAAATCAACATAACATTCAACAGAGGATTTGAAGTCATTGAGCATATCATACAGGCAAGTAGAAAACTACTCTGTAACATTCACATGCTAAGCAATGCTTGCAAGACTATAATGATTAGAGCCTTGTCCAGGACTCACCTGACGAAACCAAAGTTTTCAAAAGTGTTAAAAAAGTATTTTGATTTCTATCATCACTATTTGATAAAGTCATAAAAAACCTCTCAGTCTTTTCCTTCATTTAACTTTTCATCTGAAGACTATGCAGATATTATTGGTAAAGGTAAAAGCTTAGAAATATAATTTCTTTTTTTAAACCTTATTTTAAAAGAAGAGTTTCAAATACCAAAGAGGAAGTTATGTAGCAAAGTCTCTTTGATTTCCTTTGGGAGCTGAGGACATGAGAGCTGACCGTGTCCTTGAAAAAATTCCACTGAGAATCAGTCAAAATTGGAGAACATCCCAGAGTATCATCTCACTGAAATCCTTTGGCTGCCCTACATCTGATGATGAGGCCACAGGGGTGTGAATGTGTTATGTGTAAAGAAAAGGACAGAAGTACTTTTTGAGGTCATTCAAAACTGTAAAAGCTGGTGCTGACTGAAGGAAAAAAAAAAATCCATTTTATTATTTATTAGGACTGTACTGAACTAAAAATCATGTATGAGTTTGGTAAGAATGCACGTAGAATGTGCTCGTCCAAAAAAGCAATGTAAGAGACAGATAAAAAGAAATGTCTCAAAATGCCCATATAATTCCAGGTTTGTCAGCTAGTCTAAATTCATACTGTTCCACTGAAGTCTGAGGGGTTATTCCTGTTCATCCCTGCTGAGCATTTGGGCAATTAAATGTATGAAGTCCTGGCAGTCATGTCAGATGTCAGGGAGGACGTCAGTTTGAATGAAAACTTGGAGTTAGTGAAATCCTCCACATGCAGTTAGAGTGGGCTGCCAAAAGCTTAAATCAATGCACCTTATCAAAAAACCCACCCACTTCATAGTTCAACACTCAAGGAGTTAAAAGTGGATCGAGAACTCGTAAAAGGTCTAAATGCTAAGGTTGTGGAAGTGCCAGAGAGAGGTGCTCAGGAAGTTGTTCCTGTTGCAGGACTATCAAGGGGCTGATTAAGCTTCCCACAGTCTTGACTTCCTCAGGTGGTTTGTAACCTACATTAAATCTAAAGCCTTAAAGTGTCTCAAAGGTCAAAACAGTTCAGGACACATGCCTTCAAGATTTAAGAATGACAGTTTCTAAAGGAAACCTAGTGCTAGCATGAGGTCTGAACAATAGTATGCTAAGCGTATCAATCCACTTGGATTACAAAGTAGTTCTAGGATTTGGTTGGATAAGGAATTTATACCTATGGGAGGCGATGACTGCCCTGTCAATAGCGTCGAGGACATCCATCATGCTTTTTAGTGGGCACTTTTGCTAGCTCTCTCTCAACTCTTCAAGCCAGGTGAAAAACCACCACCACCACCAACCAAAAAAAACCCACCCGTAGGAGGGTTGCATTCAAATGGGGAATTAAAGAATGAGAAAGATTTAAAATACAGATTAGAGAGGATCAGCAGCTGCTGTCAGGATGCCGCAGTAGATGAACACAGACCGGTAAACAAGAAGTGAATTGTTAATGTGTCTAAGAGGAGCAAGTGACGGAAACTAATTCTGCTCCGACATGTGCTTGTGCCGATTCTGCTGCACCCTGTTGCTTTACAGGAGGTAGATGTGTGGGAACCAAAGACTAATTAGGGAAAACAGATTAGCCTTTTAAATTGGCCACCTGGTATCCACCCAGTTCCTGCACAGCTATGGACCCATGCTGCTCATGGTAAGAAATGTGTGGGGTTTTTCTTGTCTTTTCTTTTCTTTCCTTTACCTTCTTTCAAAAATATCTCCCCAAAACTAAGCTTCACTAGGACTGTCAGATCAAAATCATATCAAAATGAAATTAATCAAGGTGGACTCAATATAAAATTAAAATTAAAACATCAGATTAATTATAAAAAATAATTCATCTTTATAAATTTAAGAAGATTGCTGTCTACTTGGGTATAAATTCTAATTAGATAATTTGGCCAAGTCAATCAATACAATAATTGGAATGTTTAATGCTGAAACCAAATTATTATCTAATTTTTAAGGCAAAATTTCAAGACTAATACTAAAGTTTCTGACTTAGAATTCTACTCTTTTGTGTTATTTAACCCTTTCCTCCCTAAGAGAAGATACTGAATGAAAGTTCAGTAATTGTCACTTGTAAGAAATTGTGGAGAGAAATCTTAATCTTGGTAGGGCTTTAAATACAGAAAATGGAGCATAGCCTTATGGTTAATTTTGAGACAAAATATTTAAGTGAGAATAAATCTAAAGTTGTTGCTTTCTGTGCCTTTCCCAATATAAATTTAAAGAGGTCTATGAATGTGCATCCAGAAATAATAATTGGAAAATTCAAGCCAGCTACTTATTCATCTGCAAAATGGAAATTAAGTTCAAAGTTATGAGTAATAGACTGACATCAAACTCCTCTGAAACATAGCATTTTCTGTTGATCTTTCCCTTTTGGAGCTGTCAAATAGCGTATCTTTGGGAACAGGACTATCCAACCTTGTAACAATTGTATTTTTTTTCACTGTACTTTGCTCAATGGTTGGCAAAAAATACGCCTAATAATATAATGTGATACTGGAAAAATTTGGGTTAGGCAGAATAAATTCATTTACTACTAAAAATGTCCTTTCAAAATTAAAAATAAAAATATTTTGCTTAATAAAAACTTCTAGAGTGTTCCAATATTTATATTTTCAATTTTTTTGTTATGTTAGACTTCAGTTTGACCAAGATTATTAATATGCTTTTCCTCTACCCCACAAATGATTTTATTTTCTATTTTTGGAGGAGGGAATACACATTTCCTGTGTATAAAAAAATTTCTGATTCAGCTTTAATTTAAGATCTGTAACCATTTGGATTAGTTCATGAAGGAAAGAGAAGTAAAAATCTTTATTGGAAAAAGAGTGCTTATAAGCTTCCTATTGTCAGTATATCACAATACACATGTATGCATAGTATTATACAGTATACATTGAACATTGCCAATAAGCAGCTTTTATGTATATTAAGGAGAGAAACAATGTTTACATTATATCTTGTTACAAGACAGCATTCCAGTCCTTTTCAAAAGACTGAGCCAAAACCCAGGAGATACTTTTTTTTCCTTTTCTCCTTTGCATTTGTTTAAGTAT
>VYXH01011214.1:39832-111122 GCA_013397275.1 Burhinus bistriatus | reverse complement strand
TTTTTTTTTTTTTTTTCCAGTGCTAAAATTATGAAGGCTAGCTACTTTGTGTTTGAGACCTAGAAACTAATTTTCTGGTGCATTGACCTTATCCCAGGACTAAAGTTTTGGAGGCGAATATCACAAGACACTTAGAATACCTTTTCAGGATTTGAAAATGTAAGGCATGTTCTGTAGTTATTTGTATATTTGAGACTCTGTGTGTGTACATGCACAGGTATGTATAATATATATGTGTATTGTTTTCATCATGATACAAAAGCCTTTGAAAGCAGTGGAACTGTTCATAAGAAATCCATGTATTCATCCTGCTGAGGAGATACTTAGGTTTCTGTTTGCAAATGTAGTTTTACTTTCATGTCATAATTTACAAATGCAATAGTTGCTAATAAACCTTTAGGTTATCAGTCTAAAAAACACTTTTTTTTTTTAACAAGTTGTTTTTATTTTATCCAGATTTCTTTGATGGTGCTGTTCCAGTCGCTTCCTTATTCAACTGAAATATGCAAGAGTGAAGAATAAAATCCATTCAGTCTAGAGAAATGGAATATTAGTGATGAAAAATAAGAATGTCTTGTATGTAACCAACAGATATTCCTTCCTACCCCTTTCATCATAAACCAGAGAAGTAAGAGCAGCTCCTTAATAAACTCTAAGAAAGGTTAACGAGTTTGCCTTCAGTGAATCATGAGAGAGGGAGTAGAGAATGACTTTCTGTGTGAAGGATCACTCACAGAAAATGTCTTGCTTCTGCTACTAACTTCTTTTAAAATTAGCAGATGGAAGTTCAAACCCTTGCACTAAGTACAGTAGTGGTGCTGTCACATGTAGCAAGAGAAAATCTGTCAGCCAGCCATAACACCAAGCCTAAAACATTCTACCTCTAATCTAACTTCAGAATTTAACACCATCACTCAAGCAATAATCACTTACAATTAGTAACTAAATTGAATGGTGTTTTCTACAACTTCTGATTCATATTGCAATGTGTAGGTAATTTTATTTGGATCAGTCTCTCTAACTTGATTTAAGACTTTAATTATGGAAATATTATTTGCCCTCCATTTCCCCTTTAAAAATGTACTGAGTTCCCTTGAAGCTTTATTTTCTTGGTAATAGAATTTAATCTGAGGTTAATGACACATAAATTCTACCTGAGTACTTAATTCCATATTTAATTCACTTTTTTTTTTAATTTAACTTGGTTACAAAAGACTATGGTAGAACTGAACTAAGCCACTGTGCTTTTTAATATTATTTTACCTTTGATCTACTCCAAAAATATATATATTCCTCTACCTTCTTCTGAAAGCAAGTGGCTTTAATCATAGTAATTCCGAGTTAATAGGTAAAGTGCCTTGCTTCTTGAACGGAGCACTACAGATGGCAGCAGGATCGTGTTTGTCCCTGCTTTGCACTGGATATGGTATGTGATTGTGTGAGAAGCTCACCATAGAAAAAAAATAGTAGGGGAAATTGGATTGTTGAGAACTTTTTTTCTTGGGAATGCACAAGTTCTAACTCATTTTTCTGTTCATATGAAACTGCTCATATAAAACAGATGCAAGTTTAAATGTTTTGTGTAGTATGGAGAGTTCCAGTGAAGATAAGCTCCTTTTCCCAAGAAGACACTAACTCATGTGTGTCCAAGACAAATGCAGCTTGGTGCCATGCAATGCCACCTTACACCAGGGCAGGAGACACAGTTAGGATGGAGAGAACCAAGTTCTCATAGGAAGGTCAACACACTTGCTACATGATCAGCAAGGGGAAAAACTGAACATGAATTAAAACTATAAACATAGCCATGTTTAGTTTGCTAGTAGACAGAGAGCTGCCTATGAAGCTGATAACTGTTGCTTTCTAAGGCTCTGTTGTATACCTCTTGTCACAAGTCCAGAGGAGGGCCACGAAGATGGTCAGAGGGCTGGCGCAACTCTCCTATGAGGACAGGCTGAGAGAGTTGGGGTTGTTCAGCCTGGAGAAGAGAAGGCTCCAGGTAGACTGTATTGCAGTCTTTCGGTATTTAAAGGGGGCCTACAGGAAAGACAGGGAGGGACTCTTTATCAGGGAGTGTAGTGATAGGACAAGGGATAACAGTTTTAAACTGAAAGTGGAGGGATTTGGATTAGATATTAGGAAGAAATTCTTTACTGTGAAGGTGATGAGACACTGGAACAAGTTGCCCAGGGAAGTTGTAGATGCCCCATCCCTGGAAGTGTTTGAGGCCAGGTTGGGTGAGGCTTTGAGCAACCTAGCCTAGTTGAAGGTGTCCCTGTCCATGGCGGGGGGGGTTGGAAGTAAGTGATCTTCAAGGCCCCTTCCAACCTAAACCATTCTATGATTCTATGAAATTACCTGGTGAATTTTTTTCTGCTTAATTGTGGTTTGAATAGCATCTATAGCAAATAATTTCTTGCTCCTCGCTGTGCTCCTGGTTGTTAAGACACTAAAAAAAAAAACCCCGAAATTAAAAATAATAATAAGCAGAGACAGGTGTAATACAAGTGGATAAGCTGCTGCCTGAGGCAGCAGGATGATGGTAGCACAGAAAAATCATGACTTTAAGAGAAATAGAAGGAGCTAACCCACTCAGGCCAGGCTCTGCAGGAGTTTCAAGGGATGGAGCTCGTCCTCCAGACTTCAGCTTTCCTGAGCACCTGTGGGTGCTGCAGGCTCCCTAACCCCAGCAACAGGTTGCATTTGTGAGTCTATGCCTGGTACTGCTCTGAACCCCGCTCAGATTCTACTAGCTGCTGCTAGGTGTGGAGAGGACACACGCCGTGTAGACAGTGGTTTATTTAAATAGAAGGAATAAACTGACAGCTGGCCATACTCTGTCTCAATTTTGTCTTACCTAAACTAGCCATAACATTTATTTTTAAGAGGGGTCAGACAAGCTGTTCAGATGGGACTCGAGAGTGGGCACAGCCCCCAAATAGGACTAGGCAGATGGACAGTATAGCTATTTGCTGAGGACAGTGCCTGGGACAATCACTGTCTGACCTACCTTGCTGAGAAGCCTGAAACCAGCCCTGCATAAATGGCAAAACCCAGGAATCCCCGAATTCAGTCACGGTCAATGTCTGACAGGAGGAGTCTGTGACATTGTTAAAATTGCTCAAGGAGCCTCTGAAATGATGGTAAATTCATCAGCTTCACTCTTCCCTTGAGAAACACCAGCATCCTCCATCAAGAAAGAAAAAATGTATCTTGAAACAAAAGTCTTTGAGGAGGTGGGGGGAAAGGGGTGTGTGGGAAGGTTAAATTGAACTCAAACTATTTGCAAAGGTGATAACATCAGAAACAAGGAGGAAATGCTCAAAATGAATATGGGAGTCAGATGAGAAAACATTCATAGAAGAACTAAAACAATAGATCACTGTCTCAGAAAAAATAAAAGTCAAGCTAAAAGAATTAAAATAGCACTCTTTGCAGTGCTAGCCAAAAGAGATTATTTCAAGAAATCTCTAGAACATCAGTCACAGAAAACCCCAGCTCACAGACCCAGAATACATTATCAAGATCTGGAGAAACATGTAGGACAATCCCGCTGAACTACACAACTTCAAATGAATTCAACTGGAGATTCAATAACAGGAAAATGTAAACACAAATAACAAAAATGACTAAGACAACCTTTAAAAACAAAGAACTGGAAAGCACAAGTACCAGATGTCATTCATGGTTTTGGATTAACTGCTTTGCTTTGCTACAGCCACTGTTTCTGTGCATTTCATAAGAAGAAAAATCGTTGAAAGAATGACACACAGCAGAGGAGTACCAGTAATGAAAAACAAAACCGATCAAGTGATTTCTAACAACTAATCAGTCGTATGTCTCCCTTCCTTTTTATTCCTCAGAAACTGCTAAGGTTGGTTTCATCATGTCAGATTTTGAACTCTGATTGACATTTAACATAAGATCAAAATGTAGACAAATGGAAAGCAAAAGACATGAAAGCTCTACTTTTGATTGACTTCTGGTTTCAAAGATTGTTCAGTCCAAGTCAAAAAATTATAGCTAGGAGCGACTTTTCATAGACCCCAGCAAAAGATTTGATTCAGCAGTCATCAGGACTGTTGCAACTGTTCCAAGCTGCACCTGGCTGTCTATAATTTACCAGGGAGCAACAAGAGCTGCAAGATGTCTTTTTTCACCAGATTAGGCAACGTCTTTCTCCAAAAACATTGCCTTGTAAGCTGTCACCTTGTCCATAAACTGACCCCTGCAGCAAAACAAGAAACATAAATCTTGATATTCCCAGATTCATCTCAGCTTGTGGGCTTCTGAGACTTTGTCGGGGTGTCTCACTGCATTCATGTCATTCGTTTCTGCATAAAGCGTCTCATATTTCTTAGCCTCCCCAACATCAGTCTTTAAAAAAAATGCAGAAATTTAAAGTCAAAAGCAAGCAAGCTTAATCTAGACATGTAAAACTTGAAATTCTTGATTACAAAGCCGGAAATAACATTACTCAGTCGGAAAGTTAAAACAGTAAAATGTGTTCCTTATTACCTTGCTGGCATCAAAGCAACCTGTGTTTTAAGCTCCTTGAGATATATATGGGCCATAAAAACCAAAAGCACAATTCAACTGAGTATTCATCCATCTTCTGGATGCCAACATTCAGAATAGAACCTAAAATTATTTTGGCAACCAGTGCACCTATGCGTTTTCTCTCCATCACTGATCCTGTTTTTCTGAACTAAATTTTCTCTCTGTGTTCAAGATATTGCTCTCATTTTTTTCAAGGTTTAAGAGGGTAGATTTAGATTAGATATTAGGAAGAAATTCTTTACTCTGAGGGTGGTGATACACTGGAACAGGTTGCCCAGGGAAGCTGTGGAGGCCCCATCCCTGGAAGTGTTCAAGGCCAGGTTGGATGGGGCTTTGAGCAACCTGGTCTAGTGGGAGGTGTCCTTGCCCACGTCAAGGGATTGGAACTAGATGATCTTGAAGCTCCCTTCCAACCTAAACCATTCTATCATTCTATGATTCTATAAGTCTCTGATTTTAGTTTTTACGTGGATCAGACTGTAGCTGGACTGAAATGCAGTTTGGTACATTTTCTACGTGTCATAGGCTTTGCCATACTTTTATTTTTTAACTTGTATATACCTTCTAGCTTCCATGTCTTTCTATCAGCAACATTTTCATGATGCAACAAGACATATATAATAAAAAGTATTTCCTGAATATGTCTTTTAAAATATAAAGCCTCTATGTTTGTCTTGAACTTTTTACAGTCATGACATAATATTAATTAAACAATAGCTTGATCCATGAAAATATTTTTTCAAACCACCTTTTCCAAAATTTTAGGAATTCATGGGAATAATATAAAACACAAGACACAAAATTTTAGTGTATTTCTCTATTGGTAACATTAATATGAAAACCATATCATAACTCAAGAAAAGGTTGCATGAACCAGCTCATGACATCTAAGTGGATGCTACCTTACTTAACAGAATTGTGCTTTTTCAGCTGCATCATAAAACTGGGCTCAGGAAAAACTGACAGCACTAAAGAGGATGACAGGCAATCAGTACGTGTAGAGTTTTACTTCATAAAGTAGACCAGCTGAAGACCAGCTTTAGAGGTGATAGGCAAAATGCTCTTAGATGGGCAAAAGTGTTAGGAATCTGATAAGTATTCGGCTAAATGATCCAGAACAGACTATTTAAAATTGTTATAGATATTTGTTATTGATTCACAAAGCCAGGTTCTTCACACAAATTCACTAGGACATCATGTTTTGAAACAACACACAAATATAGAAGATGCAATACATATAGCGAGATTATGTTTCTGAACAGAGCTGGCAAATTCAGCACGAAATATTGGGGAAATAAACACAAGCCTTCACTGGGACCTATATGGCTAATGCTACCTCCCTACCAGTGCGAGGTGGTGGGAACACAGGCATGAAACCAATAAACATTACTAGAAATTTTCACCTGGTGACCACCTAGATTATTAAACTGTGCACTCTACTGACTGAGAAACCAAAAGAATCCATGTCTGAGACGCAGTGTGAGAGTTTTACCTGCTCAAACATAGCTATCCTGTGTTATTTTAGACAGCCTAAGGTATTTTACCTCGTTGATAGCTGAAACTCCCAAGCTGCACCAGATCCTAGTGTTTAGAAATCAGTCTCCCTCACACCCCAACACACATGCTTGTCCCTGGAATGAACACCTGTCGGATAAGAAAAATAAAATAAAACAATAAATAAATAAATAAATTAAAAATTCATCTTCCAAGCATTGATCCTTACAAAAGGGGAAAGAATCAGCATTTAAAGAAAATAAAAAGTAGGAATCACGTGCCTAAGGCAGCTTAGCAGCTCCATTCAAGAGTATCCATGCCTTGGGTATTTCCGTAAGAACATAGACCTTGTAGAGCGATGTTATTTTGAAGAAGTGTTCCATACTGGTCGATCTCACTGACCCCCTAAAGATCCAGCTGCTTTAACTTCTAGGTGAAAGATTACCAACTCTCACACAATGACAGCAGTACATGAAGGTGGGATTTGAAATAACAGTGATCATGCCATAATAAAACTGCTTGGATTACACTTGAAACATTTATTTAAAAGCACAGGATATATACCAGTTTATAACAGTGTTGTAACTCCGATATTTAGAATGTGCTGACTACATTTAAATCTTAAATGTCTTTTCTTAGTGTTACTCATTCAAGCAAAACTGATTGATTTCAAAAAGTATTTTGGCTGAGTAAGAAGTTACAGACTCTGTAAATATCTAGTCCTACCAAGGTGAGAAGGCAGATTGCTACAGCAAACATAATTAAAATCTCAAAACAAAGATTAGTTCGGCTATGGAATTTTAACTTTTTAGTTGAACTATAGCAGGAAAAATGAAATAAAACCTGTCTCTAGTATCTGTGTATACTCCCAACCCAGCTAAATAGAAAAGGTCATTCAACAAAGCGTCCCTGCTGCCAGTCACTGGAAAAGAAGAGAAGAAATTCTGTGAGAAGAATTCTCGGAGGATAAAATTTTATCATGAAAACAAAAATAAATTGAATTCAACAGTTTTATAACTGCAACCTGCTAACCTTATAAAAATATATCAATGATGTTAAAAATAAAAAATGCAGCCAAGGAAAACAGCCAAATTCCTGAGGGAACAGACTGAATTTTCACTGGCAATGGTGAGACACTCACCTTTCTCATCCTGATAGGCAATTAAGATGCTATTCTGTTAAAGCCCAATGCCAGCTACTCTTGGTTGGCTCAGCTTAGATGCATAAAAGAGCATGGACTATTCCTTCGGTTCCCTGCCTTTTTTTATTAACTGCCTATGCACAGTAGGTTGGCAGATCTTGTGCAATAAGTGTTAATTAAGGCTGCTGAAACATTTTTAGGGTTTTTTTCCCCCCTACATTAGATGTTTAGAATTCTTTATACTCTATCAGCCAAATGCTACAAAGAAGTTCATATGCAGTACTCACAAAGTCATTGGAAGCTTTGAGTACCAGCATGCTGCAGAAGCATACATTTTTAAGCATAGCTGATGGGGATAGCTTGCAAGATTTTTGGATTTTTTTTTTTTTTTCCCCCATAATTCCATCCTGAGATAAAACACAGATCATTTGTAGAATTTTTAATAGCTATAGTTAGGGCCTTGGTACTGACCACAGTCTGAAGGTAAAAGCATTCATCTGAAGATATTTGTCCCTATCTCTGTTCTATTGAATGTTTATTTACTTACACAAAAGGAACATGTCCAACATGAGAGACACCCAAATCTCAATAGCTTGGGGGTTAGACTGTCACCGGTCACTGAGAGGAAAAACAAAGCAGAAACTTGAACTTCTTTCACTTACATTTCAACAGATTATCGTCATCACACTCTAATATTTCTCTTTGCATGCTGTCCATGACTCACACCCACTAACCAGATGGTTTAGGAAAAATGTTTCTCTACAAAAATTTCAGCAGAACTGGTATGTTCATGTTAAATAATCTAGTTATGAACAATCATCTATAAGAAGAAAAAAAAACAAACCAAAACCAAACAAACAACACTGCTGAGAAAAAGACAATATTTAGATAACATTTCTTAGGGGTTATCATAACCCTAGCTTATCTGGTTTAGTATTGAGCACAGGTACATTTCATATCTCACTCATATTTTGACAGTAAAATAATTCCTGACTTTACAAAGCCCATCACTAGTTTTAAGCAGGCTACAGCTTTTTTTGTCATTTGTGGGATGAGAAATAAATGGTTTGGAACTTCATTTCCTTTCATCAGAGCGGAGAGCCAGACTCACCTAGCCAAGGGCAGCGTGAGGGTTGTGTCAACACAGACAACTCAGAAATTGTCACTGCCATAACAAAAGCTTTGACGGCACCATTTCCAACTGACAGCAGAGAACAGAATGCATTTTAAAGCGCCTATTGCTCTCAGAAAAAAAGCTCTATTGAATCTTGCAGAGGCAGCTGACAGGATTATTTTCCTGCAAATGTTTGCCCTGCCCACCTTCTGCTTCACATTTCTACCTAACGTATTAGTGCAAACAGCTGATGAGGGCAGGTTGGTGGTGGGAGAGTGTCATGTGAATGGGATGGGTAAGAGTCAGGGAGATTTGCCATTCTTTCCAGGCTACTGGGAGGCTGTTTATGCTGCTTTTGCATCAGGTGCTGTAGAGGTATGCAGTGGAGAAGGAGGGTCTAAAGCATTCTGGAAAGAAAGTAACAAAGTTGAAATTACAAATCTGCCGATCTATGTATGTCAGCAGTACCTAGTGCTAATATGAATTTTGTTGTGAGAAATTAAATTATGTCAGGATTTGGATACGAGCCTGACAGAAATGGAGGTACCAACTGCAAAGAGGAGATTGTGAGAGTCTATGAAGTGTTTTGTTCATGAATCAGGATGAGTGACCATAGAGTCTCAGACATAGTTTCTGCCATAGTATATTTGAAAACTGCAGAAGATCCCCTCTTGTGTCTCTGTATTCATATTTCTGTGCAATTACCATAATCGTGTTATTGTATCCTGATATATGTTTAATTTATTTCTATTGGAGTCAAGGAGGGAAAATACTGTTGGCATACACACTGCAACTGAACCTCACATAAATTGATAATGCTGATACAGATTATTAATGCTGCTTCTGATTTTAATATTTATAAAACTTAATTTTTACTATACTGACAACTTTTTCTCTTTGGATATTATGGTTAGACTACAAGAAAATAAAATACAGTTTTGAAAACTTAAAGTAGAAAAACACTTACAAATTTTCAACAAATTTGAGAATTTTAGAGAATGGGGTTTTTTTCTACATATTATAGAAGCAAAAAGTGATCATCAAGTTTAGACTGAGCCTCCTCAGAGGTTTCTGTCTTTTTGTTTCATTCATTTTTTTGTAAGGAAGCAGTTATTCTGTGCATACTCCAAAAGAACTTTGCTCTTTCTAAGTGCCAGCTTCAAACTGTGTGGAAGGCTTAGTCCACGTTTTGCCTCCATTAAATTTCATTTCAGAACAGTCCTAACTCCTGGAACTGTAATCGGACTAAATCAGGAAATGCTAGCAAAAAGGGTGTTTTTGTAGTCTATTCATCATATGGCAGCCGAATAAGGAACAAAATTCACAGCTGAGCCTTATGGTTCTTACTGAATTGTGCTTCTGAACTTAGGCCCCCAGGTGTTTGCTTAAATGTAGAAATCTATAACAGTGCAATGACCATGAATAATGTTTCATTTACTAAAGTCTATCTCTTTTCTTGGAGGCTGAGAAGCTTTGGATAAATGCCTAATAGAACTGCTGCCTAGTTGCCAGACGCATTTCTTCCTACTTTTCAGAGCTGCATTTATGGCAAACACTTGAAGATAGGATCTCCACTGTAGTTCAGCTGATATCACAGTTATCCGAATAATGCCTAACAAACTTATACAGAGCTTCTCTCTCTTTCAACTTACACCACTGTGTTTGTATATATTTTCATAAAATCCACACATTAAACTACTTTAAAATACTAATTGACTATATTAGTCCTCTAAATAGCTGTTGTGTAATGTCTGTTTAATATTGAGGATTTGTGCTCTAAGCAATGAAAGAAAATAGAAGAAAACCCAGATTTTTTTACAAAAGGAATAGAAGACAAAAAAACCCTTTATAGTTAATTTTATAGTAAAAAATAAAAGGATTCTGAAAACCATAGCACACACATTTGAATTAAATTACACTTGTAATACATAGTCCACTCACACAGAGATATGATTCATGACTTTCCTGCAGAGAATAACTATTTTGTTCTTTATTAATAAGTGATGCTGATCTATGAATTCCATTCATCAGTTTTATTTAAGAAAATACTATAAGGTTTTATTAAATCTCTGTTTTGTTTAATTCAGTGTCAATTCTCGTGATCTGTAACAACATATTGTGAAGACAGCTTCATGGAAGCTTGATAGGTTTTATATAAGCATCAACCAAATTAAAATAAGCTTTGTGTATTTTTTTCCTTCTTTTTTTTTAAGGTTATTGAGACATGTAAATTATTAATGGTCTAAACATGCTTGATTTTATTATTAGCAATGACCACGTTTCCTGTTTTCTTACAGACGCAATAACTTGAGGTATTAATGAAATTTTCTTTATTTCTCCTATGTCTTCCTAAGCACATTTTAGATTGAGGTTATATCACAGCTTCTTTGATTGTGAATGCAAACTTTATTGGCTCTTCAGACTACTTAATTCTTTCATGTAGCATCTTACAATTTTAAGCTCCTGGACTGCCATACTACTTATTGTTAATATTATAAACTGCACAGAACATGCACTTCACTCATGCATTTGTCATAAAGGCACTTGTCATATATGTAACCATTCCCCAAGTTACTACAGGAAGTACCGATTCTGTTTCCTTACGGGGAAAAAAAGTTAGAAATCAGACCTCATCTCCATAAATACAGCTTCCTTTAGGGTCCAAGGCATTTAAATCTATTTGTTGAAGTCAACTAGATTCCAGTCGTCTTGTATTAACAGCAATGAACCGGTAGATTAATTACTGAAAATATGCAACATGAGTATAATTTTCACATTTTCTGTCAGTTCCATCCAGTATGTGTACTGTAATGTTATTATGGAAAACACTTAAAGATTAATACATTCAGGAAAAGAGAAATAATAAAAGAAATAAGAAATAAATAATATGAGAAATAAAACTCGAGAATAACTTTCATTAGTCGTGATTTATTTGCATCAAAACTCTTGCAATTATTTTACTAATCAGTCTGTGTTTCCATCCAGGAACCCATGCTGTATGTCAGCTGGAATATTTATTTTCCAAAATTAATCCCTTTCTTTCTTCAAAAGGGATTGCATAGTCAGGTAATGCGCGTCACCTAGTCAAGCCGTGCTTATCCTAGGCTGTGTTGTGAAGCAGTGGACAGAGGTGGGAACATTTCTTCCAGTGACTAGCACTGACTGAGGAGCTGGGCCTGTGTTCTCTAATTGTGAAAGATAGACCTTAATGACTATCATTTAGACTACTTCAAGCTTGGAATATAGAACTCTCTTCACAGTTAATTATTGGGTGGTGCAGTTGACTGTGATGGGTTTTATTGCTTTATTTGGGTAATTTCCATGAGTGCTAGCTTTCTTATCTTCCTTGTCTTAAAGTGCCTAAAATGTTAACATTGAATATTTTTTTATCTTGCAGTTCCTGGCTATCTATTGGAGTTCAGCCTTAAGTTTTCACCATAAAAGAAGTACTCTAAAAGGCCCCCAAAAGCAAACAAAAATAAAAAGGATAATATATGTTACAGTAAGCAGCTGGTAGTGGAAATTCACAACTTATTTTTTCCTCGTGTAAGATTTTCTCTTCCTTGAAAATTGCTGGGCATTGTTATGAAGAGGTGAGCTCTCACTGGTGAAATTCAGGGTTTGTCCTCTCTACTGCTGTCCCTGCTTCCACTTCTGGAGGCTAATCTCTGTCATATATAATCTGTAATACATAACCTGTGAGATAATGTTTAGTTCTCAGTCCTTCTGAAAGTACATGACTTTAGAGGGGCCTGAATCCTAATCAGTCAGCTTGCCTATTTCCAGCATTTGTGTATATTCACAAATAAGGTAGATTTTATAACATGCCATGATTCTTCTTCATTTCACAGACCTTACCTTCCTAGTGATCTAACCAGGAATCAAAGAAAACAACTTTACTGGGTATTAACCATCATTTGTTTCCTGTAGGAGGGTCTTCAAGGCTTTTCTGGCACTGGGTTGATACTATCGGTTCACAGCCAGAAGACTTGCTTTGGCTCTCTAGTGGTCCACTTAATACATGGAGAAAGTTGTTACCTGGGAAGCATAAGTAATTTAGGAGTGGTAATGGAGATCAGAAATGACCTGTCTGAACTTTGTTGAGGGAATAGTGGGTGTTGTTAAATAAAACTAACTTGCTTTTTTTAATATGTTGTAAGAACCTGCATACATGCCTGCATGGATGATGCAGTAACAGAAGGTTCTTGAAGCTTTAAGATGTAAAACATGGAAAATAACATTCATTTGATATTGTGGTGACCCATGCATTTAATGGAGTAACGGCTACTCATCTCTACAAAATATATGTGTGTGGGGAGGTCAAATAAAATATTTTCGTCATTCCTTTCTTTATCTCATGACAATTAAAACTTTCACCTGGTCACTAGCTATTGCTAACACGGTTAACAATTTAAGCTACTTGTATGATTTATTGTGCAAACCTATTTCTTTGGAACCACAAGAATCTTTCCAATTGAAATCTTTTGGACAGGAGTGGTATATTTATAGTGTATGTTATAGATATAAGGCTCTCATAACTTTCCATTTAAACTTCCTGACCTTATAAAGTTTTGCTGATCTGTAATAAAATTCTGGGCTGTTTAGTAGTTAAGTATGGGTTTTGAAATGAAGCTTTCGGGATTCATGTTCCTGACATGTACATAAAAAGTTCTGAATAGACTATATGGACATCCACATGGGCAGATTCTTCTCCCATGACTTTGGCTCTTTAAAACTTTGGTATCTAATTTACACTTAAAATCTGGACTGGCTCCGTGGTCAATGGGTGAATTCTTCCCTTCCTAATGAGGTGCCTGTTTTTCTTCACTGATTATAAGAGTAGTTTCACTGGTTAACTATGATGCCTGGAATTAGGCAATGTGAATCCATGTAATTATTATTTAATTATTTCACAATAATGAAATAATTTTTTTTCATCTGTATTTCATCAGAATACGGTATTGATATGGACTAACTTTAAAAGAATATTTAAAGTATGCAAAGAAAGGAGTGGATTTGAAATTATCTGCAACAAATGTAATCGTGGGATTTCTGGTTCATGAACCTTGACGTATAATAGAGCTAGTTACACTTAGCTCTTTAGACTATTTTTCTATGAAAGAAAAAAGGGAAGATAGCAATCATTATGCTGCTGCCATCACAGCCATCTGTGATCTACTGTACATCAGAGTCCAAAGCCCTCCAACACCGTAACAGTTTCTAATCTGGCAGGAGGACTAATTTAATCAGGCTGTCCCAGGGAAAGCTTCTACTGGCAAAGCTGCCAATTTGTACCTTTGGGTGACAAGTCTATCTTGTCTTAATCCTCTACCTCAGAGCATTATCCGGAGTTTAAGGAGCTCTCATGACATCTGACACAGCCAGAGGAGAAAAGCAGTAAAGTCAGAGACTGAATGGCATTGCAAGGGTTTGTAAGAGTAAATGGGAGTTTGGAGGGCGAGTGCATGAGGGAGACCAGTGTCGCTCAGCCATGTTCTCTTCCTGCAGCAGTTGCCTCATCGGTATCAACCCCTCCCTGCAAAGGGCATGATGCTTTGGTGTTTGGTGTTGGAACAGATCTCTAGGGTCCCAGAATAGATGTTTGAAATACTCCTACCTTTTATTCTAAAAAAAGCTAGAGATTAAAATCATATTTAAAATGGTTACATTTCCTCTTTTGGTGAAAACTGAACTTAATTACACAGGACGAAAGTGGACGCTTTTCTAGCTCTACAGATAACCTTTTGCAAAAAAAACCCCAACAACGAAGATTTAACAGCTAATCAAAAATCAGCCTCAAACAGTTCTTTTAATGGACAATGCAATGTAGTCTACAAGCACTACTGTCCCTATAGATTATGCACTGTGTTATATGCTATTAACATATCCTCCTCTCTGATCATTCAGACAACGCAATTATTTTTGTGAGGTTTTCTGTAAGTGTATTTCTAGACTTTTCTGTTCTGTACATTATTTTGTAGACATTGATCATGCAGCGTTCTAATCTTCTGGTTTGACTTCAAGTCCCTCACACCCTGTATCCAAAACAAAAGAAAACCCACAGAAAACCATTGTATGTTTCAGAAGATATGAAAAAACACACAGATCTTTGGATTTCAAGAAGTGAAACTAAATCTCATAAGAATTTAAAGTCAACTTTTCAGCAATCTTATCTGGTTAGCTGTAGCTCATCAACACTATACCACACTGAAGTTAGCTGCTTCTCCGTGTATCTCTTTCAGGAGGAAAAAAGTAAATTTAGTCATCCAATACTCCTTCACAGAGAGCAGGAGGATGTGGAAGAAGACCATATGGTCTGAAAGGATTAATGAAAGTGTTATCATTCAACACAGATATCCTCAAGCAAGCTCCAGAGCGATAAATTATTAAATATAAAAGTATAGCACCTGCTGCAGCAAAGCTAATGGTGCAAATCTTTTAAAAACAAGAACTAGCCTGGGGTATAATCCATTAATATATTCTGCATCTAGAATTTTTACTTTAATTCTTCAGAAGTCACAGATTGGGCAGCAAATGCATTGATTAAAGTAAAATGCTTTTACGTGTATAAGGGATAGGCCTCACTGTGATGCTGTAATGGTGCCAGTCCTCTGTTTATCTTTGTTCTGGCTGCGTGGCTTTAAATCAAGATAAAAAGCAACTCAACATGAAGGAAAATAAAAAGAAGGTCATTTAATCACCCCGTTAGCTTAAAATGATTATTGATTCCTGGAGGTGATGTCTAATTCTGCCAGAAAATCCATTTCAGTAATGATTACTGCCCTCTGCTTTATCTATTATCCTGGAGGTTATTAAAAGTGGGAGTCTCCAGGGAAGTATATAGCTTTAGACCACTAGTATCATATTTAATACATTTTTAACAGAACAGACTTTCAGATTGTGCCCTTTAACCTATAAGCAAATCAAGAGTAGCCAGTTAGGAAAGCGTAGGTCTAATTATTATATATACTCCACTGGGATCTAGTCACATACTACATGATAGATAAATATCAGCTGGGACAAGGGCGTATTGAACTCTTCATCACTCTAAGTTACCAGGTGCACACAGCTCTAGAAATAACATACTCAGAAAACTTAGTACCCTTTTGAAATAGTTACTCAACTTGCTGTTGCGCTTCCCCAAATAACGTTCACATCCTGTGACAATTGTATCATGTTTTCCTCCTGGTTGCTCTTTCAAAATCACAATGATATAACCTAACTACTGTGGGAATAAAGAATTGCCTACGTACTGAAACATCTGTACTACAATTATGTATACACAGATGTCTCTAGAGTGGCCCATTCCAGCTAGATTACATAATTAAACTCACAATGAGGGTAACCAGATAAAATTCAAAGATTATGCATTCAGAAAATTAGACTAGATCACCTAGTCTAGTCACCTTTTGTGGCCCTAATTTCTCTGTATATGTGAAACTCCAACTACAAAAAAATAGGTAAGATGACATATAAATTAGGATGTTAAAAATACTTTATTTTTGTATTTCATGGACTATTTGATACTAATCTTTGAACCTTTTTGAACCAAAGGACCAATATTAACAATTACCATTTTTCATAGACAATAATGTGGTTATCTCATGATTTTTAAAACTGGAAAAATGGTATTATTTCATGGATAAGCTGCAAATATTTTCCCATGGAGTTTTGGACCACCATTGATGTGAATGTGCAGACTACAAACTGATACTCTCTCACACATAAGCTATTGAAAATAAAATTACTCTGCCTTACTCTTTCTTTTTTTTTTTTTTCCATTTCAAAATCCCAGAGAATCTTTTAAAAATGTTATTTTAAAGAAAGGTGTTTGAAAAAATAAATTACAGAACCTGATTTCTGAAATGAATTCTTCTGACAGTATTTACAGTATAAAAATAGCTTAATACCAATAATAACTAAAACCCATAGAGTAAAATTCCAGTAAGCACCTTCACAATGCAAAAAATAAAATAAATCATTACTTTATGAACTACCACAACCAAGAGCTACTGTAGATCATATCGATTGTACTGTATTTGATATGACCAGATGTCCAGAATCAATGAATGGAGCAAAAAAGTAGCAGCAAGTTGCAGTCCGAACCTACTGCACATATTTGGGGCATTACAGAGCATGGGGCACAACTAGTTTTCCTTCTCTGGTATGGACTCTCTATAGCCTTGTGTGAATGATAATAATAGCTGGCCATTATATATCTTCCAGCATTTTCTGAAAGTAATTAATATTTTTATTTTTATTTTTATTTTACCCAGACAAAACACATGGACAATTACATGAATCTTTCTTTGTTCTGATCCCATCCCATTTCCCACAGGGAAGAGATGTCTGAACTAGTTGATTCCCTTATCAAGGCATTCCAACAATAGTAAATAAATGCAAGTAGACTGTTCTCTAAGACCTTGGTCAGATGAAGTTCATTCACACAAGCAATAAGCACCCAAAAGTTATGCAAGCACTGATGACTGCATGGATTTTAAATAGTTTGTATACAGAATTGTGCAATGTCACTACCTCTAGGAACTCAGCAAAAAATTTCAATTAATATTTGTCAAAAAAATGTATCTTTTATCTTATTGATCTTTGCAGGGCAATTTTCTTTTCTCTTGCTACTCTTGATATTATTACAGCTTTCAGGCTTTTGTTAACTGATGCAAACTCAGAGAAGTTGCTGGAAAGCTTATCATTGATTTTAAAGAACTTTCGTATTAGTGCGACAATTTATTAGACCCTAACAGAGGTAAAGAGAGCCTGGTGATTACACTTTGAGATGCAGTATTCAAACTATTGGCCAGCCAGGGCACACATTAATAATTACTAGAAATGTCATGGAAATTTGCTTTGAAGTTTTCACTTCATTTGTTTTCCACATTATACACGGTTGATAGATGCGATCTATACTTTACAAATATAGTGTGTGAAATACTGGCACTATTGATAGCATTGGATGTTCTATCATTAACTTTAACGGGGAAAAAAGGTTTCACACTACATTGTAAAATTAAAAAGGCCTGTATGCTCTTTAACACACTATGAATTACCATTTAATAGTTAAGTATTTCATTCTTGAATTGCTGTTCACATCGAAGGATCTGTGGTCCAATAAATTGTTTATTTCAACTGTGCCTGTGGATGCTTCAACTTGTTATGAAATTCTTTTTATAATAATGTATATAATTCAAATATTTTTATGTAGTTTCAGTAATTCATTATAATGCACACAGATGTCAGCTATGTCACTTTTAGGATAGTACGGTATTTCCTTGCTATATTGAATGATAGCTGGTTCATTTATTTACTTTGAGCCTTTATAAGTGGACTTGTATTGCTCACCATTAGGACATTTGGCAGAAAACCTCCTGTTGCATATCACAGGGACCTCTAGAAGAAAAAAACCCACAAAAATAATCCTAGACTAATGTCCTCAATGAGTTATTGTCAGAGAAGTCAGCCAAACCACAATGCATTCTTTAATGGAAGAAATATCAGTTATTTTCTCTTCAAAATACAGACATAAATATAGTCACAACAATAAAGGAAAAAAAAAAATTGTTGACCAAAGCTGGGGTCAGATCCTCAGCTGCCATGAATTTGCATGACCCATTAATGTTGATTGGATTTATGCTCCCTGAAGACCAGATGTTCCATGTTTCTCTGCGTATAGCTCTTTCAGAACCGTAGTAGGTTTTTGCTTTGATATTTTTGGGTTTTTACTGACTGGGTATCATTGTATTTGTTCTGGTCGGTCTTTTGCTGTATTTAAACTTTGACGTGGTTTAGACAGCTAATTATCAGATTGCAGACTCAGGTTTAATCAATCAAGTATTTTGGGTCTACACAATTCTTCTGTTTGACATATTAGATTTTTTTTTATTATATTTTCATCATCTGTGAGAACAAATAAATAAGATTTTAACCCTCACTGATAGTTTTAATAGTTTAATGCTGATAATTCCCTCTCCCACCTCTGGTAACACTTACATTCTGTCTGTCCCCTATCAGAAACAAATCGATTCCAGCCATATACACATAAACACTCTTTTCCAAAAAGTCTTATATAATACCTATTGTGGTCATGGGTTTTAAGTGTTTTTCTTGGTTTTTTATTTCTTTCTGAGGATGAAGATTGAATTAAAACAAACAAGCAAAAAACTTACTATATCTTCTTTAGCATAGTCCAACAATGAGATTTCGTTTTTTGAGTGCTTCATACTCAACATTTGTTCAAGATCTTGTCAATCAGCAGTTCTTGGGTTTAGTTAAAAACTTGTCATTAATGATCTTCATTCATGTAAATCTCATGAATCAAAAAGTATTAATTTTTTTTCCATCATTACCCTTTTCTATAGATCTATGGAAGGAAAACAATGAGTTATTCCACAAGATATACTGCATTTGTAACTTATTAAGTTTAATACATTATTATTATTTTTAAACAGCACAATAGCTGTATTTTGTGTCAGAGATACTGAAACTTCTGCTGATTCGTAGAGTAAAAGGACTTCATTTTCATGTGGAAATCCTATGAAACTTGTGAAAATAGAGTTGGTGTCTAACAAATATCACTTGAAGAAAATACAGCAGATGCATAAATCTGAGGGAAAATCTAGCACGAACAGTTTGATAAATTGACAAGAAATTTTAGCATACTGTTATTAGTTTTATTTTGTATAAACTTACAGTTTCTTCTCTAACACAAAAGCACTACGGGAGTAGCAGTGGAGCAACTATTATGACTTCCTTCTTCTTCATCATTGTCCCTTAAAGTTCTCTAGTCTTTACTCTTCCAGCCTGTTTTCCTTCTTATCACAGTATCATAGTAAAAGAAGATAGATGGCGGGAGTTATTCATAGCTCCCTTCTTATATCCGTTTTACCTCTGAGTCCACCCATTATCAGTGGCAAATATAGATCAAATTTTTTTTCCATAGCTCCTAACTATCAACAAATGACCCAACAAATGTTCACTGACTGGCTTTTGGAGGAGCAGAAGTGTCAAAACCAGCTTTTTTTTCCTTCTTGTCACTTCCAAACGTCACAGTGAAGACCAGAAAAACTCATATAGGATGGGAAATCTGGTGCCTGTTAAGCTGTGAAAAGAGCTGCCATTAGGCAGCCCAAACATTTCTGTCAGGCCAGTAAAGTATAAGAAAAGTTCCCATTAGGCAGTTTATAACTCTACACCTCTTTTTTCTTCCCTTCCTTCTCTCCTCCCCCTCCAGGCTCTTGATAGCCAGCAATTCTGTTTTCTGGCACACACTGTGGCCTTTCTCAGAGTACAATTCACAATGTTTATAACTGTCATCATTTCAGTCTCTGTACTTTGTATTTTTCCATCCCATAATCTTTCTCTTTTCCAGGTCCTTGTCACTCTGGAAAAGCACTAGTGTTTATAACCTCTCTTGCTACATTGACTGGCTTTGTCATCAGAGATTTTCATAGCATCTTTAATGACCTGTTAGGAAGAATCTTGTAAACATTCTGACATAGTAAGTGTTAGACTGAAAATCTTCTGTTATCATAACTTGTATGCTCAGAATACTGGCATACTAAGTGCTTGGTCATTGACTGATGTGATGGGCTCAATTTAGTAAACTCTTCAGGTATCATTTTTTCTGAGTGGTATTTCTTTTTGCCAGAAAATGGCTATATTAATAAAAGAATGGGTGTATTATTAGGTTGTGAATTGTTGGGAACGTCTGTGCTCAATATTTATAATTAAAATATTTCTCCAAAACCTGCAATATTTATCTAGAATAAAAATCAAAAATAATTGGAGATATTTTTTGTAAAACTTTGAGCAATATCCTAAATCAGATATACAGGAAATTCCAAGGTTTTTTTTTTTTTTATATATATATATAACCCTTATTTTTGGTGGTGGGAGAATGTAGGGAAGCCCCAGTTCTGCTCTATGATTACAGCAATAAAAGGTGCATGAGGCATTCAGAGAGTTTTACAGAAAGTTGTGTTACCTATCACTCCAGGCTGACTGTTATGTTTTGTATAACCAGTTGTGCTAGTCTTACAATAGCTAAACTTCCCAGCTCCTTTGGAATAGTTTTGTGGAAAAACTGGTTTTCTGTACTAACACTTTATAGTTGAGAACTAGGTATTGCTCAACTCAAAAAATGCAACAAAAAAATGAGACACTATATTTATAATTTCTGTTTCAACTTATAATTTCTGTTTTAAGACTCTGCAGGAACATTCAAATTGAAATAGAATGCTGAAAAACCACTGACCTTTAGCTATAGTGTCTCCAAGGTGCTGCAACCTACATATTCATATCTGTCTCAGATAGCATCCATATGTATATAAATACACCATAAATATATGGTGAGGCTCATGCATTATGAAGCAGTGGTGACGATATAAGGGAAAGATTTTCATTTAATAATATGTTTGACTTATGTATCATGTTGTAAAAATACAGACTTATGTCAAGAAAGCAGGTTAAAGTTAACTTCATGTGCCAAGGAAGCACTAGGCTGCCTCTCTGTGATGGCTTAAATAGGCATAAAGCTGTTTTGAAGAGTAAGAAGATGTCAGCTATAATTTTGGCAGAAGATTGGGAGGCAAATCAAATAAATTAAGTAGTCCTATTAACTATATGGATTTATATCTCCCATGGATTTGCAAGTTGGAAAGACAAATATGGGTTCTTGCAAATGTTCCATTTGCAAAGGACTTGCTGCTAACTGATCACCAATTCACTGCTGCCAGGAGTGCACGCTGACGCAAATGGAGAAGTCCCTTGAAAAAGGGTTGTGATTTGTTTGAATGAACTTGTAAGTGCGTGACTACTAGTGACACTGGAAAACTCAGTCATCTGGAAACTGGGAAATGAGTATCACCACTTTATCCAACCCTTTCCACCATGCTTAGAGATAGCAAGGCATATTGCTCGATTTTGCAGGGATCAAACAATGCTTATGAGTAACAGCATCACAGTCATGGTGTTCATGTCAAACAAGGCATTACTGAAATACTTGAATACCAGGAAAAGCAGAGAAACACAGTGAATGCTGGAATTCATCCTGCAGAATGTTAAAAAGTGGTAGCCAAAAAATCCTCAGTTTTATTCCAGGAACCACTTCATGCTTATCAACAAGAATGCAGAAAGCCTATCACAGCGGTCAGATGAATGAACTACTAATGGGACAAAGCAATCTGGAATAATTAAATTTTTCAGATAATGCACAAAATGTAGCTGAATGGATAGTATAGTAATAGTATGCCTTGATCTCTGTCAGTTCTGTATTCCTACACATTAAAAACAACAACTTCCCCCCACTTTTGAAGATGATCAGAGTCCAGAAATTTCCTCAGCCATCTTCTTTCCAGTCTTTGATCTCACTGGAGCTGATCAAAGTTTGAATTTCCTTCATGTAGGTATCCATGAAAATTATTTTTTTTTTGCCAACACATTTTCTTTTAAATATTTTTTTTAATAAAACGCTGAAAAATAAGAGTTTCGATCCTTATTGATAAAACCAAGTATTTATCAGGAATTTTAAGAACGTATTTAAGGTGGGAAAAAAAGCTGCCATGCTTACAAAGTTTGTTTTTACAAAAAAGTATAAATATTGTCCATTGGAGAGAAAAAACTGACAAGAGGAGGATAAATTTTAGACCTGTTGCTTTGATTTTCAGACATTAATATTCAGTCATAGCATGGGCAAAAATATAATCTGAATAGACCTAATGCCTGAGAATTGATAATTTGTATGTGGCTTCTTTTTTGGCTATCAGTGATATAATCAACCCTCTGGCTGGAAGAGAAAGTCAGATATACCTCAGCATCAGTAGGGGGATCAGCTTATAACAAAACTAGTAATCATATTTTTTGAGTTTGAGATATAAAAATAGATAGACCTTTTTTAATAAAAATGGTATAAACATGACTTAATCAAAAAAGATAGCAGTTTTGTGCTGACCCAGTCTGGGAAAGCTCTGGAATTAAGACATTATTAGAAGTAAAAGTTCAGTAATACACGCAAGCTGGTGAAAGGACTGTGACAAGAATGTTGTTAGGGGAAGCAGGATTCAACCGCTTTCACTTTAGCTGTAAATTAGGCATTTTGTGCAGATTAATCATCTAAACTATTCCATAATGGCTTCAAACTAGAAGACGGTAGATTTAGATTAGATCTCAGAAAGAAATTCCTTACTATGAGGATACTGAAGCACTGGAATAGGTTGCCCAGGGAAGCTGTGGATGCCCCATCCCTGGAAGTGTTCAAGGCCAGGTGGGATGAGGCTTTGAGCAATCTGGTCTAGTAGGAGGTGTCCTTGCCCATGGCAAGGGAGTTGGAACTAGATGATCTTTAAGGTCCCTTCCAACCTAAACCATTCTATGATTCTACGATTCTATAATCAGTAGATGTTGTTGCATTGATTAGCTGTAGGTGAGTAATATAGACGACTAGTATAAATAAGCTTTCTAATTTCCTAATGCCTGAGATACAAAGCTGACCTAAAGCCTAATTATCCTCTCTTTTTATTTTTAAAATCACAGAATCCTTGAATAATTTAGGTTGAAAGAATTCTCACCAGGCCACGTGGTCCAGCCCCTTGATCCAAGCAGGGCTGCATTACTTGAGGTTGCTCATGGTTGTGTCTGGTGAAGTGCTGAATAGCTCTAAGGTGGGTGTCTCCACAGCCTCTCTGGACACCTGCTACAGTTCTTGACTACCTTTTTTGTTGCAACTTCTAGTCACTGCCTTTTGTCTTATGGCTCTACATCTTTGAGAGGAGTCTAGCTCTGTCTTTTCTATACCCACCCATTAGGGAGTAGAAGAAAACGAGTAGGTCTCCATTATTTTTCTTTTCTTCTGCTTGAACAAACCCAGTTCTCTTGCTCTTTTTCTTATATATAGTCCAGCCGCTCACCATCTTGGTGACTGTTCACTGGACTTTCTCTGGTATGTTCAAATTTTTAGTGTACCAGAGTTCCAAGCTTGACATACTACTTCAGAACCTACTTCACAAACACTGAACTGAAAGAAATAATAATTTCCTTCAGCCTGCTGGCTACAGTCCTCCGGATACAGCATAGTGCACAATTGGTCTTTGCCACAAGGGCACAACAGTGACTTCTATTCAGGCTGCTATCCACCAGGCCACACAAATTCTTTTCTACAAAACTGTTTTCTAGCCCAACAGAACCTGGCCAGTAGTTTTAAAAGGCATTATTCCACCCCGTATACAGGACTTTTTATTTGCCTTTTTGAACTTGTGAAGCTTCTGTTGGCCCAGTGTTCCAACCTGCTAAGGTCCCCCTCAATAGCAATGCATAGGCAAATCCCAGTGTATGGGTTACTCTTCTTTACTCAGTATTATACAAACTTATTGAAGGTGCATTTCACCCCAACAACAAGTCAGAAATAAAGATGTTAAACAGTATTGGCCCTAGTTTCAGCCCCTGAGGGATGCCACTAGCTGCCAGTTGGACTTTGAGCGGCTGATCCCAATCCTTTGAGCCCAATGTTCCACATAATTTTCCACCCAACTTGTAGTCGACCTATTGAAATCCTATCTCACCAATTTGGCTTTAAGAATATTATGGGAGACCTGCATTGAAGGTGTTGCTGAAGTAAAAATAAAAAATATTTACTGGTTTTCCAATGTTTGAGGAGCTAGTTATCTCATCCTAGAAAGCAAACAAGTTGATCAGGTATAATTTGCTTTTGTAAAATCCATGCTGGCTGTTCCCAGTCACATTATTGTTCTTGTACCTGTGCATTGCTCCATTGAATATTTGCTCTGTAATCTTCCTCAGGACTAAGGTTCAGCTGATCAGCCTGAAGTTCCCCAGGTATTTCTTTCTTGCCTTTGTTGAAGATCTGTGTGAGAACTGCCCTCTTCCAGTCATCAGGAACCTCTGCCAATTCCCATGACCTTGTAAAGATTATAGCCAGTGGCCTCACACTGATACCAGTCAGCACCCTCTGCACTGCTAGATGCGTTCCGTGTGGTTCCTTGGACTTCTGAATAGTCAGTTTCTGAGCTACTGCCTGATTTCTGAAGTATCTGTTCTAAAGAAATTTTTTATTCCCCCATAGACTGCATTACGAAGTTCAGAGATGTGGGCACTTGAAGATAGACTTCACCAGAAACTAATACAGAGAAAGCATTGAGTATCTCAGCCTTTTCTATGTCCTTTGTCACCAGGTCACACACCTCACCGAGCAGTCAGTAGTTTCATTAGCCTTTTTTTTCTGCTGCCAAAGTACCTACAGAAACCTTTCTTATGGCTTTTCAAATCCTTCACTAGTTTCAGCTTCACCTGAAATTTGGCTTTTCTAACTCCATCCCTGCATACTCAGTTCATGTCTCTATGTTCATAACAGATAACCCATCCTTCAACTCCATGCAACCTACTTGTGTTACATTCAGAATATTTCAGTGGCAACAGGGAGCACCCATCTTTTGTAGAACTAAGATTTTATTGTTTGCCTAATTAATGCTTTAGCAATATAACCAAAATGCAAAAAAGTTATTATTAGTCCAAATACAGTATTAGTATTTATAGTTCAAATTAAAAAAATAATTCTAAAAATTTGTTCCCCAAAGTTAAAATTGTTATATATTTACTATCCATTATCTACTCCTTCTCTCTACTGCAGTATCTATCCATGTATGTGTTGTTCTCAACCTTCCAGTGTCCCTGTGGTCAACATGTCAGCCTTCCTCAAGCAGAGTAAGGTTGAGTGTTTGTTTGCCAAAGGGCTCATCAGCAGTCTTACTTCTTCACTTGAAGCAATGTGATTGATATCCTTGGTGGGTGGCTCCAGTTGAGGTTATTTGTGTATTTCTTCTCTTAAAACAGTCTACTTTCTTCCCATTGGTTTCCAGCTCAAGTTTCAAAGTTTCACAATAGCCTGTACCCACCTCATTCAGTTAAAGACTGTTTCCACATATGAAAATCAAACCAAAACAAACCTCACTCATCAGTAGTCCTACCTATTTAATATAATACCTTTTCCATGAGAACTCTCCCTGATTTTTCTTGAAATTATCATTGTGCATGAGTATTGCAACCGAGACTTGAGACTTCTTTTTTCTTCCTAAGCTGCATTTTTTGACTGGTCACTGGAGAATGAATATATGCATACAAAAGGTCACAACACATATGCACACATATTTGTAGTGCATTTATTTGAATACAGAAATTTGAATACAGGGTACTGGAAAACCAATAGAGTTTCCAAAGCCGAACTGAAAAGATTGTCTCACTTTAAGGTAAAAATGTTTTTCCGACATGCAGTATCACTGTCATGAAAAGTTAAAGTGAAAGGAAAGAAAGTACATCTCTTGGTATAACATGTGATTATGTTTCTCATTTATAGGTATTCTGCATGAGAGGGATAGAGGTATAAGTTAACTGCACAGCAGACATTTTTAACCCATCAGACAACCTGAGTCATTTTGATGCTCAGGAATGCTTTTTATAACATTCCTTCAATTCATTAGGCAGAAAAGGGACAGATAGCTTTTAAAGATGTAGAAAGGTTTGGTTGGGTTTTGGTTTTTTGGGGTTTTGTTGTTGTTGTTGTTTTTTAAAGTCAAGAAAGTCTGGTGAAATAAAATTACAGAAAAAATACAGTTCATTGTTATCAGTCAGTATAAATCTGTTCCACCGAGTTCAATACTTTTTGTTAAATCAGGATTTAGCACTATTTTCCCTTAGTGTTTCAAAATAAGTAACAGGAGAAGACAATGATGAAGATTGTTTGTTTCTTTTGTTGTAGTTTAATCCCCATTAAAAGTATTCTACATAGCCCTTTAACAAAATTAAGAGCTTCAGCAGTGCACATAGAGCTTTAGTCTAGAAATATGTGATGATACACCACCCAAAAACAACTGGAATATGAAGTATTTAAATTCAGTTTTTATCCCTGATTACTCATTAATGCTGACACCCTTGAAACACATTCAATGAACATGGCAAGAGATATTTAAGATAGGGATATAAGTGAGTTCTCCTGATTTCAGCAAGACAGTACTTCTTTTGGGATGACTGACTGTAAAGATCTTATTCATAAAAGCTCAGCTTCTTACAGATGTCTCATTGCACTGCACTCACCCATCACTCCCCTTTTCTTTAGTTTTTTTTTCAATCAACTCCCAGTCATCTTTTCTCCTCTTGTTGCATCTTGAAGCCTTAGCCCCTAATGGCCGTGTTCCCCTTTCACTCTGGCTCTGGTGAGCTGCTGAATCATCCTCCCTGGCTGCCTTCCCTTCTGAATTGTTGCTGAACATCCCTTCCTCTTCTGTTACTACTTTATTTTTCTAAAAGTCTGTGCACCATTGCCCAAGCACAAATTTCACTTCAATTCTCAATTTACTTCATGTTCTCTACGTCCCTTGCCTTCGTCCATGAACCCAAGCCCTTTACTTCAAGTTTGCTGAAAGTTCCCACATTCCTCGCTTGCTGGGGGTGGTGCTCTCCCTCAGTTCTTTTGTCTTAGTCTCTTCTGATGAATCCTACTCCAAAGCCTATTGGTAAAGATGTAGATCTAATCCTATGTTTATATATAAATTTATACATACAAATTACACACACATTAGAAACACATTTTCTTGCCTTCATTCTATTTACAGGCTATTAGTGCCATTGAATCTGAAATAAAAATTATTAAATTAAGTAAAAGAATAAATAAAACTGAATTTTGCAAACAAAGTATATGAATTACCATCTAACACAAAATTTAGGATGTAACTGCTGATATAACTGCTGACTGACTCATAAAACTGGGCAGACCTCTTAAGGTCTTAAGATCCTCTTCTATTCAAGAAACATTGTTTCTGGTTCGTTTCTAATAAGTCTACATCTGGAATGTGGTGTAGGGCAGTCCGACTCATTTAATTATAATAAGGGTATGACAAGAGGATAAACGGTAGAGGGGAGGGCAGGCAGAATACATGAAGCCAGCGAAATACGAAAACTTAACTTGAACCAGGTCTCTCTTTGGAAAAAAAAAAAAAAAAAAAAAAGAAAAAGTTTAAAAGGTCTTTTGGGTAGAGGAATCTGAAGAAATTAGGGATGATAGATGGTATAGGTTATTTAACTTAAACTTCAATTGTATGAACAAGTAGGAGCAAATATAAGTTTGAAAAAGAACAAAGGTCTAAGGGACTTTGTTATCCAAACAAATATTAAGGCACATACAGAATAAATGTGGTTGTAGTGAAGTTTCACATCAGAAAATGCATCTCATTAAATTAATCCAGATCAGAAGTGTCTACCATTATTCAAAATAATGCATTTTTCAAAAGCAAGCACAGGGGTTTTGATTCATCAGCAAATGATTTATTTTTTTTAACATAAATTAACATTATCTATATTATTCTGGGAGAAATGAACGATTATTCTTTATGCAGTGAGAAGTATTCTTTACTTCTCTAAACATCTTATTCAAACTCGTATGCACAAGTAATTTAATGACATGAAAATAAAAACAAAGTTCACAGTATAATAATATATCATTAAATTCAGAGGCTAGCCAGAATGTAAGTCAAAAGCTATAACTGTCAATGATGACATGGACAGATACATAAAGCATAATTTCTCATATAACAGTGATGGTGTCATTTGTTCTGGACTTCACAATCTCCTTTTTTATCCTGCTCAGACCTCTAATGGGAGGAAATTAAGCCAGCAAGGGAGACGCAGAAAACCTATAATGTACATACAGAATAACTTTAAGGACATGTTTTGGGATCATAGCACTTTATGTGATGTATGTCTTGATCCTTCTATTTAGGAGTATCCAGCATTATCCTACTCTTTTTTCCAGTGAACATAATGCTTCTGGTTAGTTTGCAGATGGATCTGTCCTTCTCAAATATGTCTGCTCAGTGTGTAAGAATATAATAACTTTTAATTAATTAAAATAAATGGAGACCCAAATCTAACAGATAAAACAATGAAACTGAATTCCACCTATCATTTTCTTTCCCAGCATTTCTAAGACAAATATCTACATATGAATCTATTTCTCCGTTTAAATATGGATCTATAGCTTTTGTTTTCCAAACATGTTTTCTGTGCTCTTCCTAAAAACAATCATTTAAACCCGTCTTTGTGGTTTATCATATGTAAGCCAAAATTGTAGTTTATCTGGTGAATAAAAGCAATGAAATGTAGCTTTACATGGCTTGTAAACAAATGAAAATTAATCTCTCCCCCCAAAAATCCAACAGAATACAAGGAACAGTCATATTCTGACATGTAGATATAAATAGAGTTAGTCAAAATACATACACAAAGACAAAATAAATATAAATATATAACTCCAATCAGAAAATTATTTGCAAGTAGCGTTTATAAGATGAATCGTTCACTACAAATTATTTAATGGTCAGCGGTACCAGAATATGTGCAAACTGTTTGGTGACTTACTCAGAAATGCAATGTCATTCTTTCTCCATGAGCTTTTTTTTTAAGAAAGCATGGTGAGTGTGCGATGGTGAGTACAGGCCAGACTACACAAAAAAGAAAATAGGTAAACTTCTCAGCAAGAGACATGCAGCTTGTAGTTGCATGAACACAGTGTCAGCCAGGTATATAACGACTTTCAGCGCTAGGAAAGAAATTTTCACTGATGATTTGTGTAACTAGAAGATGAAAAATGAAGTGATTGCTTGCATTTATATACAGTGACTTTGAAAATGTCATGTTCACTTAAAAATAGATTTCTGACAAACAGTGCAGTAGGAGCTCTAAGTCTCTTTCAACTCCTCTTGAAAGCATTGTTCTGATTTCAGTGGCCACACACTGCTAAATGACTGACTTCACCAGCAATGGAGGGCACTCTTAATTCAGTCTGTATATTAAAGTAAGAACAAATTACTTTTTGTATTCCCACTGAGAAAAATATATACTTTCTGGTTTGTGTACTCTATGTGGAAAAAGAAAAAACCTTCTATTTTTCTATTCCTTTATGTAAAAATTATTTTTATAGTTCCACTTAAATAATTTATATCAAAAGAGTTTTTTTATGACTGGTCCATTAGCATATTATTTTTAGCACATGTAAACAACTGCATCCATTTCTTTGTCTTCATACAGGAAGAATGAAATAAGAAATCAAAATTGCAGAATTCATACTTCCATTCATGGGAATAGATACTTAGCGTCACAAATTTCCATTATCAGCTGGGACCCAAAAAGCAGGATGATCTCCAGTGACTTAACACTAAAGAACGGAAGTGTACCTCACATCCCCATTGGGACTGAATTTCTTCACTTTCATCTTGTCTAGACTTTGGATTACTTAGAGCACAAGGCCTTTACAGCTATACGCTTTCTTCTAGAATGCTCCTTTTAGCAGTTTTGATAATCTAAACCCAAGACCAAACTACTTGGAAGAGCTCAAAACTGTCAATATCTACCTTAAAAGGCTGCATAGCGTGGTATGCTGCCATACTCATACTGCACTTCTGTGGCGTATGCCTTTAAAAAATGTTGTAGCAAAAAGTGGATGTATTATTTAAGGCTGCCATTTCTTTCTTTCATGAAATGAAATTATTTGCTTATGTAAGCAGGTGAGCGTGTACAATTTTGAAACTGTTGTGAAACAATTTGGTTACTAAAATGCAAAATTCAGACTTAAAAAAGGTTCTAGACAATACCAAAAAAAGTATTATTAACTCAATTAGAACTGCGGCCTGAGCTTTGCCACCAAAAAAAAAAAAAAGCCCTGGCAATGGGATGTCCCCATGCAACAGAGGCATCACGCAAGTGCTGGAGTTCTGAGACACTGATGCGATTATCTAGAAATATAAAATACTTGAGGTTTAAAAATCACCAATGCAGAAAATAATGAAATCTAAGCAGTCATAGAAAATAAAAATGAGGTTTCTTTGCAAGTTGGACCTACATTCAAAATATTTTCGTATAGCTAAATGTAAGATTACAACAGCAGCATATACAGACCTGCCTACAGAAGCCAATGTTTGGACAACCAATTCAACATTAGCTGTTATTCAAATGCAGTGCCAAAAATGGTTTGTACAATTCTCGGAGGTATAAATCGAAGACTAAGTGTGAGAAGTTGAGTTCACCTTTGCACAACACTGATGACACTGATACCAAAGTGCTGAATGTAGCTCTGTTGTCTAAACTTGGAAAGTGGAGCAAGGAAAGAAAGAACTGCAGGAATAGCTCAAGTGCTAGAAAAAATCCTTAACAGAAAGCTCAGTATATTTGGCTTTTCTGAAGAGAGCTGAATTAGAGTGTGTAAGTGCCTTTCTGGTGGGTGTGGATACTGGATGCAGGAGCACTCTTTAAATTAATGCAGGAAGGCACAACAAGACCCAATTGTTAGGAAGCTGAAGAAAAAGAGAAGTAATAGAAACAGGACACAGAATTTTGTTTCTGTATTTTGAAATAGCTATTTATTATTTGTATTTCAGTGGTGTCTAGGAATCCTAGTCATGGAACAGAACAAAAACATTTTGGTTTTGGGTTTTGTTTTTTTTTTTTGCCTTACAGAACTTCCAGTTATAGCATTAAACAAATGGTAAGAGGTGTATGTAGGCAACTTTGTAAAGTATAATGGCTGGCAATTTATAAAAGGCTGTCAGATTATATGATAAAAATCTCATAGACATTTGGTTTTAAATGTTGTGAACTTAACTTCGTGACTGTGCAATTGTTGCGCATGGAGCGATGCACTTCCCTCGTAAGAGAGAAGCAGCAATATGTTTATTGATATAAAAACAATGATGTAATAAAGTTGATAATAGATGCAAGTTTAACAAGATTTGAGATGGCAAGGCACACTTGGTTATTTACTGCATAGAGGACAGGGTCAGACAGTACTGTCGGGCAGACCCTCCCCTTAAGTCAAGGTTTCAGAAAGGACCCCCTTGCTTTCTAAACTCCTTCTCAGAGAGGAGTCTAAGTGCGGCTGGATCCAACCCTAGTCCTAGACTTAGTCAATGGTTTACATCTAAAGATTTTATGTGTGCAATCAATCCTTTATATCCCTTAGCTAAGATTTCCAAGTTCAGCATGCTATTAGTCACTTACCGAGGATCTGCTGTGGCAAGGAATCTCTCAACCTTGAGGAATAACCTTGATCAACATCCCGACTCAAGGGGAGATCCTGGTGTGCAGCCTGCTGCTGTTCAGGAGAGCTCAAAGAGCTCCTGTTGGGCTGTGCACTATTTATGGGGGTAAGATGATTGACTTACAGTAATATTTGCATATTGACCACAGAACCAGCATTGCTCAAGTTAGCCCTTGGCTATTGTGTTATCTGTCTCCCCGGAACCACATTGAGCCCTGGATGTCACCATCATGACTACAAGCACCCATCATGACCATCACAGGTGCTTATCACTTGGGTAAGATTACAGGAGACAAATATCAGGTTGATGCCTGGAGGTGGGGGGGAGGGGGAGCACACCGTCACAGCAATGGTCAAAGTTTAGTTGACACATTGCAAAAAAGGAAGTGTAAATCATAGTATGTAGGGAAAGTGGGTCAGAGTTCTTTGGGATTGCCTCAAAAGAGTCAATTAAACTCAAAAAATACCTCCCAGCATGTGATTTACAGACTATCAGTTCCATTTAATTTTGCTTTGCAGGGATTATTAAAAAACAACGAAACCGAATGATCAACAGAGCATCCATCTTCTTCCCTTGCCCTCTTACTTTTCTCCCAAATCCTAGCTTAAAGCTCCAGCTCTCCCTGAGTGGTTGAGGCAAGCAGTTTACAGGTCTCCCATAGCACTTGTGAGGTGGTAAGAGAAAGCAAATATTGTTAAATTCAGTCATCTCCATATCTGACCTCTGACTATTGGTTTATGTTAAAAGTATAAATGAGCAGGGGAAATGAGTGCTTTAGCCTTGCGTGCTTCCTTTCTTTCTTTACAAGCCAGCATTGCTCAGATGGTTTTCATAAGCGATATTCTTACTGAAGAAAATTGCAAAGTCTGCAGAGTTCAAAATAGAAATGATTTTTGCAAAGTCACACACGAGTACATATATATTTATGAATGTATATTTAAAAAACATCGGGAACAATTTAGTCATGAAAGATGAGAGGAAAATTCTGAGCAGTCGAAAATATGACATTATCAGAAAGTTTTATGAGAACAATTTAGAGAACTGTAGCTAGCATTGGGTCAGGAACTAAAACATGAAAATACGTGTTTTAAGAGGGGATCACACCACTGTAATAGTAGTCTGAATAGCTGCAGAAGTGAAGTAGACTTAAACTGACTGCTGTATAAAATGATCTCCTTAACCAGCCTAACCAACTTCTGAACCCCAAAGAGAGATCAAAATTGCATTTTCAAGCACCCTGACATCTGCTGGAAAAGTAGCATGGCGAGCTGAAGGCAGTTCAAGAGGCTCATGGAGTGCATCAAAGATAACTTCTTAAGCCAGGTAATAGACACCTCCACCAGAGGAGATGTGATACTGGACCTGTTAGTTACCAATGCAAGTGAGCTAATCGGTGACGTCAAGATTGGAGCCAGCCTGGGTTGCAGCGATCATGCACTGGTGGAGGTCGCCATCCTGAGGGACATGGGTCAGGCAAAGAGTAAAGTCAGGACCCTAAATTTTAGGAACAGAAAATTCAAACTCTTCAAGGAGTTAGTAAATAAAACCCCCTGGGAAACTGCCCTCAGGGACAAAGTAGCAGAACAGAGTTGGCAGATCTTTAAGGATGCTTTCCATAGAGCGCAAGAGCTCTCGATCCCCAGGTTTAAGAAATCAGGAAAGGAAGGCAAGAGACTGGCATGGCTGAGTCAAGACCTGCTGGTCAAAGTGAAAGGCAAGGAAGAGATACACAGGCAGTGGAAGCAGGGACAGGTATCCTGGGAAGAGTACAGGCATGCTGCCCGGTTGTGTAGGGATGGGGTCAGGAAGGCCAAGGCACAGCTGTGGCTAAACTTGGCAAGAGATGCAAAGAATAATAAGAAAGACTTCTATGTGTATGTCAGTCAGAAAAGGAAGGTCAAAGAAAGCACATTCCCCACTCATGAGCAAGACTGTCAAACTGGTAACAACAACGAGGAGAAAGCTGAGGTACTCCACAACATTTTTGCCTCAATCTTCACTGGCAATCTCTCTTTCCACACCTCTTGAGTGGATGGNTCTCTAAATTGGAGAGACACGGATTTGATGGATGGACTGTTCAGTGGATGAGGAATTGGTTGGATGGTCACATTCAGAGGGTAGTGGTCAACAGCTCAATATCCAGATGGAGATCAGTGACAAGTGGTGTCCCTCAGGGGTCCATATTGGGACCAGTACTGTTCAATATCTTCATCAATGACATAGACAGGGGGATCAAGTGCACGCTCAGCAAGTTTGCAGATGACACCAAACTGAGTTGTGCAGTTGACACTCATGAGGGACGAGATGCCATCCAGAGGAACCTGGACAGGTTTGAGAAGCAGGCCCACGTGAACCTCATGAGGTTCAACAAGGCCAAGGTTCTGCAAGGTCCTGCACCTGGGTTGGGGCAACCCCCAGTACCAATACAGGCTGGGGGATGAAGGGATTAAGAGCAGCCCTGCCGAGGAGAACTTGGGGGTATTGGTGGATGAAAAGCTGGACATGAGCCAGCCGTGTGCAGTTGCAGCCCAGAGGGCAAACTATATCCTGGGCTGCATCAAAAGAAGCGTGGCCAGCAGGTTGACCAGGGTGATTCTGCCTCTCTGCTCCACGCTCGTGAGACCCCTGTGTCCAGCTCTGGAGTCCTCAGCACAGGAAAGAAGACATGGACCTGTTGGAGCAGGTCCAGGAGAGGGCCACAAAAATGATCAGAGGGCTGGAGCACCTGTGCTATGAGGACAAGCTGAGAGAGTTGGGGTTGTTCAGTCTGGAGAAGAGAAAGCTCCAGGGACACCTTATTGTGGCCATTCAGTACTTAAAAGAGGTTTATAAGAAAGATGGGGACAAACTTTTTATCAGGACCTGTTGCGGTAGGACAAGGGGTAGTGGTTTTAAGCTAAAATAGGTTAGATTTAGACTAGATAGAAGGAAGAAATTTTTCACCACAAGGGTGGTGAAACACTGGAACAGGTTGCCCAGAGAGATGGTAGATGCCTCATCCCTGGAAACATTCAAGGTGAGGTTGGATGGAACTCTGAGCAACCTGATCTAGTTGAAGATGTCCCTGCTCACTGCAGGGGGGTTGGACTAGATGATGTCTAAATGTCCCTTCCAACCCAAACTGTCCATGATTCTGTGATTTTAGCAAGTAGTTTACAGGTACTGTATAAAAAGACCGGTCTTACTTCAGAAAATTTACAAACTAAGGTTTCGGCAACATCTATAAACTGAAAACAAATGCATGATGAGATAATGTGTGAGCAGAAAGACTGGATAAGAGAGTCAAGTTTGATTGATTCATATTAGTGGTTCAAATGGCCTTCATAGTCACACCTGGTTTCTGGACTAACCAAGGATAATGGTGACAAATTAATTTACCTTAATTTTATTATGAAATATTTCTGTGTTGGTCACTGCTCTAGGTGACTTTATGGTACTATTTTTATAGTGATGGTTGTGCTGATACTTCAGACTTTCTGTCTGAGGTATTACTGATGTAATGTAATTAAAGGCATTTTTATGCATATAGTTGAGATGGATCCACGTTGAAAGAAATAACTTGAAATAATTTAAAATTCAATCATACCATAAGACGAGCTTCTGTTTTCAAAGATTTGATCAAATATCCACTCATCTTCAACATCTTATTGTAAGATTTGGTCAGTCTGAACTAGAGATATTATATGTTTTAATTTTTCCTTTTGTTATGCTTTAATATATATATTCTTCTATTTCTGAATCCCCATCACTGAAGATCTTTTTTAAGTAAAACAATTTAACTTTATATGACAGAACACTTCTCAAGTAGATTATAATGAAACATCAGATCTGATATGAAACATGACTTCAGCTGAGGGCTCTGTCTGATTGGTGTTATAAAATACCTGACTGACATTTTTAGAGATATCAGTCTCTTATTTCTCTATATTTCCATAAGAACTATTTAGTACTGTTTTCATTACAGTACTCTCTACTTTAAGGTTAGCTTAATCATAAATGTTTGGACCACAGAAACACCTCTGTAGAGTAAACCTGAGCCCTGCTTCAGTGTAGGACTGTGGGAGATGGCCTGCAAATGCCAGACTAGATGGTTACCCCCGTTTCTGTTTGATTTTTTCCCCCACTTGTGCATAAAGCTGAGGTTAAAATTATCAAATGCTAAGAGGTACTAATCTATTTTCAAGTTTAACTAGGGCAAAAGCAGGAGTCCAGCATAATGTTCAGTATCATAACATTTCAACCTTAAGAAAGATACAGATATCAGTCTAGATTTTTCCATGCCAGAATGATTGCTCATCACGATTAAGCAGCACAATCAAACTGAACACCTTTTTCACCAGTGATTTCTGCAAAAATAAAATTACACCCTTACACCTGTTCTTCAGTTTACCTTCAAAGAATTTTGTAGACCACCCTGGGGCTGCAATGAGAGCTCAGGCTGAATTGTTTCTCCGTATTAACCTCTGAAAGAAGCTTGAGGTCTCCCAAGATTCACTATTCTCTAACATGAAGGTGGATGAAGAGGGGGCGTAGTAGGTAAGAATGAAGCTCTGGTACCCTTTAGCTGGTGCCAGTGCCTGGTGGTCTTGCTGTAATGACATATACCACGCCTACTGGAACCAATTTAGTTCTTTGCAAATTCAGCTGAGAATTAGCTGTCCCTCAGAGTCCCAAAGAGAGCCTGTTCCCTGCCCGGGGTGGTGCTCCTAACAGCCTTAATGGCATTCTGGCTACATCAAGCGCAAATGTAGTCTGTACACGCTGACATTTGGCTTGGACAGATGTTCTTTTTGCACTTGTGAATACTACAGTATGCCAGCATGGGGCGAAGGAAATGCATTATTTCCACCTCCCAAGTGCTAATTGGTCAGCCAAAAAAACCCAAACAGAAGACATCTTATTCTGTGGAAATAATATCAGGAAGCATAATAATGACACCGAAAATTGTCATCCAGCAGCTCCTAAATCATCATGAGTGGACAGGCATGAACTACACAAGGGAATAGTGTTGGTGTCAGAAGAAAGAAAAGTGAGAAGTAAATTCACTGGTTGAAATGCAAAAAATTAGTATGCATTAATTTAGAAGTGCTGCCATCATCCCGTTTATGGTTCAGAGATGGCTCCTGAAATTAGAATAGCTTCATACTGAGACAACTTGATTCAGGAGATCTTTTCCCATGAAGAGGACTGAGTCCTTCAGGTATCCTCCTATAACTAAGAAAAACCTTTTCCTCAGGTAACACCATACAAATGTATCATAGAATCATAAGATTGTTTACGTTGGAAAAGACCTTTAAGATCATCTAGTCCAACCACTGACCCTACTCTACCAGGTCTGCCACTAAACCATGTCTCTGAGCACCACATCTACACGACTTTTAAACACCTCTAGGGATGGTGACTCAACAACCTCCCTGGGCAGCCTGTTCCAATGCTTGATAGCTCATGCAAATGTAAAATTACCACTACTGAAAGTATGGGAAGATCAACAGGTTCTAAGGTTCCTTTGAATAATCTGGAATATTCTTGATGCAACCTGGTACAAAGACAGACAGAAAGATAAACAGCTGGGTAGGTGTCATATAACCCATGCTAAAACCTAGATTCATATTTGAAAATAAGTCTTTGGATAGCTTTAATTCTCAGCTAATCAATGCAGAATCAGAGGTGGCTGAAAAAGAAATTGGAAATAAAACTGCAAGGCATAAAGGCTGATGGAAGGCCTGGGAAATTCAGAAGCCAGAGATATCACGGGGGAGAGAAAAGGGGTTAGGAGATCTCAGATGCATGGGAATATAGAGGGAGAATGGATTTCAGAAAAAAAAATGGAATAACAGCTTTTTTGGTTTGCTTTTAATAGCTGACTGTTTTAATGAGCTACAAACATGAAAATCAGTTGTAACCAACTGCAATTTCTCTGTGCTATTATGCTATGCACGCATATTGTCAGAGGCAATGCAGCTCTAATCTGAGTGAACTTCCAGATACGCTGGAATGTGCAGGCAGTGCCTATGGAGAATCACAGCCCAACCATCCTTTCTCTTGCACCCAGTATGGAGTTTATTCCTGTATAATATTTGCAGAGAAGGTGACTCCCTAACTCACTCCTGCACCCAGTAACTCCATACTTAACAGTATGCAGAACTAGGAGTAATGGAGCTTTTTAGGCTGTATTTGCAGTTGCAAAAAGGTATGAAAAAATAATTATAGGTTAATTTTTTTGTTATTTTTAAAACAGTTTGTAGCTTGCTTCCTTTTAAATACATGTGTTTTTTCAATACCAAAATTAATGTGGATTAATCAATGTATTATTTCACACAATAAAAATAAAATTGCTTTTAAAAAAATACAAATTTTCTTTTAATACTTGCATAATCAAACTAATTGGGAGAAATTAGCAAAAATGTTTTGAATCAACACAAACCTGCATGCCTTGTCCCTATCCAGTTATTTCTTCATATTTTCTCATGTGTATTTGAGTTAATTGATTTTTTTTTCTTCAGATGCTGTAATCATTCATTAGCATGAGAAGTTTTGAGCTTTGTCTCATTATTTTTGTAGGAAAAATGTGAATTATCTGTTTTTCCAGAAGAGAATAAATACCTAAATAGTGTTTTCATTGTTGCTTACCCTGTGGATATGTAATAGTGACTATCAGGCATTGCAAAATACTTATACTAAATGAAATGTAGGAAAAAAAAATGTTTCTGAGGCAAAATAGGCACTCACTGATAACATTAGGTAATTACATATACAATTAAACAAAGAGCTGTAAAATAAACTTCTTGAACCTGCAGGCCAGAAAAAATTAAGATCTGAAGATGGCAATTTAGCTAATAATTCAAATAGCAAGGTTGGATAAGGGAGGAATTAGTAATGGTTGCCCACCCCCCATTCCTATGCTATTATCACAGCTGGGTGTTTCAGTCAGTGAATGATGTGACATCTACATAAAAGCAGCCTTGTAGTCTTTTACCACTGGGTACTAAAGGAAAGAGCACAGTGAAGGTACATCTCATCTGGCCCCTGACTCCCTGCAGGTAATTTGCTTTTGCCCTCTGACAGAGTTCAATCCTTTAATAATACAGGCAAACATTGGGTGAACACCTCAAGTAGTGCAAAGACGGGAAGAATTACTCTAAATTTAAAAGCCACTCTGACACTAATGGCCAATTCAACAGTGCAGAAGGAGACGCCCTTCCTCTTTCTAATCACGGCTGAGCTACTCAGCTTCATTGTTTCATTCACGCGCTTACCTAGAGATTTCCATCCTCTGTTATTTGATTGTGTTTGTGTGCAATGCCTGGCCCAGGAAATACAGTTAGCCTTGGAACAGCAAGAAAATCCTTTCAAGAGTTCCTGGGGTGGGATCTTGTCTCTGCTGAAATCAATAACAAAATGCCATCAGCTTCACTGTAGTCAGAAGTCCACCTTAGTTTTGTGTGCATACATGTTTGTGTGCGCTCAAACCACGGAGATAAAAGAACTCCTGCCTTTTAGTCAGAGAACTACAGAGTTTTCCATAGAAATAAAGATTTGATAATTCAGCCTAGAGGAGAGTGGTGATGGGGAACGAACTCGAAGTGTTTAAATGACAGGACTCTGCTAACAGCTGACACCCATTAGGGCATCACTTCTGACACACCCAAGCTCATGATTCATTCTTTCCTTTTTATGATGCTCTTTTAGACTATGCTCTGCAGCACAGAACTACCATACTTCAGTTTCGAAGTGCTGTATGCTGCCTCTTATGCCACACCATAGTATTTTTCAACAATGGCTCTTCAGCTGTTTTGTTCTTAAGGTGGCTGTTCAGGGGGGTGTAATATAATTTTCAACCTGTTTTCAGAGAATGTGTTTATAACTATATATGTATCTACATAGTTACAGTGCCCACGTGTTATACAATTCAAAGAGCACCAGAGATCATCTGTGCTGGTGGGTTAAAACTGAGACCTTTGTGCCTGTTTAACAGTAAGCCCCACTGTTACAGTTATGTACTGAATCTGGCCCTTGGAGACGGAGGAAACTACATTATTGACCTGATGTGTAATTAAAAAAAAAGGACAGAAAAAAGAAAAAAAAGGCATGAAATCTAGACACAAAAGCTGTGGAAGGTACTTATCTTCAAAATTAGTGCCACTCTGTCTGTTTTTTCTTAAGAGGAAGGACAATGTTTTTCTCTCTCAAAGAATGAATGAAAGAATGGAAGAAAATTATAGGTGTTGTTTCTTGGCAGTATGTTTCTGAATCTTCCTAGAGTTCTGTACCTGCCTTGCTTGTCATTTCATCCTGAATTTACATGCTTTGGGCTGATTAAATGTGAAAAATCTCTCTTGTCTCTTTTGAAATAATTGAACAAGCATGGAAAATAATTTCATCTTTTTCAAACAACAGAGTTTTTCAGACTCCAGGGTGAGTAGTTTGAGCTGGTAATTTTTTTATATTTTTTTTTCCCCTCCGGTAGCTGGTATCTGTCTGGAGAAAGGTAATAAAAAACACTTTGGGTATTCAAGCCACCTTACAAAACTGCTATCCTGTGTCGAAGCTGAACCCTTCCCAATATGAGTAAGGCTTAGGCAAAAGGAGATTCCTTTTGGGTATGTCGATGGGAGGCTCTCCGCTAGGTGGCACTGCTGAAATGTGTGAAGATTCACAATTCGGCAGTTTTGGTATTTAGGTTTTTTTTTAAGAATTCTTTGCAAAAAGAACATTTCCCCCCCCCCACAAAGGTATGTTTGTTTCAGATGTGACAGATAAAAAGATACATACATCTATGCAGAGGTTACCTTGAGATGTGCAGCTATGTATAGGGAAAAATATTCTAGAAGAGAAAAAGAATAATGGGACTGCTATTAAATTCTGAGTTAGAAGTTTGTTTAGTTACATCCTTTAAATAATTATTTATTTAAAGTTTGTTGACCTCCACTTGAAATCACAAATCACTCTTACCAGTTGCTGGCACTGAATAAATCCTGTCTTTAAAGATTATCTTCAGTGAGCTTGCAACATCAGTGGACAGAGGGCAGAACTAAGGGGTGAAATCCCCTGCGTTGTAGATGAGAAACAGAAGGAAAGTACGTGTTTGCTTGTGTTTCCACAAGTGAATCCAGATCTTTTGGGTCCTGCTTCATTGATAAATCTCAATCAGTTCTCTCCAGTTTATCACTGGGGACTGTATCTATGTGGACTGTCACTATAAATCAATTAATGAAGCACTTGCGAGCTGCTGTGCCCTCTTGATGCAAAACATATCGTGACAACTGAAAAACTTACTGTATCTTTAGTTTAGAGATGGTTTACTTTGCTTCATTAAAGCAGGAAAAAGTTGTTGTATATCATAGCATTAGGCTTCAATAATATGTCCCTGACCCTAATGGGTGTCAATACTCTGTATTGCTCAGAAAAAACTTGATTTCTGGGTGTAACTGATTCATCATTCAACACTGAATGGAGTTACAATAACCATAGTTAGACATTTAAAATAACACAAACTGAAAAATAAATTTTCAGATTTTCTTTTCAGTGAAAAGAAGTCTTGTGTCTGTGAATACTGGTCACTTGTTAGACCTGCACTAACAGATGCTTATAAGTATCCAAGCAGTACTTAATCACTTCTTTTAAAAGTTCAGAAAAGTTCTTGTAGTTTATTTGGAGATATCTCACACTTTGCTGAAGTCTCCAGGGCTTGCTGACATTCCTGACTCTTTGTGAATGAGGCTTTTTTTTATTTTCCCTTCATTTGTTTAGCTCTTTACCTAATTGATTTTCTGTGCTAATACACTAAAGGTCTGAAGAAGGCAGAGCCTCAGGTGTGACAGATGAAATAAGGTGCTTTTAGTCATTGCTTTTATCTTCCATGTCTAATGTGTTGGTTACAGCTGTGCAGTTTAACAGCAAAATCAATACATCATTTGCTGCTGGTACCTGAAAGAATTTGGAAGCCTGTTGGTATTTTAACTATTAGGTTTCCCCTGAAAAGCCTTCCTTCCCCTGCTCCCTCCACCTCGTCCCTCCCGACATCAAGCGTTGCAGGAACACAAGATCCCCTTCTGTCTCCTGGCGTTTGTGTATTCATGTACATTTATTAACCATTTACCCTACCGCCAGTTACCTAAACTACCTTCTTGGAAATTGCATCTTATATTTGATTTATTAACTTTGCATTTACCTCTAATATAAATGCTATTCAGCGCATATTTACTGCTAGCGTTTTGAGAATACAGTTAATGAACATGAAAAATATGAAGGACCAATAGAGAAATCATTTCCACAACAATGAGTGAACAAAAGTCATGGTCCTGTATGCAGTTCTGGTTTGCTGATGCAGCCACAGAATTATTGCTATGTCACTATTTTGTCCCCGTTTTCTAAATAAGCACTTGTTGAACTCAAGAAATGGCAGAAAATGCGAAGACAATGGGGCTCTGCCAAAGGAAAGTCAAAGTGGTAGTTTTTAAATAATCCGTTGAGTCACAAGTCAGTTCAATTCTTTGTCACGCAGTGTATATTGTAATATTTTCTCCTCATCTCCTGATTGTGCTTTAATTGGGGTGAACTTGGTTCTTGCCACATAGGCGCAGTGTTACTTACATCTTTTTTTCCTCTGACTGACATTGTTGTTTCTGTGATCTTTCACACTGCTATACTTATAGCCATTTGCTAAGGAAACCCTCAAACACAAAAATTGCCATCTTAATAGCATGATTACCTTATTATTGATTTATTTCATAGTTTGCTGTAAGTGTTCTCAATGTTACACACTGAGAGATCCATGCCAAACAAATAACAGGTTTCTGCCTAGAAATGACGCACAGAACAGCACAGTCCTGCAAAGAGCTCAGTCATTCCCATGAAATGTCGTGCACCTTTACTTGATGTGAATATTGACCCTGCCTGCTTTGGTCACGTCCTGCACCATAATTGATCACACCACGATGAACTGGTTTTGTCACTGACTTTTGAGAACCTTTTAAGGACTTATCTGAATGAAATAATCATCTGAGAAGTATTTAGCAAGTCAATATTAAAAGATAACAAACTGCTATTGTGATCATAACTAGGATTGACCAAATTTTTATGGATTATAATGGCAGCAGCCTGAATGTTCATCCCAGTAATGAAACAAGTTTGAGGTTCAGTATAACATGAATTTTCTCTGTTTTTTCTCCCTACATGTATTTTCTAGACATCCTCTAAACTGGCATAATTAAAAGTAACAGTTTGAATGGTTCTTCCAGTATAACCAAATCCAACAAAATTAGTTTTATTTCTGCTGTTCAGATATCATCAACAATATCCTCAGCAACCTCCAACTGTACTTGAAGATAGCAAGCTTGTATTGAAGAAATCTTTTCAGATGTAGCAGAATTATTTTAAGAGACTTCTATTACCTGGCATGTGTTCAATTTAGGAGACTGAAATTTCATAGTAAATCAAATTATTATGACTTTATTACTGGTAAACCATTACATGAATAACACACACCCCTCCTTGATTTCTGACTGTTACTAATTGCAAGTGATATTTACATCAATTTTTACTGAAGTAAGTCTTTATCTTCAGTGTAGCTAAGACATTTCCTTATAACACCAAAAGATATTGTCATGGTCAGGTTGACTGTCTGTACAACACAATTCACCTAATTTTACCAACCGGTTCCTGAACCAAGATCCTGACTTCTTGCTGCCTTAGAACATAACTCTCAGAAAGGCACTCTGTCTCAATAAAATGATTAGCACATTGGACAGTCACAACCTTCAGAAATTGTGCCAACTCAATTGCCCTCAGAGTTTAAAACGTGAATGTGGATGGTATTGGCTTCCAGTCATTGGAGTTTATTATGTCTTTGTTTGCTGCTTTAAATATCACCCTTGCCTAATTTCTATGCCTTCTGGAAGTATTCACAGATAGCGATCAACCCATTTCCTCTTTTGGATAAAAAATAGACTCCAGGTTACAGAATAATTTTATATAGACTTAGGTTCCTTTTCAAACTATTAACATGCTTTTCAACCTGCAGGCAACAGATCTGGGTGTGGTGTCCTATTAATAGTCTCACCAGTTAATAATCTCATTAAAACTGACAATCCCACTGTTTGTTTTGATTTGATTTGCTCCTTTACTTAGTACACTAGTGGGGGAAATCATATGTGTTTTGATATTCACTGTGATACCCAAGCCCTTTCTAAAATCGCCATTTTCAGAAATAATCCATAAAAATTCTATGAAAGTCTATCTAAGCCTAAATGTAGTGAACATATTTTGATTTTTGATCTGTGAGTTTGGATTGGCTATGCTAAGTTCAGCACTGAGAACTTCAGTGATAGACATCTTTACAAATGTATTTTTAAAATGTAATACTTTTGTATGATTTGGAGGTTTTTTGTTTGTTTTTTTGTTTTTTTGTTTTTAAACCTGCTATGGAACTTCTTGAATCTAAGATGCCCCTAGGAATGTCCATCACATTATTTTCAATGGGTGTGGCAAGAATTGGAGAGAGATTGCTGCTTGGCTAAAGACTCCTGACATATGGATGTTTTGGATACTTTTGCACCAAGATAGCCTTTCCAGCTCAGAATACTTTATTCCACTATTAGTGACCCTTTACCGCCTGAGAGGAGGAAAGCTGCTGACAATGATGGTGGAGAGCAGATGTTTGGTACCTTGCAGCCACACACAAAGGAAAAATCCAATCATTCACTTCAGAGACTAGCTTTAGATTATACAAGAACTAATCTTCTCTGTATGGGGATATGTAGTAAATAAGATGCACCTTTTGAGATTCCCATACTATAAAGCAATACATTCATGTAATTCTTCAAAAAATGCAAGCTTGTTATTCCTAGATATAGAAGGCTCTAGTACAAAGTTAAGCCTCAGGTACTCGCATTGCAATTGTCTTTTCATCTGATACATGTCAAATAATATATTTTTTTTAAATGTTGGTATGAAGATCTCTATAGCATATTTAATCCTGCATAACATCCCTCTTCAGCTGGCCACTGTCAGGGCACAGTGAGGGCTGAGGGCTTCTGGGGGGGCCACCAGCCAGGGCCCATCCCACCGTCCCAGCCATCCCTGGGTGTTGCTAGTGGAGCACAGCATCTACCCTATAAGCAGATCATACATGAGCCTGTCGTGTCTCCCGCTGTGCACCTCACAGGGACTCGTACTTTCCGTGCTTGGGTACCACAATACAGACTCTGCCGGTATGTAGCTTTGGTTTGTAAACACAAAATAAATGAAAGTGGGGTTTGCCATGTTTATTCACAGCTGTCTTTACCGGTTTACAGTGAGTGTTGAGAGGAAAGAATTAAGTAAGGTTTTTTTGACTATAGCTATTTAGGAAAAAAAAAAATCTATTTTGAAGAAAACCAACATTAAAAAAAGAAAATAAAATGGTCCTGTGTTTGAACGCTCTTTTTCACTAGTCCTGGTATAAGAGAAAAGAATATTTTTGGTGATTATCTCAATTGCCATCAATGAAAAGAAGTGAAGAAGAACCTTAAATTTGGTCAACACAGCCATGGATGAAATGGAAGGTATCATCTTTGGGGTTTGATTCAGAGAAAGTGGTATTCTTCTCCTTTTTGTTTGTTTATGAGGCATCTTAGGCAAGCATGCTATCCTGTGCATTCCTTGGCTTCAAGCCAGGATTGAGATAATATATTGTTAGTCTTGTTTTGAAATTGGTTTCTAAAAGGGATAACACAGTGAAACATGTTAATTTATGTGTCAGTACACACTCCTGCCCTCATACTTCATCACAGAGTTCCCCAGTTAATCAGCTTCAGAGAATAAAGACCTATTTCCCTTTAAAATGAGAGAATCCTCTGGGATGAAGAAAGTGTATGTTCTTAGAAGTTTGTGATATCAGACTTCATGAAGAAGGCTTCAAAATATTCACCCTCTTTTTTTTTTTTTTTTTGATGCAGATGAAAACCAGAAACGTTTTGCTGAAAACTTGTTTCATGGTCATACATTTTGTAACTGTCATTTAAGTTTATTCGGGGTTTGCAATCAGACCTTTTATTTTTATCTAATAAATATCTCTTGGACAAGGAAAGCCATTGCAACCAGCTGGAGTTATATGACTCCTTCTGCCAAGGTTGGCAGAACTCCCTGACAAACCATACGATTTAGCTGCTCTGGGCCAGATGCTTCTTTTTGCTGCAAAATATGGAGGCGGTGTGAAGGGGTAGGGAAAAAGACAAGTACAGAGCTCAGTCTCCCAAATGGGAAAGAAGGGTGGATCTTTAAGAAAATGCTTCTCCCTGATTCAGAAACCTCCATCACACGCACGCACACACAGAGGAAGAGGTGATTAATCCTCAGAGCTGATATGGAAAATGGTTGGTAGATAAGGGATTTGTTCAGGTAGTAGCTACTGTATGAAACATGATTTTATTACAGTTCAGTGGAACACTGTTGTGCCCTTCACAAGTCCTGTTCTTCTCTTTTTCAGGGTTATTCTTGCTTTTTATTCAATGACGTTTATCCAAGGTGTGTACTAGCATCCTCACTTTTTTCCAAGCAAGCTCAGAAGTACTTGCTTTCCTTTTGAGGTATGAGTACTGCATTCTGGTTTTGCTATGGCCCAAATACAGATGAAAAGGTGGAGAGAAAAAGAGAGATACAGTGGTTTAGCCCATACTGTGCTTTTTAGAGTGCTATTCTGGGAGATGGAAATCTAAATGCTTATCTTTGGTTTTAAGCCGGTGGTGGAAAAAGGGGTAAGGAGAGTAGCTAAGCCATGGTTATTACAATATGTGGCTTGTAGTCATTTATACCTTTTTATCACACCTGGCCTTTACTGACAGTAAGGCAACCAGAGACTTTGTCTTAAGCACTTTTTTCATTTGGCTGTAATGACATTACAAGGCTCAAGGGAAAGAAAAAAAAAACACCTCACGCTTCAGTATACAGAGTTCCAACGAGAAATCAAAGTGGAATATTCTGCTTATCCTCTTGGACTCAAAATCAGAAATCTTCTCCAGCTAGGCATATCTTCCATATTTACCACGGATGTGCCATAAATATATTCTCCACAATTTTCCCACAAAAATGAAAACAGGTGATTTAAGCCAATATGTCAAAAATGCAACTATGTCTTATTGCTCAAAGATCCTCTTTCATATTTTCAATAATTTGAAATGAATTTAATCTATCTATCCATACTTCTCCCTTTTTCTTTTCTGAAAGCACAGGCACTGGCCATTTATTCACTTTGAATATTTTTAATTCCAAACATGTATTTTTAAAATAAATAAATCAGAGCTTTTGGCCTAAAGACTTGTACTCCTGAGACATCTCTGAAAACACAGACTCCATTCCAGACCCCATGGAGACAATTACTTCCATGCCCTCCTCTGCAGCTCACAGGAGTCAGAGGAGACAAAAAAGGAGAAATAAACAAAGAGGCGAACATGTACATATTTTTTTGATGAGAAAATGTCCAAAACTTAGTAACATTCTTAAAAGCTAGAGCGTTTGGCAATGTTCAGCTAAAGTCAATTTAATTCAAAACAAGTTGTTCGGAAACTCTGTTCAAAATGTGATTTCTACTACTATTCCTTTTGTTTCATTAAAAACTCTTCCTCCCATGTCTGGTTTTACTACTTGTTTAAACTGTGTAGAACAAGAAGAATTCACATCCTTGTGCTCCAGTTTCGATGCCAATCTTAAGCAAAGAGCTGCCTGTTCAACCTGGATCAAAGCTAAGATGTGCTACACATACTTTAGCCTATGTACGTGTTTTTGACAGTGATTTTGTTTCTACAGCTGAGCAAATGACAGAATCATCTTTTTACTTTCTTTCCCCATCTCCTTTCCAGACTAAATTTTCATAACAGTATTTTGTTCAGTCACGTCCCTGATATCTCTGTGTCTTGCTTGTTTTTACTGTGCATGAACATTCAGGTGCTCAGTCTTCATTAGACCAAATAATCAGGAAAAGGACATGTTAATCTCCAGTTTGTCAAAAGCAATTTTAAAATTGTCTGTTTAACTGTGATACTCAGTTCATGCTGCTTTGGTTAATTAGATGTATTAACAGAAACAAAGCAAAAATATAGCAGAAGCTTAACAATGTAACAGTATGCAAACTAGAACTGTGAACATTCATTGTGCATGTTTTCTACATACTCCTGCATTTCTAAAATAAAAAATTTTATAAAAAGCTTATGCCATTTGTTCAATGTTGAAATACTTATTTGCTATATAAAAGAAGTATTACATGAGTGGAACTGTCCTCAAAAGAGAAATTTCTATTTGAATTATTAAGTTTTCCTTTTTGGATGAAAGTATTCTTTTTTCCCAGTTTTATACCATCTGTGTATGCAATGGATGCTACAGTCACTGGGTTTCAGAATTACAATGTTTAGTTTTCTTAATTTAAAGATGTTTAAGTGAAGCTGTATTTAAAAGTGTGTTATTTGAGCTTGTCACAAGCTCCTTGCAATCCAGTGCTCCAGTCTACCATCCAAAGGAGGAACCAGGCTNGTGTAGGGGAGGGGGGAAGAAGTGAACTAATGTTCCTCAACAAAAGCAAACCCTGTGGATTTCCCTTCTCTGCAGAACTCCACTTTAGTCAGTCCTTAATACTCTGTTAAACAAAAATCCAGTTCCTGATGTCCAAGTCTCTCCTAGGGATGCAGGATGGGTGTCCTGCATCTGTACTCCAGTAATAAAAGCCAAAGCCACTGAACTATGTCTTTCAAAAGACTGCTGACCTGAAGAACCTCAGAAACTTCAAAATAATTTCCCTTTTTTGAAGTAAAATAATAATCATTGGTTTCAGTGGGACCAAGTTCTTACTCTTCTTTTTGATAACATTTTCGTGCTTATTTATATGAAAGTTTTCATCAATAGTGAATTAAATTTGAGTTCCATATTTCCTGTTAAGGCTGAAAGAGGGTGCAGAGTAAGGTTTGTCATAATATATTAGAGGTTCTTTGTCTTTCATAATCATACAATATAAATTGAACACTCCAAGTAGATGTGAAAACAAAGAATAATTGTGTTTGTGCAGCAATGTATCATAGTGATTTTTAACTTATTAATTTGTTTTATTGATTTGATAAATCAATATTAAGCCTATATACAAGAGAACAAAAGAGAAGGAAATAGAATAAACTCATATTTACAAGTGTGATATTAACATGAAGTTCAAGGTTTATCAAGAAGTGATAATCTGGTTGAATGAACTGAAAATGGAATACTTATCAGAAGCATTTATTCTGTACCTTACAGTTACAATTTTGTGATTACTAATGTTCTTATACAGTTTTATAAATTTTTTAAAGTCAGAAATAAATAGAGCGTTAATTGATATTATAATTTTAGATAATTGTTTTGATACTTTAGGAACAATTTTGGCTATCATTGACAATCAAGTATGAGAAAGAAATTTGTATCACACTCAGTGACAACAGCCTCCCGAAGAATATGATGATATTTGTATTCTCATTCACAAGAACAAAAAACTAATATATTAGAACACGATGTAGTTGAAATTAGTTTAAAAGGTTACAGACATTACTGCACTTTAGCAGTAATTTTTCATATATTAATTGAAATTGATAACTAACATTTAGAGCATGTTCCTTTCCAGAAACAATTTTTATCTTCACAAAAGTTGATATTGATAATTGGGTTTTTTTCTCTATTTCCTCCTCAAAATTATAAAATTGTTACTGTTAAACTTAGGAACCCATACTTACAGAGTCGAAATATGTCTCTGTCTGAACATTTTGATTTTTTTATTAACACATACACTTTAATATGTTTTACCAACTTTTATTATTTTTTTTTTTCTTCTGTTTCTTCCCATGCCAGTTTTCCCAGGTACTATTACTTCCTTTCCTCTCTCATCCTTCCTTTCACCCTTTCCCTATTGTGTCTTCTTTCCTCAATCATGGATCATGTTCTCTCTCTTTTTTTCTTTTTCCACTGTTTTTTTTTTTTTCTTTTTTTTCTAATTACTTCCCTGTGCTGCTGTACTCACTTAAACATTTACTTTTTCTCCTGTATTGTCCTCCTCTGAATCAGTCCCTGCTTTGCTCTCATCCATTGTAACCAAATAGGGAACTCTCACAGCCAAACTTATCCGAATCACTCACCAGGCTGAGAAGGGGGAGAAGTGTGTGAAAATTTCTGGCTGTTGCAAAACAAGCAAGTGGGAGCAAATGCTTTATGAAGATATTCAGATTGTTTTACTTTGTTAGAGAAAAATTTAGACGACAAAACTTGCCTGTGGATTTCATTGTCCAGTCAAAGGAATTATCACATCTAATACAGACATCAGGCTAAGAATGCTATGAATATTATTACAGAATTGCAGAATCACAGTACAATTGAGACAGGAAGGGAACTCCAGATCACTTAATCCAGCCCCCTGGTCAAAACGGGGTCAGCTATCCAGGATTTTGTCCAGTAAGGTTTTTAATATCTCCAAGATACTCCACAACCTCTTTTGGAAACCTGTTCCAGAATCTGACCATCCTTGTAAGGAAAAAAATAAGGGTTTTTTTCTTATGTTTGAATGGAAATTCCTGTGTTTCAGTTTGTCCTGTCTCTCTTGTCCTGTCACTGGACACTAATGAGAAGAGTCTGGCTCCATCTTCTCTACTCCCCCCCCATCAGATATTTATACACATTGAGCAGATCCCCCTCAGCCTTTTCTCCAGGCTGGACAGTCCCAGCTCTTTCAGCCTCCATATATGTCAGATACATTAGTTCCTTGATCATCTTCATGGTTCTTTGCTCAACTTGCTCCATTTTGTCCATGTCCTTCTGGTATTGAGGTCCCAGACTTGGACCCGGCACTGCACATGTGTCTCACTAAGACTGAACAGAGGGGAAGGATTACCTCCTTTGACCTGCTGGCAATGGTCTTCCTAGTGCAGCCAAGAATGTTCTTGGGCTTTTTCTCTGTGAGGTTGTGTTGCTGGTTCATGGTTATCTTGTTGTCTACCAGGATCCCAAGATCTTTCTTTGCAAAGCTGCTTTCCAGCCAGTTGGCCCCCAAGCATGTACTGGTGCATGGGGTTGTTCCTCCCCAGGTGCAGAGCTTTGCTTTTCACCTTGTTAAAGTTCATGAGATTCCTCTCTGCCCAGTTCTCCAGCCTGTTGAGGTCTCTGAGCGCAACCATCTGACATACCAACCACTCCTCTCAGTTTTGTATTATCTGCAAACTTACTGAGGGTGCACTCTGTCCATGATCCAGGTCATTAATGAATATGTAAACTGAAGCCAATATCAACCCCTGGGGCACACTACTAGTCACTGGCCCCAAGCTGGACTTTGTGCCACTGGTCATAACCATTTCAGCCCAGCAGTACAGGTGGTTTTCAGTTTACCTCACTGTCCTTTTATCTATCCTGTACTTCATCAGTCTATGTGTATAAGGATGGTAGAGGAGAAAACATCAAAAACCTTAGTCAAAAGTCAAGATCAACCGTATTCACTGCTTTCCCCTCATTTACCAAGGCCATCATTTCATTGTAGGAGTCTATCAGTTTGGTCAAGCATGAGTTCCTCTTCATAAATCCACGCTGACTACTCCCAGTGACCTTCCTGTTCTTTATATGTTTGGAAATTATTTCTGGGACTATCAGTTGCTCTATCACTGTCTCAGAGATCAAGGTGAAGCTGATCAGTGTGTAGTTTTTTTGAATCTTGCCCTTCTTGAAGATAGGAGTGATGTTTGCTTTCTTTGAGGGTCAGGAATCTCCCCCAATCACTGTAACATTTCAAGAATAATCAATAGTGTCCTCAAAATAACATTGTCCAGTTACCTCAGCATTCATGGGTGCTTCCTATCAAGTCCTATGACTTAAGTATGTCCAGTTTGTTTAAGTCTTACAGCAAGGATAAGTCTTCCTTGCTCCATACTTTCCCACTGGTCTCAGGGGCCTGAAATTCCTGAAGGCAAATCTTACCAGTAAAGATTGAGAACCTCAGGCTTTTCCATGTCCTTTTTCACCAGTTCACGTGCCCCATTCAGCAGCAGGCCCACATTTTCTCTAGTCTTCCTTTTGTTGCTAATTTAATTGTAGCAGTCTGTCTTGGTGCCTTTCACATCCCTTGCCAGGTTCATCTCCAGGCTGGCCTTGGCTTTCCTAATCCTATCCCTGCATAATCAGACAGCATCTCTTTATTCCTTCCGGGTCACCTTTCCCTCCTTCCATCTCTTGTACAACTCCTTTTCAGTCAGGAGCAACTTGTTTGTCCATGCAGGTCTCCTACTGTCTTTGCTTGACTTGCTGTGTATTAGGATGGACTATTCTTGAGATTGGAGGAGGTGAGCCAGCTGGAGGTCCATCTCTCCTTGGACCTCTCTTCTCTCCAGGACTGTCTCTAATGGGAATCTCCCAAGCAGATGCCTGAAGAGGCCAAAGACTGCTCTCCTGAAGTCTAGGGTTGTGATCCCTCCTTTCAGGATCTTGAACTTAACCATCTCATGGTCACTGCATCCAAGGCTGCCCCTGACTTTCACTGCCCTGACCAGTCCTTCCCTGTTTGTAAGTATGAAGTACAGCAGAGCATGTCCTCTCGCTGGACTCTGGCTCACCTGTGTCAGGAAGTTGTCATCAATGCAGTCCAGAAACCTTCTAAATTGATGCTGTGCTGTCCCTCCAGCAGATACTGGGGTAGCTAATTTTCTCCATGAGGACCAAGATCATGCAGACTCAGTTGCAAAGGCATAGGAAAAGTCTTCTGTCAGAAAATAAAATAAAAAAAAAAACAACCAACCAACCAAACCAAACCTAAACCTTCTTCAGGACACATCTATCTCCTAGAGAATCCTAATAATTTGTTCTGAATGGCAATATCACATAATACAATAATTATACCTGGAATAAAGATATTATTATCACTGAATATCTGGGGGTTTTTAATATTCATATTTATTTTTCAATGTGAAGCTTGCACTGGGGTGCTCCTGAGACCTTCTTTTCCCTTAGGGTCTAGTGGACAAGCTGCCCCTTTTTTAAGTCTGCTTTCAATGATTTCCAGAACAAATCTGTGATGTTTTTCAAAATGTAATCTGGAAATTAATTGCAGAGAAAGGTTCTTGTGCCTTCAGAAAGTGTTAGTAAGTGCGTGGGTGGTGTAATGTGGGAGATACATTAGTTGCTATACATAGGAACAAAGTATGCACAACAAGAATAAAAAGAGGGAATGTAATCAATGCTGCTACCCACACTGTTCTGGATTTTGGATAGATTGCAATTAGTTTGACCTCCATACTTTAAATGGTAATGTCTGGAGAATTCTGGAAGGTGTAACTTGCTATTATCAGCATAGTTAACTGAATATAAGAAAAGTGATATTACTGTTAGAAGTTACATTTTATTCTATATTCTCAGCTATACCTAGACACCCCCTTGCTCAAATCAATACTTGATGTTATAGCATCATGACATTTTTGATCATGTATGCATATCCCCACATTTAAAAAAATCCTAGGGGAGAACAGGTATTTTGTTGTTTTGATAAAGCATCTGGGTTTTATTGTTCAGAAGTCTGGGAAAAATAAGTACAAAATATGTGTTAAACTGAGATTGTACTTTTAACAACCAAAAAAATCAATAAAAAAGCAACAAAAAATCCTACCCAAATAGGCAGCACCTAGTGAGTAATAACTTCGTTTCTGTATAGCTCAGGGGGGTTGCAAGGGGAGTGTGAAAAGTTCATTATTATCAACCAGAAAAAAAAGCGAGTGCTAAGAAGAAAGAATCATATTTCCTATTGGGATTTCTCTCAGACTACATGATTTGCATGAAGGGCGCCACATCAAACACATTGGGTGCCCTTTTTCAAATATTAATGTGAAGCTTGTTTCAAGTTCTTTCTTGACTTTGTGCCACCTTGTATCAAAGGAAGTTAAAAGTAGGACTTGGGAGGAAAAAATACTTTTCCAACTGTTTCAGCACTTAGCAAAAATCTTTCTGTATTTGATCAGTTCTGCTTCAAACTTCTATTATTTTGACAAACAGACACATTTTTATATCTGTGCATTTTATGACAATCTGATTTGGACTTCTTTTCCCTTCTTTTTTTGCGGTTTTCCATTTTACAGTGATGAGTATCATGGCTGACCCACTCAAAGCATTTATGCTCTATGTAATTTAATTATCTGCCTTAGTCATAATTTCTATTAAATATTTATATATCTGAGCAAGATCGCACCAAAGTATGCCACAGAAAATGGAGCCCTTATGACTAAATGTGCACAGTCCAGCTGCCTTATTCTTCGTTATTGAACTTCTAAACACCTAAGTCTAAGATAATCTACCTGTGTTCCTCTTATAGTCAACGGGGAGAAATAAGCACCTCCCCAGGACGGTTCAGCTAGACTAGTTGTCTGAGAGAGGTGACATGAATTCTGCTCCAGCAGTAGCAATGTCTTTTAACTGACTATAAAAGGAACCTAAAATGCTTACCTTATATTTAAATGACATAAATGGTTAGGTAATTCCCACTGTATGTAAAGCAATAACCCCAGCAACAAAGTGGATATACTTCCTGTCTGTTTCCCCTCTCCTCAGAAACAAAAAAAGCAAGGGAAGTGGCAACATTTTTTTTCTGAGAAATTAAAACTTAAATAAATTTCTCATAAAAGTACAAGAAATTATGGATTTTGTATAGCATGAAAGCAATTATTAGACAAAGATGAAATTGCAGAAATCTGCAGAATGGAAGTCCCAGAAGAAGTTGATTTTTTCAGAATGCACAACCCATGGTTTGCAGGACAAAAATATGAAATTACAACAAAATAAGAACAAAATATAAATTGTAATTGGTAATTTAGGAAGTAGTGCTATCATAGCCTGAGAACTAAATGTTCTCCACACCCCTGGGAAGAAATCTTCACTGAACTCTCACAAGCTATGGTAGAAGAACTTTAAAATTCACAATCATCAGCCAGATTTGTAACTGAAATAATCACCATGGAGGTAGTACAACTAAAGCTCCTGAAACATTTTCAGCAAAAAAAGTCCAAAGTGATCAAGAGAACAAAGGTAAACAGATTGTTTGGCCTGTAAGAGACAGATCTTCTATGCCCTTTTCCTTATTATTTTTCATAAAGAACTTAGAGAGAGGTTAAAGTGAACTGCTGCCAACAAACGTGAAAAGCCTAAGAGTGCTACTGAAAAACAGAGTTGAATTTAAACGTAATGAATTCTTACTACATAGAAATGTCTTCACACTAAAGTCAATAAGACTGCTTTTCTTGTAAGTCACAGAAGAAGTGAAGTTTTATAGGAATTTCCTGTCGCTGTTTTTTATGTAAAAAAAGCAAAGTAATTAACATTTTTCTGACCAGTCCTATCTATGGCTATAAGCAAAATAAAATATAATGATCTAGTCTTTAAAAACATTACCTAACCCGCACACCAGTGAAAGAACAGTCTCTTCATTAAGAGTAGATACGATAGATGATGTTCTTCCCTTTTGCATAGAGATAAAAATTCCTGATTTAATATAGTTTTCTCTTTTTGTCCTCATTCCCTCAGGACATTTTTTGTCCCTTGTAGGCTGGATGTCTTTTGCATGAGTTTTTATTTCTATTTTCTTTGTTTATTCTTGATTCAGTTAAATTATATGGGCATTTTGCATATTTTAAAGCATTAGCGCCAAAATATTCATAAAAAGAGAAAACCTGAACTTTAATATCATATTGTAATCCCATATAATGTATGTTGACACTAGTTTCTAATTTTAAGTACTAATTACCATTGGGAGACTAGATTCTGCTGTATACCTTTCATAGCCCCATATATATTGAATTAGTCCATATTTCTGTTGGAACATATAAAAACAGAATCTAGATCTATGAATTAGTGATAGAAAGGTTTATTAGATTATCTGGCTGATAGTACAACAAATCACTGTGAGTACTCTAAGTGGAGAAGAATGGGCATAAGACCTTTTACCACTTAGCAATGCATTATCTGTGTATTTCCTGCAGTCATAAATGACAAACATGTAGTATTAGAAAAGATCTGCGCTAGCAATTTTTATCTGATATTTTCCAAGGAATAAGTCTAAGCTATTTGGTTCTTGGTTTCCACCTTTATCAGTAAAATGAAGTTAGAGGAAGGAAAAAGAGCATTGTACATGCAGCTACCCTCACTTTCTTCTTACTCTACCATTGTTTTGTGCTGTAGATAATTTACACAGAAAAGAGTAAGTAGGGTCAGCTGTGTTCCAGAGCTGAAACAAAAGTAGTTTGCTTTTCCAAGCTTCCTCCTAACTCACAAGAAAAGGCAGGAGCAAATGGTCATCCAAAGCTAGTTGAGTAATTAAAAGACCTTTATAAAAAAAATGAGAAATGTTTTCTGCATGTTATCTTGATTTGGTAGCAGCGTCAAACAAAGATAAACAGAAGAATGGGATCATTGTAGTAACATATTGCAAATCATTCAACTTTAAGATACATTTTCTACCCAGTTTAATCAAGTTTTAATTTCCTATCAGCTTGTTCTTATGTACTATATTGAACATCAACATCCTGAACTATTATAGAGTAGGCTGAAAGGATAAATGTCTTTGTAGGAGAGGTCATCCTGGAAAAGTTATAGGTTCATAAAACAGTATTCAGTGTAAGTAGTGGTAAACAGTAAATTCATTCCTTTAGCTTACATGGACTGTGAGCCTACTGAATTCTATTTAAGATTCTGTTGAGGATATTACCCCACTTTGAAAGTCCTGACATATATCATATGATCTCAAATTGCTGTAAAACACGGTGCATCATCCAACAGCTCTTAACAAATACATAGCCTTAAGATTCTTCTACCTGTTCCCATCATATCCTTAAGAGTCTTCTACCTGTTCCCATGTCATCTAGAACACGCCTGCATCAGGAAAAAACCCATGACCACTCCTCTACCCGTTTCAGCTAGTCTCTATCTTTCAAAGCCACAAATAAGACATGAAATGAGCCAGTGTTCTTCTGCCCACCGTCAAGAGGTAGACTTCAAGATTTTTCCCTGACTATGCACTTAGAGATTTCTGTGCAGGAACATTCTGCACCTTTTGCTGTCATTCCTCTGCTGTGAAATGCTCTGAGAATATTCCACTTCAGGTAATTCTATTTCCAGAATGTTAAAGCAGCTTTTAGTTCTCTTCTTGAGAGCAAAACCAAAATGTTGTCATTTTGCATAATTGTTAAAAACTCTGTCTGGTTTTCAAACGCTATCTATCTTCTTTGCTTCTGTTTTTTTTCCTGAGCAGAACTTTCTGCCATTTCAGCCTTTATAAAAACAGGAAAAGGGAAGAACAATGTCCTGGTTTGAGGACAAAAAAAAAAAAAAAAATTTCCTCTCTGCAGTCAGAGTGTAGCAATTTATAAAGACTTAGCTGACAGTTTACTTTTCCTAAGTATTCAAAAAGCTATTTCCCAATTAATACACACCTCTTTACAAAGCACAATTCCTGAGGTGACCAAAACTCAAATTGTCCTTAAAAAATAATTTCCTGTTCAAGATCTCGAAAACTGCGTAATACAATGCACTGTGACTGCCAAACTCTGAATCAGCATTTTAAGAAAGGGAAAGAACCCCTATTTGCAGTCATAAAATACAACTTCTCATCTGTCTTTCCAACTCCAACCTCAGTACACATCAGATCAGAAACTTCCTTTCCTGGACTGAAATGGAGCTTTTCAAGCATCTACCAGACAGCAGTTCTGAGTAATATGAGAAACCTCCAGCTTTGCCTTGTTGGGCAATGGATCCATACGGCTGTGTAGCCTTATGGTTCTGACTAGATGCATAGCCATGACACGTATATTGTATTGCACAACTTGATATTTATATTATGCTGAAACTTGTAACAGGACAAAGTTGTACTCATAAAACTCATAAAACAACACTCATAAAACAACACAATTCACTCTCAGGACAATTGTCAAAAGCTTGTGCGAAATAATTTTCTGTCTTGACTATTCTAATGGATCGAGCCTTTGATATGTTTGAGAGCAGTAGTATCCTAACTTTTTATCTCAGATCACACTTTTAAAAATAAAAGCACTGTTTCAAGTTTGGGTAGAAATATGATGAAAACTCAGTTTTCTGGGGAAAAACAGGCATCTCAATGCATATATCCAAGTCTTCAGACACTGTTTTCTAGTAATTTAAGTTGAAGTTTATCCCTTGGTATATGGAGTTGTGATTTCTTCACACTCAGGGCTAATACAAAATGCATTAACTACAAGTGGAGAGCTATAAAAATCCTGAAAGCCAATGGTTTAATACATGAATTTCCAACTTAACCAATACCGTATAAAGTGTTAGCAGTAAACATTGGGCCACAAGGGGATTACCAGGTCATATTGTACACTCAGTGTGAGATCTCAGGCACGCTTCTGTTTGATGCTTGTGATGTTACTGTTTGCCTCCCCATCCTGGAAGGGAGCAGCACAATCAGGTGTTTTTCACTGGTGTCTCTTTTTTGACCGGTATTTTATAACACAACAAAGTATATGAACAAAAGAGGATTTTAAAGATTTCTTAGGATAAGAAGACAAGAAATACTCTTTGAGATTATCTTAATAGGTTTGGTAGTGTTGGTGTATTCCACATCTTAAAAGAAAGGAAACAAAAATAGAGAAGTTCTATGAACAGTTAAAAATTAAACTGATAGAATACACTATGTAATGGAAAGTATCCTAGAAGTATCTATGTTTATGGGAAGTGTGATAAAAGATATACAATGGTGGAAAATTAAATTATAATACAGTTCTTAACATCTTAAGGAAGATTCTCAGTCCAGGATGTAAGGCCAAGGTCCTTTAATTGTATGTTGTGTATTCAGAGCGTTTAAACAGATATTTCATTTCTGAAAGTGGATAGTTTTATAGATATGTTACTCAGTTGAGCTGTTCCTCCTAAGGTAGGATTTTATAAATTAAATATCATTGGATCATAAAAAAAATTCCTAGAATGGCAAGAAGTAATAAATCCATAATTGCATTAACTGCAGAAAAGTTAATAGACATTTTAATTAAAGAACCACCCTAACAGGATTAGAATTCACCGCCCTATAAAGGCTAAATTGTGCACTGTTTCATTACAATTTCTGAGAATGTACAGGTGCTAAATTAACTACAGGAGACCTCATATTTTGTTCTTTGCATAAAACAAAAACGTATTGTAAATTAAAATGAAAAATTAATTTACAAGGTTATCACTATAAAGTTCAGACAAAGCCTGTTGGCTAGTAAAGCTGATCAGGAATTTGCTGAGGTGTTTCCTTATTTAAGAATGTTGATCATGGGAATGAATGATTTCTGGGAAACTGATCTATTTCATAAAACTGTAATCACAAAAAGTATCCCAGGACCTGTCAGGTTTTCTGATCATAACTAGAGCACAAGAGACTTGAACATTTGGGTGGGCAGACCTCTTACCTTGCGATACAGACAGCTGTTTTGCATAGGGGTCACGTAAAGAAGCGAACCTGAATTTCCTACATCGACAGAGCGTGCCAGTGGTGAGCAGGGTGCGCACAACCCAGGTGGCCTGGAGAACTGCCAGCAGCCTTTCCCACCTAGTTGCAGAATAAATGCCGTGCTGTGTGCCAGCTAGAATGCCGTGTATTCAGAGCAGTGCTGGACTTAGGGCTGACATGCTTTCTGGAGCCAAGACGATGTATCTGACTTGTACTGATACAGTAACTCAGCTTCACAATATCTTGGAAGTTTCTATGTGGTACTTTCCCCTGAATTGCAGAGGTGGCATAGGAACCTCCTGTCAGTTATTTTTTAACATACATTAAACTGCTCTTACTTCTCTGTAAGCAGCCTTGCTTTCAGTCCCACGTGAAAAAGGATTTAAAAATCATAAATCACAAAATTTTCGCATTAAAGAAGAAAGAAAAAAAAGTCCCATTCAGTCAAGTCTCTACTTTGTACCAAGGATGTATAAAAGAGAAGTGTGATGAAATTTAGAATAAATAGCATGCATTGTTTTGATACTTCATCACCAATTTTTTAATTCAGTGCAGAGTGTTTTTCATGCTAAAGATTACTGGAAGAGATTGCCGGACAGTGATTGAATGCATAATTTGTCAGAAGCAATCTGTTGATGGGATACCAAATGCAGATGATTATTTCCAGTGGCTGGAGGAACACATAAATGGTCTCTGCCTTTAACTTTAGTAACAGCAATGCTTTTCATTCAGTCTTTTGTTGGATAAAAATGAAATAAAAAATCAGCCAGCATCCCTCAACTCAGCAACATGGTGCCAAAAACTATTTGCTCCATATCTGTGATAAATGCAGATAGTATTTATCGCAAATTTTCTTGCATAAATTTGTGCCCCTGAATTCCCAGGCTTTGTAGATCAGTTTCTGTAAGTTAAATGCTTCCACAAATAGGAAGAGTCTTACAGGGGTGGTGGTGGGGAAATGTAGCGTTGAAGGCTGGCCCTTTTTAGCAAAGGCTCACACATTTGTCCACTTTCTTATCAAAGGTTTGCTACGCTGACGCAGAAGTTCACATTTATCTGATCTAGCATAGACTTCTGCTTTGTAAATGTTTGTATTTGAGCTTGTCATCAAGGCTCCCTTCAAAGTCAATGGACGCAAATTGGCACTATACATGCAACTCAGGTTATCCTAATGTTTAGACATACAAAATAGATAAGGAACAAATCCTAATATATGTATGTCTATTTCTTCCCATTGCCTACAAAAAGAGCCTAAGGTAATAAGATCTGAGTTGTAGACAACGAGATGTAGATATCTGAAAAAAGATTAGATGAAAGACTTGTTGATAAATAAATTTGTAAGACTTTTATTCCGAAAGGTAAGTTAATATAAGTTAGGGACAATATAATACACATGCACAGGTACACTGCAATGAGAACAAAATTACTAACATATAATACTAATGATCACATTGATAATGACACATTTCACTAGCTTTTGGAAACTATTGTGATTACTATCTTTAAAAATGGCATGCACAGAGATTTCTTTTTCAAACGCAGTTCCCTTTCCTTGCTTAAGACAGCAGCTATATGTTTTCAACAATAAGACTAATAATACTACATATGAATTATTTCTTTATTGTCATTGTTACACAATAATTATGTTAATACTGTATCAGATGCATCACTATAAATAAAGTGTAGAGTTATCATTTATAATTTCCCAAAGCCACATTTGGATATGAATTTAAAAGAATGTATTTTGATTCCAATAGATTTTGAGAAATGAACTCTCCATCTGTTCCTTCCCACTCTTACCTTATGGTTGATATTTAGTTTAAAAACAGCAAAGTCAATACAACCCATTACAAAAGAGACTTTAGTAGGCAAACATTTCTATGCTATATTGAATACGCTCTGTATAATAAAAGTGATTTGAACAACCTGCACTCTACTTCAAGGTTATTAGTTTGCATAAAATATGGGCTTATATCAGAAAAGAGGTACAATGCAGTTGCCGCTGCATTACAGCAGTGTGAACAAAGAGAATAATTATCAAAATAGGACACCCTGAATAATCTTCACATTTTATACTATAAATACATGAAAAGATAATTTGAAAATAAGGTCTTCATTTTACACACATTGAACTCCTTTGCAGGCCCCTCCCCTCACACAGTGATTTCAATGGAGGAGGCCCACAGCCAAGAACATTTTATTTATGCCTTTCATCATTTTGAGGAAAATAATTTCAATACAGAGAATGGGAGGAGAAGAAAACAGAATTTGCCATATGTTATGCTATATAAAGAATAAGCAAACGCTGACACATCATGGAACCAGCTCTTCATTTCTCAGGCTGTTCCATGCACCTCATTTTATATACAAACACAATTTGTGCTCTTGAGCTGATGTAGAACTTGGGCAGGCCCTGAGTCTCTGTCAAGGGATCAGAATCCTGGGGCATACCGTGGCCCAGGATTGTCTACTCCCCAACAGATAATCTATATGTATATATAGATACTCTATATGTACCAGTAGATAATCTATATGCACATAAAGGAAAGTCCATGATTCTGGTTTTAGGCATTGGTTTTCTTTTTGTACCATCTGAAGTAAAATAATAGAAGGTAAATGGTGATTAATTCCTTCATCCAAGTAATTGCATGGTCAGGGTTTTTGGCTTATTTTATTAATTTCTTTTTAGCCATTTATATGTTGCTTATTTATATCAATTATAAGTTTTTAAATACTAAAGGTAAGCTGTTGGTTTTGTTTGCTTGATTTTTCCCCAAAACGACAGACTAGGGATGCCTGCAACACGGCACCGGGCAAAGGAACCAGAAATGAAGGTCTCGTGAGAGATTCCTGATTTCATTGTGCTTCTGCCTGTTTTCAAACCAGGAAGAAATATGATGATAATGGCACAATTTCTGTGAAGAAGTTGTCCTCAGACTCACAGGTAGGTGGAGGTTGGGCGCAGAAAAGCTGGATCCCTCCGCATCCTACATAAGCCCTGCATTAGGCTGGTTGCCTCCTGGGAGCTCATTGCGTGGTGCAGCAGACACATCCACCTTTTCTACCCAGGGAATCATAAGAAAAAAAACCCTTTATGCCACAGACATTTTTTTTGCTATCTCATTGTGGGTATAGCCTGTTTCACTGCAGCTCTATCAGACTACCTGCTCCCCGTCAAAAGCAATTGCTTCTAACCCAGGTTGAGATGCATTTGCAGGATGCAAATGGGTCTTTGTGGGATGTTATTACTACTATTCTCTGTGTCTCGTGAGAGACAGGACACACATTGTTCCATGGCAATCCATTTATCATGTTTTAAACATGCAAGTTTATAGACAAGTACTTTTAGTTATACAGGGCTAATAAGGTAGAAAAAGCTAAGCACTCATTGTTCCTTCTGACTATATTTTAAACAGTAATTTGGTTACTCTTCTTAAACACCGTCATCAACAACATCATTATTATTATTATTATATATGAAGTCTATAGTAATGTAGAAAATGCTAATATTACCTTCAAAATTCAGAAGACCATTTTCAAAATAATAAAATAAAATAAAATAAAACAAAACCTGGAAAGACTTGGCAGAAAGACCAAGAAATCTGTGGAAGATATTCCTAAACATTTATTCTTTGGCTTTTGCAATTATCTGGTGTTAATCCATTTGGTCAACTAGTAATTTCTTGTTCTTGTCTCTTAAAGCCTCACCACAAGATAACTAATTCTTTCAGTTATTCTTTCAGGATCACATAAAAATCACAAAAATAAAATTCACATTATCAGCATGCTGAACATAGCAACAAAATTGGGAATTAGGAAAATAAAAATCAGTCAGAACAAATTTTGCCACCCTTATAATTTTATACCGTCCATTTCTCTAAAGTAGGCAGGCAGCATACACAACCATTTCATTCTGCAAACATTTCTGCCTTGGACTAAGTGTAAATTGAGACTAACGAAGAGGTTATAGTATGGTTTCATAATGCTTTACTCAGTGTTTTACAGTCCATTGAGGAGTCATCTGATGGACCTAGCACAAACACTTAATGTAATTTTACTTTAACTTCATTGTAGTGATAGGCTACCTACTATCCTTCGTGACCTTAAAGATTCACTGCTCCAGGCTCCTGTCAATTAACACTTTGTGGGGGCTCCCAGACAGTCTGACTTTGCTCTGATGTGTCTAATGTACTGGAGAGGAGCTGAGTGGAGTGTTATTAAATATCTGTTGTGCAGGACTGACATGAATAACTCCATTTGGTTTTTTATTCCCTCTGGTTTAAGCGGTCTGACTGCCTGCCTGTTTAAGCTGCTTGAGCAAGTTTAGCAGTTTCATCTTCCATCTCAGACTCAGGGTTATCCAGAAGCTGCCTAAGGTCGTTGCAACTATTTGAAGTAACTAAGGTGAATAGACTATTTGATGTGAATAAAGGCCGTATGATGCCGCTCCTACACTTTTTTTCCTCATTTTTTTTCCCGCAAATAGAATCTGGAGGAATACATGCAAACGGATCTATAATTTGACACCGGGTGCAGTTCATAAAGGGTGGCTCTGATTTGGAAAAGCCATGCCATTACATACAAGCCACAATGGCGAGCATGAGGCAGGACAAAGAGAACTCCCATTGGACTACTCAAAATATCATCCAGATATATGTTAGATCCAACATCTTGAAAGTCACCACAGCTCTTGACCAACATTTGAACAGACAAAGAAAAAATATCAAAGGGATTAATCTAGGACCGTTTGCTGTCCTTATGTTATGGATGAGGATTTTTCTTCTGTTGAATTCTAATACCTTTTAAGCACCCCAAATACTATTTTGTAAATATTAACTTATTTTTAATTTAATGACATGGAAACACTATATAATCTATATGTTCACATGCCATTAATTTATGCATTTTTTTTCTTTCTGATTCCTTGTGACACATCTATTCTAAATGTCTTGAACAGAAAAAATAATCAACTTTTTCTAAGACTGGGTTGTTAATTTTAAATTTAATGCCTCTGAAATCTTGGTTAATTTTAGAGCAGGAAAATTATGTTTAAGGCAATATTAATTATTAGAATTGGTAGTTACTGGAGTCATAGAAAATAGTGTTCTCAGGTTAATTGAAAGTAAATGCATACTAATGTGAAGGAGAGTTTAAAGATTCTGGTTTTGCATAGAAGATTAAAACAAAACACCTTAATGTTTAATAGCTTGTAAGTTCTAGTTCAGAAGCCCTGGATTTCTGGACAAAGCGCAGAAACAGGAAAATGCTGTTTATAATAAGTGATTGATTCTGCATTCTAAATTCCTGTGTATGAATAAGATTTCTGGCCAAGACCTATTTAGGATCCCAGCTCTCACTGAAGTTGAATGGAAAATTAGGTTCCTAGATATATCTTTATATCTAGTCCCTAATCTTTTTTACTGCCTCACAAAGTCGCAGATGTACTGATTTCATTTCAAGCCTTCAACTTTTTAAAAACTCTTTTCCAAGTGAAAAAGAAAATAATTAGAGGAAAAATCCAGAAAAAATTATATTTTAGTATTGTTGCCCAGAGCTATACATTAATAGGCAATACAAATATTACACACTAAGTCCAAATGTTGCAAAAAAAAGGAATAGAAAGACAACAAGAGCTTGTTTACCTGTCCGGTTTGAACTGCTCATAATACTGTCAGAGAAGGTCTTGGGATATCTACATCTGAACAGATGTTCACGTAACTTTTGAACACTATGAAGTTTGAGTATATTTGAATTCAGCTTTCCAGTTCATGTCTGATTCTAATTAGAAAGGTTTTGTATGATTGGAATAATTGGACTAAAATTTCTGTTTCTAATTGTTTCTTGGACCAAAGCTTATCCATTTAGTCTGGAAATTTCTTTTAAAAGAAACACCTCTGCCCTTTACTACTACTGTCTTCTTTCAACAATTATAATTCTGCATAGCAGAGACTTACTTGCTTTTTTATTTTGACAACATTGCTTTAAGGATTCATTATTCATAAAACAGGAGGCAACCTTTGAAGATGATAAGAGCCACGCAATGTGCTCAGTTCAAGTAGCAAAAATAGTACTTGAATTCAATCTTCTTTCAAGTTTGATCTGCCTCTGAGAATCAGGAATGGTACAATAGAAATTGGTATGTGTATGAACTATCTACAAAAAGACTTTCTGCAAAGGGTTCTGTCTCATCGTTCTCTTGCTCTCTTTTGCTCTCAGTGAACTTTTATCCAGGTTGTTGAATGTGATATATGAAGAATTTAAACTTGGCTCACTAGAATAGGCGTGTAAAGCTAGTAATCAGAGAAATAAAAACTTAGTACATCTCTTTTACCCTTTAACTCTTTTAACCCGCAGACAATGGCCTATGGCAAACAGAGCCGACCTATGTGGAAATTCAATCAGATTTTGTAAAAAAAAAATAAAAAAAAAAAGCAGCCCCCATTTCTGATCTAACTTGAAAAAATGGGAAAAAAAAAAAAAAGGAAATACTGTGATAGCTATGTAGATAGCTTGATTAATATCATCCCATGAAAGTGTAAACAAAATAGAATGCCTTATGTGTCTGCTTGATTCAGTGAGGCAATAGCCTTGTAGTTTGCTTATTTTTTATTTCTTCCATTTGCCATCTTGAGTTTATTTTACATTACAGGGCATTTATTTTGCAGGAGGAACTTTTCCTCTTATATCATTTCTCTTTTGCGGTATCATACTGTGCATGTTATGTTTATTCATGAACAGTGAAATACATTTCCTGGGCACTAAGGAATGTATTGCTTTAGATCCAGTCTCAATCTATACTTAAGTCCATTCTTGTTCATAATAATTTACTTAAAGTAAGTCAATTAGGTGCTCAAGTGTTTTTCTTTGTAGATACAAGAGTTCTATTAATTTTTTTCCCCAGTTTTTAAAATGACGTTGTTTTACAAACTATTTTCTGCAGATATTGAGGCTGCTGTATTAGCTTCACCTTGTTATTAGATATTCCTTACAACATGATTATATACAGCTTCAGCAGAGCCACATAAGGAAGTCCTGTGTGTAAGAGTAAGTTTCAACTTTAAGTTGACAAAGGACCAAATCATAAATCCTCCATACTATTTGACTATTACTCATTATTCAGCTAGGTAGATCCACCTACAAATCTCATGAAGGTACCATCCCAAACCATGTATTTTATTTACCTCTTCTGTTTAGGTTGTATCACAACAAAGCAGGGTTATTTCATAGAGCTGATGAAAATTTTATTTCCAGGTTCTCCAGAAAATGGCAACAGAGGGTTCAAGAACCTTGGAAGTGGGTGGTCCTGCAAAATCAAATCATTTGCAGATTTTCAATTGTACTTCCTCTGCAAATCAATATCAAATGTCATTGAGTACAAAATCAACCAGGAACCTCCTAAAACTGCTCAGACAGTCAATATGGAACATGGCAGTTTGAAGGTAGCTAAGAGTCACTGACTTTGCATACTTCTTTGACATAATCATATATTCTGCCATCCCGTTGTGGCTGATTAGAGTTATAGAGCAGTTATAATTTCAAAACTACAGACAGTTCAATGGGGAGCAGAAGAGCGGGTTTAGATCCAGGGCTTTTATCTCTGGATTTGCCCAAACAAAAGCAGGACAAATTTGCATCATCTTCAATGTAATTAGCTTTTAATCAAAAGTGATTTAAACATAAATATTGAGATTTTTGTTCCTAAAGCAGCATGATTGTTTATATTTCCCCTTGAAGCAGGATGTAAGTGCAGATGCCATTTGGCTGGAACGCTGACAACCAGCCGAACTCCAAGGGCCGTGACCCCACTGAAACAATTACTTATGCTGAGGAAAAACATGCAAGTACCTTCCAATTCAGAAAGTAGAAAAGAAGCACTTTGTAACAAATATATAATCTCTTAGCTAAAAGCTGAGAGAAAAACTAACCAGCCAAACAAACCAACTTTTCATTCAAACGATCATCCAAAATGTTCCATCAGCAGTTAAGACAAACATAGCCTTACTAATATAAATAATAAAAGTAATATAAAACTTATAAATGAGCATGCAGCCCCACACTGAATAGTGTTGTTTCCTCAGATCAGATTTTTGCGGGAAATTTAAAGGCTAAATTGCCACATAGACTTTCTAGCCACCAATGTAACCAAGGTAGGATGAGGCTACTCTTCTCATTCCTATCTGTGTCAGCAATACAAGCATAACCAAGGTTATATTCCTGCTAAATTACTCTCCAGAGTTGACAGCTGGAGAGAGATGAAAGATAAGAAAAGAGTGAATTGAACAAAGGTTATTTACTGTTGCTTGCTATGGCAACAGAGCTGAAATAAGCACGTATGTCACTATAAACCAAAAAAAAACTTAGAAAACTTGTCTGGGTATGGCAGCCAGGCTGTATTTTGTCAACAGGTGTGACTTCACTTTATTTACTATCTGAAGCGATCACAAACAAGGCCTTTGCAGAACAGCAGTGTACCTAGAAAGTCATTAATTCAACATGGGCTAATAAGCTTTCAGAGAGGTAGGCAGTGCTAGACCAGTTCAAGCATCAAACCAGCTCAGAGGTGAACAAGACCTAGTGTAGTCACAGTCTGAGCCAACATATCTCTGAGAGTTTTCTCTGGAGGAAGTAAATCTACCTCAAAGTTGTATCAAAGGAGGAATAATCAAAATTACCTAAAAAAAATTCAGTGTAGATAAATGTAAAATGGTAAATTTAAGGAAAACCCACAGGAGCTACACATACACCATAAAGACACTGACATAAGGTGTCACTTAGGGACAGACTGTGGCCTCATTGTGGATATATACATTTTTATGACCATTAGCTCAATGCTTAGGGACAAGTGCAATATTAGGGAGTACTAGGAAGGAATTGAAAACAACTGAAAAGCCATGGAAAAAAACATTTTGCCAATTTATTAATAGATGACACATTCATAGTGTGAAAAACACATGAAATCAGGTTACAGTATTACAAAAATAATAGAGAAGAACTTGAGAAAACCACAAAATATTATCAGAGTTGAAGAACAGCTTCATTACAGAGAGAGATGTATTAATGTAATACTCCCAAGCTTGGAAGGAAGACAACTTGGGAAGGAGGGAAGAACACACAGAGAAGGGAATGGATAAGGCTGATGAATTACAGCTATTATCTACAATTTTTAACAGCAGAAAATCCAAGGGGCACAAAAAGGAAATTATCAGGTGAAAGCTTTAAAACAAACAAAAAGAAGCTTGTTTCACACAGCACATAATTAAAATGGGACACACATTGCCAAAGGATGTTTGGATACCAAACTATAAATGTGTTTGAAAAGTGAGTAGGCAAATTCACAGAAGAAAAGTTAATTAAAGTCTACTAATTAGAATCCTGAGAATAAACCACCCAGTTCAGGAAGTCCATAAACTGGTGATTTGTCACAAGATAGGAGGAATATAGTGTTGTCAGAAGGAGGATATAATGATGGAAGTATCACTGTATTCCTTTTTGTACACTGCATTGAAGAATCAACTACTCATCTCATCTAAAACATTGCACAACATGAACCAAAGAGTTTACTCAGCAGTCACTGCATATAGCTGAAACAGTTTTACCACAGAGTGCATTATTTTGGAATTGCAAAAGCTGTGCAAGCTTACATAACATCATTAATAAAAATGTTAAAATTTCTATGTTATGGAGAAATTATATCAACTAGCATTCTGACTGAAAACGCGTGCACACATTCTAACAACTGCAGGATAAAAACCAGAACAAAACCCTCCTGGATAAGAAAGACAGACATCATCATATATACATTTTAGGAGACTGCTAAGCTTCAGCCAAAAGTTTATGCATATATGTAAAGTTATTTTTAAAATTATAGAGTATTCTTTTAGATTAAACATGACTTTTCTTGTGAAACAGCAGTGGTATTTGTATCAAAAGATATCAGTTAATTCACTTATTCAGTGATTATATTAGCCACTGTAATGTCTTCCTTAGAAAAATATTTTGCTGTGAAGTCAAGATTTGTTAAAAACATATGGAGGAAGACAGGAGTTAAGGTTGATGGTTGTTAAACAACTATTTCTTTTTCCTGGATAAGAGCAATGCAATTGTTTGTTATACGGGCGGTGTGAGATGTGTGATGTCTTTAATATTTGTTTTCTTACTTTCAAAATGGTTGAGCAGGTAACTTAAGTGGACTTGAGCAATTCACTGCCTGGCAAACCTTTTTCTAAACCTTTTTCAGTGTTGAGATTTGTAGAGGGCATTATAGAGACCCACACACAACAAAGACCTTAAACTATATGTGTGTGTATGTGTGTGTGTGCAAGCACACATAAACATGCCTTTTATAATATTCTGTGGGTTTTACGTTACCAAGATTAAGCATGGGTGTAAGTGGTTTGCTAAATGAGAACCATCAGTGCGCACAATCACGTATCAAAATTTCTACAGAAATATATTTGAAGTTTTGTCTCACTAATGTTTATATGAGGATATTGTTTTGGAACAGTGTAAAATATGCCAAGGAATCAAGACTGAAATATGGAGTTTAATCCAATCCTTTTTTTTGAAGTGCATTGAACCAAATCCCAATACCTGTAATTCCAGTATAACCCAAGGTTCATTGAGCTAATGGATCGGGGAGCCGATCCTGAGAACAGGGTTTGGCCCAGAGTTTAGGAAGACAAAGTAGGGTAAATTTAGAAAAATCTCAATGCAAAAACCTCCAATATCACAAAGTTTATATGTGTAAGAGCATTAATCAAAGTGTAGATTAAAGCCATACTATTTGCAAAGAGGGGGTTGTAGCTGTAACTTCCTATATGTGGGCCTGAAAATTTACTGCACAATTTATATGTACATCCACTATTTCTCTAATGAACCTTGGTTGTTTGGCAACCAGGAACAACTAAGCCGGCAAAAATCAATATAAATGGTCTATCTTGCTAAATCTTCCTAATGAATACTGTAAACTGAAACATAGTTGCAATAAGACACAAATCTTGAAGTAAATTACTATTTTAGTGCCGTTGTTTGTCTTCTGGACATAACATCAGAAGAGTTTAGGTGATAGATCTATTCATGGTTATAGGTCCGAAATGTAGCTTGACATTGATTGTATAATTAAAAATCCATTTACTGCATAGTCTTTTACCTCAGTTATGAAAGAGAAATGTAGTATATTTGTGATGATTCCATAAAAAAAATCCATGAATTGGGTTGCTGTTACTCCAAGAAGAGGTAGAACATGGTCTCCAACAAACTAAAAGTTACACCATCATGACTAGGTAGGTCCTGTGTTATGGGATTACTATCTGGTTTATTTCCTTGCTGGGCGATGTGTCTCTCAAGCTAGTGTTCCCTTGGTAATACAAGAGATATAGAGACACTTACAGGTTGTGAACCTTATGCTGTTTCAAAATAACTCCTCCATGGAAGACGTTAGTTTCAGAATTAGTTTTAAACACTTTGTCTTTTAACAGCGATAGGTTGAGCACTTGGCGGATCTTTTTTTATTATTCTTTTTTTTCATCTGAGACAATGTCTATATGAAGCATTTACACTTAGTACTGGCTCATATTTATCCCTCAATTTAAAAACATATAATACATAAATACATAAACATAAATTTTCCCTTCTGTACCTTAAAGACATGCGTCCTTCACAGAAAACAGGTCTTTGAGGGGGCTGTTCACATTGTTCTGTCTTCTCCCTTGAGAACTGGACCCAAGGAACTGGATATGGGATGTTTCCAAGATGTAGATACTAAGGAAGTCATGAGTTGTTTCTAATCTCTGTGATTTCAATGCCTTACTTCCACCAAAAATCACAAAAGGTTACTTACTGTCTGCTCATTTTCCTTTCCTGCACGAGCATTTGTACAAAGCAGAAAAGCAGCAGTAACTTACGATGCTTTAACCACTCGAATAGATAACGGACTTTGAAAGGAGCATAATGGGCCAAATACTGTTCTGCTGACCTGCTCCCAGTCCCCACTGCCCTTCACAGCTACAGAGGTCTGCACGGCAGCTATACTGTGACTGAGCAACGCGTTATTGCTTCCTTTGCCCTCTGCCTGGCTCGTCGGCTCTCCTTTGTGGGATTTGCATACAGCCCTTTGTGAATTCTTCTCAAATATATTTTGAGTATAGTAGAATTCTTTACAACTTGTCAGGAATACACAACAAAGATGCACTAATACCTAAAAGCTTCAATGGAATACAAAGGACTTGCCTTTGGGATGCTTGATTTACTTTCCCTTTTAAGGAAAGTGTTACACAGTGCATCATTCTGGCTGGCATCACACTGGATGTCTGTCAGAAGCTACCTTTTTTAACTGTCAACCCATCAAATTAATTGCTTTGTTCTGAATGTAGGTTGGCTGATAACATACTTTCTTTCTTTTTTTTTTTTTT
>VYXH01011214.1:0-32734 GCA_013397275.1 Burhinus bistriatus | reverse complement strand
TTTTTTTTTTTTTTAAGATATCTTATTCTTTTGTAACCCTTAAAATAGTGTAAATTAAGTTGATCTCTCCTTGTTTATCACGTTGCACTCTTTTATTATGCTAAACCCATGTTCTAGGGCTTTTCAATGTGCTTTTCAACTTGCAGAAAGGATTTTTTTTCCCTCTGTGACATAGCTTACCCTCTTATTTCCCTTTCTTTGCAGCAGTTCTGATCATAAAACAAAACCCTACATGATCAGCCACTAAACTGGTCACAGCTCTTATCTTGACATATTTTCCTAGGATATTCAAAATCATTTAGGTGGCTGTATGATTGTTTTGCCCATATGTTCAAACAACTGTTGCTTTGTTTTTTTATTTTGCCTTTCTTTTTTTTTCTTTTTTTCACATCCCCCTCATCCACCTTAACTTTCACAGTCAAAGCAGGACACAGTGTGCTTTCCATGATTGTCTGGGCAAGTTAGTGTTATTTCAAAAATGTAACGTAAAACCCTCAGTCTCTAGAGTTCTTTCGATGTGGCAAAATACAGTTTCTGGCTTTTTGTCTTTTAATATAGGTCTCAAGTTTCTTACAGAGTGCTATGTCCTGTGGTCTGTGATATAGAGGACATATGAAACAGACACTGTTTTTCCCTTCTGGACTAAGAATCTAAACATCTCTTTCCTGAAATTTCAGATGACTGCTCAATTAACCAGCTCTGCCCCTCTAGTCTTCTGCTTCTTTATATTCAGGCCCTGCCATTTTCTCAGTCAATTCAACATGAGTTTTTGAAAGTAATTTCAGCACATTAAGACCCATAGGATTGGGGAAAATGTTAATGTAAAGCCTGTAGTGCCAAATCCTATGAGATTATGGCCACAGAATCACTCACAAGGGGTGTTTGGCACTCAGGGACAGTGCTCAGCATCTTAATGAAGTACATAAGCCCTCATCACACAAAAGCCAATATTTGCACCTAGTTTTCACAAGAGAAATTGATTCTGTAGAGCTGAATCTGCAAGTAAAACTGTTTCTGTTAGAACTCATGCCAGGAAAAGATTCTGGGTTTTTTTTGCTGTATTGTGTGTGTATGTACACACTTGGCAGGCTTCTCCAAGCATGTTATCCCATCAAGCAACTGTATCTGCAAAGATGTCAATAGGCATCCCAGAGTAGTCTAGCATTTGATATGTTGTAGCACCTTCCTCCTCCTTATCAGTCTTTAAGTATTTGTGGAAGATCATCCTCTAGCAAGAAAAACAAAAAGCCAGTGTTGGATAGAAGGCTTAGCACGCATGAAAAGGTAAATGATAAAATGGAAAATGATGAAATTCCTTTAACAATTCATGTAAAGTTGATCACAACATATGAAGTGTGTCAAACTTGTTTCCAGACACGTGAGGAGCTCCTAAGATAGTTCATTATTTGTTTTTAATATATTTTCTAAACTTATGGCCCTGTTGAAGGTCTCAGTAAATACTGATAAACTCATCATAGAAAGAAGTGATTCTGGTTCTTACTATTCAGGAGACAAAGGCGCAGGTCTCCAAGGATATCTCTCTGTTCCAGGGCCCCTCTGGCCCTACTGAAAGGATGTCCTTCCTTATGACGACGATGGCTCATGGTCATATTACAGAATTACATAGGAAGGTTTTCTCAACCAGGAGAGAAAATTAGCTCTTTCTGAAGGGTATGGCCAAAGCCATCACTGAAAAAAATGACTGAAATTGTGAACACTGACAAGTGGCAGATCATTGGGTGTATGTGCATGTGTTAATGTACAAAATTAAACTACTGAACTCTCAAGCATAAGCCTCCTACTTGCCAGCTGCACCTGGTGCAAGCTGATTGTAAACGTTTATATCATCTAGACTGAACAAAATGGCACATCATGAACTCCCCAATTAATAAAGAGACATGAGACAGAAGCACCGATGAGGAGATTGATCACGTGTTGTACTTCTGTATGTAGACATAGTTAGGAAAACAAAGTGCTTGGGTGCTGGAAAGAGAGTTCTTGAAAGGAACTGCTCTTGGAAAGAAGACAGTGGCCTGGAAAGTAGAAGGTAAAATTGTGGCTGGAGCAAAGATCCTGCAAGACAAGGAAGATCCTAGAGATCACCCTTGAGTGCACCCTCAGCAATTTTGCTGATGACACCAAGCAGTGTGGAGTGGTTGACGTGCTGAAGGGAAGGGATACTATCCAGAAGGACCTAGACAGGCTTGAGAGGTAGGCCCGTGCCAACCTCATGAAGTTCAACAAGGCCAAGTGCAAGGTCCTGCACCTGGGTCATAGCAATCCCAAGCACAAATACAGGCTGGGCAGGGAATGGATTAAGAGCAGCCCTGAAGAGAGGAACTTAGGGGTGTTGGTAGATGAGAAGCTCAACATGAGCCAGCAAGGTGCACTTGCAGCCCAGAAGTCCAACCACATCCTGACCTCCATCAAAACAAGCATGGCCAGAAGGTTGAGGGAGGTTATTCTGCCCCTCTACTCTGCTCTCGTGAGACCCCACCTGGACTACTGTGTCCAGCTTTGGAGCCTCAAACATAAGAAGGATGTGGACCTGTTGGAGTGGGTCCAGAGGAAGGCCATGAAGATGATCAGAGGGCTGGAGCACCTCTGCTATGAGGACAGGCTGAGAGAGTTGGGGTTGTTCAGCCTGGAGAAGGCTCCAGGGAGACTATATTGTGGCTTTCCAGTACATAAAGGGGGCCTGAAGGAAAGCTGAAGAGGGACTTTTTATTAGGGAGTGTAGTGATAGGGCGGGGGAGAATGGTTTTCAATTGAAAGAAGGTAGACTTGGATGAGATATCAGGAAGAAATTTTTTACTCTGAGGGTGATGAGACTCTGGAATAGGTTGCTCAGAGAAAATGTGGGTGCCCCATCCCTGGAAGTTTTCAACGGCAGGTTGGATGGGGCTTTGAGCAATGTTGTCTAGTGGGAGGTGTGCTTGCCCGTGGCAGGGGGGATTGGAAGTAGGTGATCTTCAAAGTCCCTTCCAACTCTAACCGTTCTATGATTCTATGATTTCCATAGCAACAGGTGTAAGAATGTTCTCACCATAACAATTCACAGGGTAACTTTTGGTGAAGCTTTATCCTGTGAGATGGAGTATCTGAATATGAAAACCCTTTGTTTGAGAGAGAATTAAACTGTATTTCTTACTTCAAAGGCAAATTAGCTTGCTACTAGTTTAATATATAAAATATTATAATTCCTCTTTCTTGTTTTAAAAGAAAGAATATTTAAATTTGTGCAAACAAATCTCAATAGCTTGAGATTTTACAGCTGTTCATATCTTTCTCTGTATTTATCTCTATGAGTTGAATGCAAACTGTTTAGTTAAGGTATTTGATTGTTGAAAATCCAAATTGAATGTGATATGAAAAAGATGAAAACAATTTTATATTTTTTTTCCCTTCTTTCTCAACTAGATAAATAATCAGGGAGAAGGATGGAGGAAGAAGTACCCATATGATATGCTCTCATAAAGCACATCCTCAAGTTAAAATCAAGCAGATACTTAAGTGCTTTGCTTAATCAGAATCGAAATCTCTCAGAAAGAGGTAACTATTTGGAGCAGGTAAGAGATTAGATTAGGCTAGTAGAAAAGTAAAATTGGTAATTTATTCCTTCATAGGCCACCCAGAGTTTGCTTCAGGCTCCATTCTTTGAAAAATTATTCATCTGAAAGATTTATTAGCTATTTGCTGACTTTAAATTTCAAAGCTCTTCTGTCATTTTCCTGGAAAGTAATTGCATGTGCAGTAATTGTTATGAGTGGGCTGGCTCCTTCTATGTCTTCATGCTAAAATTTTACTGAGGGATTAAGTCCTATGCTTTGTCAGTATCCTATGGGATATAAAATCTCCATGAGGAATTAGCTTGGATGCTTAAAATTTGCGTTTGTACAAGTCAAAGTAGCCTCCATGTTTCACCAAGATTGAAACTTAAAGAACCACAAGCACAGGCAAAATAGTAAATTCATGTATCTAGGTAAATGTGCTATGTGTGTGTGAAAAAGATTTCTCTAGACATAACTATAATCCTTTTGATTTTTTAATTTAGGGCTTTGGTTTTTTTTTTTGTTTTCCTTTGCATGCAGGCATTAGTCTGGTTTTATAGAGTTATTAGCAAGTATTGGGTCATTAGTTGGCTAGTCAAGCCAGTGACTATGGATCAAGGCTATATCTAGAAGATTTAAAGAATCCCTTGATGATAATATTAAAAAATGATAAGTGATATTATCATGAGTCCTTTTGGCACAAAACAGCAAAATCTTTTTACATGTAAACCAGAAAATGATTGGTCTCTCCCTTGTTCATCTATTTACAAGATAAGCATAACCTTGATTCTGTTTTCAAGAGTGTTCCTACCAGGGACCAAGCAGTTCTCTTCAAATCTGCTGCTACTGTGTGGATCTGAATGTTTTACTGGATGCAGGGACCACACAGCCATCCCACACATAGCTGTAGCTATCTCATGTTCCCAGAAAAGGAACACATACAGATAAAAATTTTCCCAATAAGATTGGTCCAGGTCACGTAAACCATTAATACAGTCAAAATCTTTTTAAGAGCTCAACAAATATTACGTTATTTTTTCCAAAGATGAGCAATTGAATCAAGCCCTAGGTCCTCATTGGAAGGATTCAGTTAAAAATATACTGCTTTGGTCTTGCGTTTGGAGAGAGCTAAGCAAATGAGCAACATGCTCACACCCCGTAGTATTCAGGGTTAGAAACAGGTAGAGAGAGGTCTCTGCTGGGCTCAGAGGTTTTCTTTATAAAAAAAGAAAAGCAATCATTCTATCATTCTCTGTTTATATCAGACTTCATTTGACTTGACCAAAAGCCTTTTTCACTCACACTGTTTCAACAAATTTTTCAGGTCAATATTTTTGTGCTTTTGTAGCGTGCAAACGTCCAGAGTAAAAGTCTATCTGCAGTAGATCTGGATATTGGTGTTTACTTAGGAGCCAAGCAGATGAGAGCTTTACTCACTCACTCACTTCCACATGCTGCGTTATGTTTCTGCTTCCCTGCAAGCAGCAGGGAGGTCACTGCTGGATGTGGATGGTTGCACGAAAGCCATATTGGTTCCTGCCATGCTACTGCTCACCACCCTCACAGTGAATAATTTCTTCCCAATATTGATTCTAAATCTACCCTCTTCCAGTTTGAAGCCATTACCCCTTGCTCTATCACTACATGCCCTTGTAAAAAGTCCCTTTTCAGCTTTCCTTCAGGCCCCCTTTATGTACTGGAAAGCCACAATATAGTCTCCCTGGAGACTGCTCACCACTTGGACGTTGACCCGTTGACCTCAACTCTTTGAATGTGGCCATCCAGCCAATTCCTTATTCTCCAAGCAGTCCATCCAGCAAATCCATATCCCTCCAGTTTGGAGACAAGGATGTCATGTGGGACAGTGTCAAATGCTTTGCTCATGTCCACGTAGATGACATCAGTTGCTCTTCCTTTATCCATAAATACTGTAACTCTGTGATAGAAGGCCACCAAATTTGTCAAGCATGATTTTCCCTTAGTGAAGCCATGCTGGCTGTCACCAATCAGCTCCTTATTTTCTGTGTACTTTAGCAGAGTTTCCAGGAGGATCTGTCCCATGACCTTGCTGGGCACAGAGGTGAGACTGACTGGCCTGTAGTTCCCTGGGTCTTCCTTTCTTCTTTTTTTGAAAATGGGGGTTACGTTTCCCCTTTTCCAGTCAGTGGGAACTTTGCTGGACTGCCACAACTTCTCAAACATGATGGATAGCAATTAGCAACTTCTTCCACAAGTTCCATCAGCACCCGCAGATGAATCTCACCAGGTCCCGTACATCTTCACATTCCTCAGATGGTCTCGGACCTGGTCTTCTACAGTGGGTGGTTCCTCATTCTCCCAGTCCCTGTCTTTATCTTCTGCGACTTGGGCAATATGGGTAGATAACTTGCCGGTGAAGACCAAGGTAAAAATGTCATTGAGTACCTCAACCTTCTCCAATACCCTGGGTGACCAGGCCTGCCATTTCCTTCTGGAGAGGACCCACATCTTCCCTAGTCTTCCTTTTGTCCCTGATATACCTGTAGAAGCTTTTCTTGTTGCCCTTGATGTCTCTGGCCAGGTTTAATTCTATCTGGGCTTTAGCTTTCCTAACCTGATCCCTGGCTGCTCAGGCAATTTCTCTATATTCCTCCCAGGCTACCTGTTCTTGCTTCCACCCTCTGTAGGCTTCCTTTTTGAGTTTGAGTTTATCCAGGATCTCTTTGTTCATCCACGCAGGCCTCCTGGTGTTTTTTGCCTGACTGTCTCTTTGTTGGAATGCATCGCTCCTGAGCTTGGAGAAGGTGACCCTCAAATATTAGCCAGCTTTCTTGGGCCCATATCAACAGTTCAGTTAAATGACAGTGTTTCTACCATAAAAAAGTAGAATTAGAACATTTCTCCAGTTTAAAGGAGATTATAGTCTATACAGACAAGGTCAGCACAGTAGAAAAGAGAAAGGACAGAAAGTAAGAGTGACTCCTGCAAAAAGTTCAATGGTAATGAAATTATATTGCCCCTTAAGTGACGTGTTAGGTACTTCTTTATTTTGTTGTTTTGCCAGGATTAAATCAAAAAGACAATTGCTAAATGGATAAACAAGGAAATGGTGAAGTGTGAAACTGAAGACTGAGAATAGTGGATAAATTAGTCAGGAATATGATATTGAGAAAGAATCATGAGGTTTGATGTTTTCATTACAGGGTTTGGTCCCTACTTCAACGATCAATTCTGGATTGTCTGCTCTGCTTACAGACCCTTTTCCCAAAGCCATGATGCTGACAGAAAGGAAAGCTGTCTAAGATCTAGAGCCTAGGAAGAAATAAGTTCATGTTTCTGAGCTTGGGCAAAGCAAACCTGGATTGGGCTGGATCCTGTCACAGGGGAAAACCAGTTAGTTCGCATGGTTCAAACCACACTAGGATAGAAGCAGTTCATTGATTTATTAACAACACATTAACAAAGATCAATAATAACACAAGTGATCAATCTTGATACTAGACAGTTAGAGAGTGTTAAATCACTACATGTTTCCCAGCCCCTGTAACTAATCCCCAGGAGCACAACCTCCCTGGCACCCCGCAGCTCCCAGGTAGCCCCCCTCTGCCCATGGCCCGTGGGTCACAAGCACACCTGCACCCCCGTGTGGGTCCCCACAGGTGTCCCCGTGGCCGCCCGGTCCCTGTCGGGGTGGGGGACATTGCCGGCCCCCATGGGGTTGCGCTGCCCAGCCCAGCCCGACCTGGGCCGGGGGTGACGGCCGGGTGGCACTGCTACAGGGTCTCCCCCACCTGACAACTGCTCATCCTGCCTGTATGCCTCTTTTCAGGCTGGCTCCCTCTGTATTTCTGTTTCTGATCCTGTGCCTACAACACACACATGCCCCATGCACACTCACAGTCCCGCCCTAACAGCTGGGGCTATCGGGACCACCACAAATGTGGGTCATGTGAGCACCACCACAAACTCAATATACTCTTATCTCCAGCAATTGCTCTATGAACAGTTTTCTGCAAGAGATTTTAAGGCTTTGATCTCTCCTTGCTCCCTGAAATTTGATGAAAGGGAACTGAATAAACTACCTGACTTACTTACACTAGTTATTACCGAGAATAACATACATGCACGCAAAAATTAAGATGATGTGAAGTCCCTTAGGGAAAATATTCCTGAGTTACCAGACTCTAAGTAATGGACATCCAGGCATTTGATTTTATCGGAATTTGGCTCAGCATTTTATACAGTGGAGATTAATGAGCCCTGAGCGCTATCAAACTTTTATGAAGAATATATAAACTTTTATTCTTGGTAGAATCATCTCCAAAACAATCTTGTAGCACAAATACATGATGCAACTGGTACCACTGTCCACTGCTTTAATCATTTGATATTATTGTGTGTTTTTGAAAAAGATTTCTTTCTGGACTTGGACTTAATCATGGATTTGGTAAAGTTTGAAGTGTTTGTTATTCAAATATTTAAAATGACCAAATAAAACAAAAACAAAAACAAAAACAAACCAAAACAAAACAAAAAAACAAACAAAAAAAATAAACAAAGAAAAGGTTGTGGGTTTTTTTACGTATTATGACAGTAGACTAGAAATAATATCCATTTTTGCTAGGGTATGAATTCATATGAACCTGGTTTTAAAGTTCAGTTCAAGAGCAATTCAATGTCTGACCCAACCATTAGGAGGTGGGAATTCGTTAGGAGGACATCCCAGTCTATTTGAAGATAACTAATTCAAAGCATACTTGATTTTATTTTCTATGGAGTGGATATTTTATTTTTAATATGCCCTCTGAACTCTTGAAACAATAGCTGTCATTTGGCTGATTGGCTTTACTACGTAAGTGAAATGGGAGATTTACTCTTCTGAAGACATTAATTTCATGTATGTACATGAAAATTACAGCATCAAGTCTAAGTTGATCAGTCTGTAGTCCCTCTATATTTTATGGGAAGATTAATACACCCTGCTCTAAATGAAGTGTACATTTTTCTCTCCATTCACTGTAAAAGACAGGAAAGACTGGATGACTAATTTGATCAGTCTCCTTACCTTTTGGCAGCTAAAGTTACAGCAATGCCTCTTTTAGGGCATGATTTTCTACTTTGTACTATCTGTTCTCTTTATTTCTACTGTGCAAGTCCACAGATCATCTGTCCTTTCTGTCTGAAAAGCTGCTCTCTTGTTTATCAATGGCATCCTAGCTTTGTGCCTGGAGTAAAAGCTTAGCTATGTAAAAACTTGTGAAAAGTAACAGATAAAGATGCAAAATACTTTCACTTCAGGCTGAGGAACATTACACTGCCCACTTCATAACTTTCTTTATCTTCCTTCTGTTGAATGCTAATTTTCTTCATGAAAATACCAGACTAAAATTAGAGTCTACAATATGGAATTTAGAGATCTTTATTATCTCTTTACTTCAGCCAGTCTTGCATAAGCAGCCCCTATATACAGAATAACTGATGTGCAGAACAGGTGTTGCCTGAAAGATGCTACTAGTAGTACTTACAATACATGGATAGTGTTCAGATTCACAGTTTGTCACTTTGAGCATAACAGCTTTCATGCAGCCCTCATTTTCTTTACATATGTATTTTCCTCTCTTTAGCCCAAATGTAATTCCCAATTCTATCATAAATAGTTCTGATGATATTATTTTCCTTGAAGGTGTGTTCAAATCTTTTCTGAAAAGGTAGTACTGGTGAGTGAATTGTAGCCACTGCATGGTCAAAATGTGTGCAAGTACTGGGTAACAAACAATAACAAAGCTCAGCATTAGAAGATCCAGGTGAATCTGTGACTACCAGACTTCTTGTGCAATGCTGTAGGTTAATTCAGAAACATCTATATTTTCCAAACTATGTCAGCCTTTTGCTTTCTAACTTCTATTATTATACACTCAATCTCCAAATTATGACACTGTTTTCATAAAATTTCTTGAGAGTTTATTGGTTATAGAAAGTTTTTTGTGTGTTTTAGAGCAGAGCTTGTCAGACAGTCTGATAACGAGTCTAGGAGCTATATGTCAGATATGTTGGGAACATTCCTAAAAGGTAGACACTTGACCTATCACTGCAAATTCATCTATATAATTTATTTTTAAATAACCTATAATAACCACCAGAGGGCTCAGACCTGTAGCTATTTTATAAAGCTGTCACTTAAGTTGGTTTCTGGGTGGGGTTTTTTTGAAATATCATGGACTGGATGAAACAGAATATTTAACAGAATTTACAACAGAACATACATTTATTTAGGTAATAAACATTTAAAAATATGTTAAATGCACTCTTATTCTTTGATTAACAACTATGTTTCCATAACCAATTTAAAACACGCATTCTCACAAAACCATTAAGAATTGTTTAACTGTGGCATTTCTGCATTTACATGGTGCAGCCTTAGGAAAAATGACATTTGAAATATCAAATATATGGAGGGTGGGAAATATCAAGTACCCCGCTAGCCCAGACAAGACACATAGTACTATTCAGACTCCCCAAACTTGGACCCACGTTTGTGTAAAGCAAAATTCACAGTCAGCTTCCCCCCAGATATGAAGAGTTTATCTGCATTAACTTAAGTTATGTCATAGTAAGACTTTCAGTTGCCCTTCTTGTCTTCCTCTGCATTCAACAGAGCAAACCAGAGGAAAGAGTATCACACCTCTCCTACCCACCATGATGTGTCTTCCTCTCACCTCCAACCTGAGTAGGAGCACAGCCAAACAGCCCAGCTATCTCTTAGCTTCAGACAATTGATTACCCATTGCTGATGGCTCGTTAGGATCTTTTTTTGCCATCAGAGAAATAAGATCTGGACCTTCCAACGTGAGTAATGGGCAAGGCTTAAGAACTATATGGGAGAGGTACATGACTCATGGTGTGCTGGCCTGAAGTATCAAGGGAGCAGAGTTGATGACCTGGAAGGTCTCTGTCAATAATATGGTCCTAAATATGATATCCATGCCGCTGTCATCTTTTACAAAATAAATTATAATTAAGAGCATATCATGGAGTTTATTTAATGTTGTTATTGGGAATAATTAGCGTACTAACGCAGTATAATGCAAAGCTGTCAGTTGTCAGGAGAAATAACATGTCTGACTGGAATATAACATGTTGAATAATTTCCTTCAAAAGACTTTATCTCTTTTAGAGAGGTATTCCTAGAAGTCACAATTAAAATATTAATAATAAAAACTGAGAAGAGAAAAAGATTGAATCTGAACATAATGTTGCAAGGTTTAGGAAGAAAATATATGAACCACAGAAATGATTCTACCTTGGCTAAATTAAATTCTTAGGAATACAGTGATCAGCGAAGTCTGCAGATTTTTATGTGAGATGTGAGGTGATTTGTATCTTTTGCTAATTCTCTCCATTTTGTCACTTCTGTCACATTATTGTTTTCTAATTGTTTCAACAAGTTAAAATGTAATAAAACTGTTATTCAAATATCAGAAACACCAAACTGCCTTTTCAGCATTATATTCTGAATTTTGATAAAATAGTAAGAAATAAAGTAGGCTTTAATGAACAGATTATCATCTTCTGTGAATAGAGCTGGCTCCAACTGTTCATTGCAAACAATCTATTTGATGAATCTTTCAAATTTTTTTTTTCTGTTTCCCAATTTTTGTGAAGAGAGTTTGATTTTCGTAAATTCATTAATTTTTTAATTCTTGGACTATCTGACTAGTTTCTGAAAACAGTGAGTTACAGCAGAGCATTTTATTTTAACAGCTTTTCTCCATAAGAGGAATTTTAAAACGTGTTGCATACTTAAATAATCAGTTCCATTTGTAAAAACAATATTTTAGTAGTGTATAATAGATTACATATTTTAAGATGAGAACTGTGTGTGTCAGAGGAATTTTACTCTCCCTGAGTCTTTGACTTATAAACTTACTAGTTTGATAAAATGCCAGGCAGGAATGTATTGAACTAAGGCACCAAGCAGGTCTCTGTGACACCTAGCTTTTTATATACACATAAGTGTTTGCACAAATGGACAAGGTGAGAGAAAAAGTGAAGACCAAGGATGCTTATCATAATAATTGTTTCCCATTATAGACTAAATGAAATTGAGTCCATTATTAACTTTGTGGGGTGTTCCTGCTGCTGCCTGTCTGATTACAAGAGCAAATTGTGTTTCATGGGTTTACCCAGGAATAAAAATTTGCAGTACGCTGCAAGCTGCCACTACTACTTGCCTTATTATATTTTAGTCAGTGCAACTTTCCTCATACTCATCCTCCGTCTCCCTCAGTGTTGCTTCTCTTAGGATACATTACTAATATTTAGAGTCAACTTCAAGAATGGCTCCCACCCTAACTTTTATCTCACCCTCCCAGAGGAAGTTCTTCCTGTCTCAGAATTGACTCCATAATCTTCTGCATTTTCCATTGAAAGCCCTCTGGTCTCTTTTTTGTGAGTTTATTCCTTAGAGCAGAGCGAAGAGACCAGAAGTCTCCTCTTCTTGGTATCATTTCTCTGGCCAAATTAAGCTTCTGATAATTTTCCCTTTCATGCTCCTTCAACCAGCAGTTTCTGTACCAGTAGTAGATTCTGGTCCATTGATTTTCCACACTGAAACCTGCTATCATAGTTGGCCCAGAGCAGGTTCTTTATTATTTACTGTTACCACTTCTCCTGGGTATTCTTCTTCTTTGACCTCTCTCCCATTAACTGCTTTTGTCTTCTGACCTAATTTCTCCTTGCATTTATGTTTTTGCTGTCCATCCATTTCTTCTATCACTCCCTTCTGGATGGATGGAAATTCTTGGTTCCCGAAGACCCCAGCTCTCTGTCACTAGAGGAAGTGATGTCTCTAGTGAGCTTTGACTCTTCAGCCAAAATGACCCAATATTCTCCAACCTAGTGTTGAACTACTTACAACCCTGTTGCCTAAAGGCAACCTGTCTCATTGTCAGGTATTTAAAACCCTAGAAAAATGCCTTTGACACACAGCCACCTATCCCTGCTCCATTACACCTGTTCTATCATGCTCTTGCATAGTTTAACATTTAATGGCAGATTTCTTCCTCAGCCTTACAGGCTTTAGATATCAGTTCTGGATTTCCCTGATGTAGGTAACTGAGAAAAGCAAAAAGAGTCAAGGAAAAAAAAGGAGTAATGGGTGGCTGTTGAAAGAAAAAAAAATTGTAGACATATTTATTGAACCAGTAATTCAAACTAAGGGATCTGTTGGAAGTAATTGTGGCTCCATCTGTGTTTGTCTGCTTAGATTTGTTCATATGATTCTATGATTCTATGTGCTGGGTTTTGTTCCAGTGGAACTAGGTCACAGGAGGAACACAGGGAATGGTCTGTACTTGCACCTTGTCCTGGCAGGCAGGCACACGTTCTTGTGTGCCAGAATCAATCCACACACATTTACAATATCCATAGAAAATGTCAAAAGCTGAGGTACAGTTTTTTCCCCCTCAAGTGATAAATTTGGTGAGATACGTAGCTTTTCCAGCGCATCTTTTCCTTAGCACTGTCTAACAGGACTTTGTTCCACTCAGGTGTTTCTTGGATCTCAGAGGAAAGCTTAAAAATTCAGGCTGAAAATTTAGGGCTGATTATGAGCATCAGTATTTTGTGCACAGTGTAGATATTTCTAATGTAAGCAATGATTCGTTTCTGTGGGAATCTGAAGTCTTTTCTCCTGGAAACTATTTGATTTTCTTTTTCTTTTCCATTGCCTGACTTGAAAGAGAAATATAATTACCATTACAAGACCACACAAGCAGAGTACGTTCAAACTGATAAACCTTCATTAAAGCTTCAGATTTAATCTGACCATTTGGCAAGCACCCTTGTTAGAGATTAATTTTGTCTATGACACTTCTGAATATGAGACACCAAACTAAACAGATACACTCTAACAGCAATAGTTTTCTCCTTTTTTTTTTAATAAATGACCATCTGTAGAAGATTGGTGTAAAAATAAGCCACCAACTTCTTGTAGTTAGATTTTTTTTCTTCTTCTTCAACCTCTGCTGTTGAAGAAGAGTACATGGGATTGACTTGCCTTAATTATCAGGTGTTGTGATGCAGTGCATTCTCATTTTGCTCCAATGGTATATGTGAACTATGTTTATTTCCCAGGTGTCAATGGGAACTACATGTGGGAAGCTGCTGTATGAAGACATTCTGTTATATATAACTTACTGAGATGATAATACAGTCCAGCTTTTTTCCATACTCCGCAGCAGACAGAAATCTACAAACACAAGCTTACACTCATAAAACCCCTCTGGATCAAGGGCAATGATCTTTCCAGGGCAAAAAGGGTTAGGAAGCAATAAATCTTGGTTTTAAAGAAATTTAAAATTAATAATCTTAATTTGATTCAAATGCCTAATTTTGAATTATTTGAAAAGGCAGAAGAACATATTTTTTACCTTGGATTAATTTTGAATCTTTCAAAGTTGAAGGCAAAAAATTGTTTGGTTAGTATCAACTGGACTGAGCCTCAAGTCTCTCTAGTTCACTTCAGTGGATCAGTTAGTGCCTTTACCAACCACAGAGATACTGTTGGGAAAAATGAATATCACACCAATAAGAGTTTTGAAAATTCATAAAGAACAAGTTTTTACCCAATTCCTTGTTTAGGTTTTGAGACTGGGTAGTCAATTTTTAGACTCCTTTTTTGAAAATAGCAACCATTATGCCTACCTTCAACTTGGAAAAAAGTTTGATGTTTATTTCTTTAAGTACATATTTTTCCCTACTTATAGGGTATGAAATTTATGAGAAAAGATAAAAAAAATACCTTCTTTGGTGATACTTTTTTTAAAAAGTCATACTCTCCTGGATTCATATAGCTCTAGCTATTTTTAAGTTTGCTGGATAAGATCAAACCTAACAAATTACATCTGCTGTAAGAAGGCCTTTTGTGGACAACTTAGTTTACAGCCTGATTTAGCAAAATAGCTTCCTGGGAAAAAAAAAAAAGTATATCAGAATGTATAACAGAAAAGGAATTTTGATGTGCAATCAGCATTTACACAACAGAAACACTGTAGTAGGTTATGAGTCAGGTTACAAGGCAAGATTTGTACTAAGCCAGCTGGTCTAGAGAGAAAACAAGAACTTCCAAGCTCCTTGAAATAGATCTTTTTGTGAAAAAAAAAAATCTAGTATTTTCTTCAACCAAGATAAACAATGTTCAATGGACAGCATTCATCAAGAGGGAGAAAACAAACGGACAAGAGAACTCCAGATCTAATCAGACTTGTTAAATGTGGCCCTTAAACCACCTTGTTTCTCAATTATTTTTTCTTCTTGTTTTCTTTGTTTCTTTTTTCTCCCTTATTCTCTTTGCTTCAGTGTAAATGCTATTGTTTTTGTAGCTTTCTACACTGAAAGAATTTGATTGAGATACTCATGCAGAATGTTATATGTAAGAGTGTTCGCTGTATACACAGCAGATAGCAGATTTACGCATATGTTTTCCATTAATGCTGTTGCACTGAATTTAGCAATCTCCATAAAAGCAAGATGAATATATATTGTATTCCGGTACCTGATCACTGACACAGTTCACTTCAAACAGACAGTGGGGTATGAAACAACAAAGCAAAGCACTCAGCAACCAAACAGTAGAGAAGAGAAGGAACGAAAGGAGAAAAGAAAACCACAAAATAGTGAACAGAAGATATTGTGTATAAAAAAATCCCTTTTCAAACAGTGTAACATTTTTTTAACAACAACAAAAAAGGTTGAAAATCCTGAATTTCTTTGTGAAAACCACTGGTATTTTTAGCGGAGCTCACCCAAATATATCTACGATGCTGTACTGTCCAGAATACAGGGCAGAGAATGGGACAATCCATTTCTTCCCATTCTGTTTCACAGAATCCTGGAAGACAAAGTGGTCTGGGACATTTTGCATCTTTTACCCTTGCTCTCGCACAGGTTATACTTTTGGGGCATATAAAGCTGCCCCACTGCACCAGACACTCCCCTTTTCCAAAGCCACATGTCTGTTCTGCTCTCACTCAAGCAGTTTGCATCATTCGGAAGCCAAGGATGAGCTCCAGCTCTGCGAGGAGGTGCACTACCTTCCCTATAAGGCTGCATATGAGCTTTCAAACTTTGCCCATAAAGTTTTCATCAGTTTTACAGCTATGAAATATTGTCACAACAACAGTAGCTTCAACCTACTACCTAACCTGGAATACTTGAGGAGATTTTGCATAGCATAGCTGGTTATCTGACCGAAAGAGATATTGCACAGCATACCAATAATTAACACAATCGATGAATTATTGCTTTGTGCCAAGATAGCACAAAGGTGCGTTTATCTTGCATACCACATCTGGAATGATAAGCCTAATTGATACAAAACACAGCTTTTTTCTCTCCAGTAAATTATCATGCATGTAAGCTGTGCTTTTCAAATTCACTTTTATCAGTAGCTCTCCTTGGAGTTTTTTGGAGACTCACTGACATTTCTGACTCACTATTAATAAATATTTTAGGGAGTAATGTAACAAAACCTCAAAGATTCTCAATTAAAAAACAAACAAACACAACACAACAATAAATAATTACATTTAATAATATCAGTGAGAAAGAAAAATCTTACAGACTCACTTGACAAACTACAAAAAATAGAGCAGAAGTTTGTCTTTGGTATAACCAAAGTCATACAACTCCAGATAGAGACTTGTCATTTTCTTTTTTAAACAATGCTTTTACAAGTAGAGGCCAAGAACCTTTAAAGAACGATTGAAACTCCCCAACCCCAGCATGTGCTGTCCAAAATCCCTGTTAAAGATTTAGTCTCAGTGCTCCCATGATTTATTTTCTGATTTTAGTATTACTGTCTTTTTTATAATATTTCATTTCCCTTCCCCTTGGAAAAAACCCCGCATTTAAAATAATACCTCAAGCTACTCATGTAGGTATAGATTTTCAAGAAAGAAAATAATCTGATTTTTAGGAATGCAACAATCATTCCTATTCACCAAAATGGGAGTAGCAGACAGATGTTTTTTAAATGTGTTCATAAAAAAGATCTGACAACAGGAATTCCTCTATCTCCCTGGATTACTTGTTCCAGCATTTAACTATCCATACAGTTTAAGAATTTTTTTTTTTTTCATAATAACTGATTTAAATCTCCTTTTCTAAAATTAAGTCAATTATGATTTGTTCTGTCCTCAGGAAAAGTGGAGATCATGAATTGTCTTTCTAATAATCTTTTATATATTTGAAGACTATTTTAGTGTCTCCCCTTAGTCTTCTCTTCTTTTTTACACTAAACAAAGCACTGCGTTCAGCCTTTCTTCACAGGTTATTCTTCCTAAATCTCCCATCATTATTTTGCTCTTCAGTTTTGTTCCAGTATTCCTACAACTTACTTAAACTTTGGTGTATAGAGCTCGGCATAATAATCCTTTTGAAGCCACATCAGTGCTAAACTGATCAGAATAATTCAAATAATTCTCTCCCCTGTTGAACATAGAAAGTTTCTGTTTGGCTGTGTCTGTTTTCTCTGTCTGGTCTAGTGACCTTAGTGAACTCCTAATCCACTCTTGCTGTATCCTCAGCTGGTCACCATCAGACAAACAGCTCAGTCCATAGGCATCAGGCACCATCTTAAGAGGTGACAGCTTTGGGCTCATATGAGGAAAACTGTCACTCTGTGGCTGCTTCTCCTTTGCTCTACCCAGGGTACAATCAGTCAATGACTCTTGAAGCCCAAGTATCATGGGAAGAGGCTGCATGGCAGGGGGCTGCTCTCCAGGGGTGGCTGTCACTGCCCATGACATTCAGCTGAGATGGGTGTGTGACTCTGTGCATGTTCCTGCATCAAGTATCCAACTAAAAACATGTACAACTTAGTGGTATACACACTTTAAGGATGAGCACTTCTTCAATCAGTCACCAAAGAGCAATCATGTGCCTCCACTGGCAGTTTTCAGAATTGCCCATGGTATACATTGCATGTAGAAGGACATTCAAGATTGTCTGGATGAGCTAGATCTCCTCTACAGTAGGATTCCCTAGAGCTGGATGTGATGAAGATGTAGCCCAAGGGTAGGTTATTGCCAGGTCAGAGCAGGATCTGGCTAAATAAGAAGTGCAGTCTTAATCCATTTCAGAATGACATTTACCTTTTCTTAAGTGTCATCACATTGTTGACTTCTATGTAGTTTATCTTCCACTTCGGCCCTTTAGTGCTACAAAACTCGCCCACACCTTTTAAGCCTCTCAGTATTTGGCATGATTTCCTCCCCACCTGGGCCACGTAATAATACAATGGACTAGAATGGTCTGACGTGAAGGAAAGAAAAAGTGGAGAGCAAGAGACTAGAACACTATGGCAGCCCCTTAGTGTACCTGGTTCCCATGGCTCCTGCTGTTTGAAAAATAATAACTATAATCAATCACTCTTGACAACATATGGATCGTGGCCACAGAGGGTGAGGTACCAGGATCCCAAGTCCTAACAAGTCCTGGGCTTGCACAGCCGGTGGAAAGTACCGGAATAGTCCATTGTCTGAGCTGGGCCAGAGTGGAAAAGTAGCTGATGAAAGTCAATTACCTTGGATCCTATAAGCAGCAATTCTAGTAAAGACCCTTTGAGATCTTCTGGATCGCAGTGGGCTGTGGCCAGTATCTCCCTTGAGTTGGGACACCACTCAGGCTGACACCTCGAGGCCAGGCCAAGAGAATCCTTCTCGAGCCTCAACTACCGCCCATTGAGGAATGTCAATGCATCGTGAGTATTTATCCTAAATTTGAATAAGGGAAATTTTGACTATAGGCTAGCCTCTCTTCCATCCAACTCTCCACCTATATGTTTATGATATACATATTATCTTTATGGATGTGTATGTTCTTCTGTCCATCCATGCACATGTAGGACTTAAAAGTGGTACCTTTTGGCTTGTTAGAGTCTCACGCTATTAAGAAATTCCCCATCCTAGCAATCAGAGACCTCTGTGTGTGTGTATGCTTATATGCCTTGCTTATATATGTGTGTGTGTATTAATTTGAAATCTGTGCTTTTGTTTATATGTATTGATTTGGGATACCTTATAGTAGGTTAGTATGAATCTTGCCGTCTTCGAATCTGTAATTAACTCGCTGTTCAGTTATTTTGTTAAATCACTTTGTAAGACTTTAAATTGGTTAATGATTAACTGCTGCTAAAATTCAACCTCTTGATTTACCTCAAATCACCAATAAAGTTTGAACCACTACTAAATCATAACCGTGTCAAATATTTCCATCCGCGACAGACCCTAGGTGATATGTAATCCTTTGGCTTGCCCAGATGTTCCCTGGTTTATGTATGTACTAACAGGTAAGTGTACTACTTCACATTTGCCTTTATTGAATTTAATGTCCTTTGCTAGATGATATGTTTTCTTAGCCCAGAGCATAACTGAACGTGCAACCACGCACTAGGTAGTGTTTGTTAATTTCAGTGACTGATTCTGCGGCTCTTGATTACAATATTGCACTGCACATTTATCTTCTCAGCAACGTCTGTGACTTTTCTGCACAAAGTAGGGAACACTGTCATCTGACGTGGGGTTTTGTAAGAGGTTTCATGAGAGCTGAACCAAAGCGTTTATGATCCAACTGTGTTTCTTCCTTTACTCCGCATACGCACTAAAAATCTCATGTCTGTCACAAAAGGAAATAAGTTTGTTGCTACCCTCGGCTTAGTTTTCCTCTTGGAGCTGTTGGTATGTTGGAAGTAGAGCCTCCGTCTTGTATTGCACAAGCTCTTGGAACATCTTTGGAAGCATTTTCTTCCATGGTGATTTATTTCTTATGATCATAGAAACTGAATGCTGTTGCACTGTATTGTGGTCATTGTCATTGTCATGTTCTCGTGAACACTGCAAATTACCATGATCATTGCTTCAGGAAAAGATCCTTTTCCCTGCCTATGGTGAATGAATAGTCCAATCATTCTGAGATATTTTTGCCCCATAGTGGTTTCATAGTTAGGAACTTTGGCTTTGCTGTCATCTGGCAATCATCTGTGCAATGTATTCTGGGTATTTTATTTTTTTTATGACAAACCAAATCTTATATCAACTGAACTTTAGATTTTCAAATCTTTCCATTGTAAATGTGAATGTGCTATCCCAACTGCAGTAGTTCTTAGCAAGTCTGACACACTGTACAACGGAGAACAAATATTGTATGCTTTTGTGTTTTGACTTTTTTTAAAAAATACGCTTTTTAATTTCATCGCTCTTTTATTTTAACTGTTACATATGTATTGCAAAGGGGCCTAATTATCCTCCTTTTGGTGTCTTCCTGTGAGCTATTTACTCTTTGTTCTCTTCAGAACCCGTACAATGAAACAGGCACACTTAGGGTACAATTCACATGACAACTGTTGTCACGAGATGAGAAGAACCATACTTCAGAAATACTCATGTTTTTCCCATAATTGTAAAGGAAACTTGTCATGACTTGCTCACATGTAGTTCAGACTTGCATCTTAGGAACCTGAGAAAAAATGACGACATGAAATTTGAGCCACAGGTCCTCTTTATGTACCACATAAAAGACATTGTCCAGACTTGCAGAATATGAACCAGCATCTTTTTCCTCCTATATCACCTCAGTGATATAAAGATATAGTGACAAAGACATAATAGTATCCAATATCAGGTGGATTGAGAGCTGGCTGTGTGACAGAACTCAGAGGGTTGTGATTAATGGAGCAATGTCAAGTTGGAGGCCCGTAACCAGTGGTATCCCCCAGGGGTCAATACTGGATCCAATCTTGTTCAACATATTCATCAATGACCTGGATGAGGGGACAGAGTGTATGCTCAGCAAGTTCGCTGATGATACCAAACTGGGAGGGTGGCTGACACTCCAGAGGGCTGCACTGCCATCCAACGTGACCTGGACAGGCTGGAGTGCTGGGCAGAGAAGAACCTAATGAGGTTCAACAAGAGCAAGCGTAGGGTCCTGCACCTGGGCAGGAAGAACACTAGGCATCAATATGGGTTAGGGGTGGACCTGCTGGAAAGCAGTTCTGAGGAGAAGGATCAGGGGGTCCTGGTAGATAGGAAATTATCCATGAGCCAGCAATGTGCCCTTGTCCCCAGGAAGGCCAGTGGAATCCTGGGCTGCCTAGGGAAGAGTGTGGCCAGGAGTTCGAAGGAGGTCATTCTCCCCCTCTACTCGGCACTGGTGAGGCCACAACTGGAATACTGCATCCAGTTCTGGGCTCCCCAGCTCAAGCGGGACAGGGAACTACTGGAGAGAGTCCAGCGTAGGGCAACAAAGGATGACTGGGGGATTGGAGCACCTCCCTTATGAGGAAAGGCTGAGCGAGCTGGGACTCTTTAGCCTGGAAAAGAAAAGGCTGAGGGGAGACCTTATTCTTGCTTATAAGTATCTAAAGGGTGGTTTGAAGGAGGATGGAGGCAGAGTCTTTTCAGTGGTTCCCAGTGACAGGATGAGGGGCAACGGGCACAAGTTGGAACATAGGAAGTTCCATTCAAACATAAGAAAAAACTTCTTTAGGGTGAGGGTGACAGAGCACTGGACCAAGGCTGCCCAGGGAGGTTGTGGAGTCCCCTTCTCTGGAGATTTTCCAGACCTGCCTGGATGCAGTCCTGAGTAATGTGCTCTAGGCATTCCTGCTTCAGCAGAGGAGTTGGACTAGATGATCTCTAGAGGTGCCTTCCAACTCTAAAAATTCCGTGATTCCATGATCATGACCTACTTAATTTAGTTTAGTCTGCATCAGCTTCTGAGAATGCCATGTTTAGGAAATGCTCCTAAATTAAAGAAATACCACATCTTTTGCCTCCTTCCTATCCATCAGGCCAGTTGCCTTCTGTATTCCTCACATTCCACAGTTTGTTCACTGACCTTCCTTGGGTTCTTGAGACTCAACATAATTAACTCATACTGAGTTTCAGCTGTTTGTCACTTTAGAAATAATATATATATATGTATATATATAGGCACACATACATATATATAAATTATTTTAACTGGCCATGAAGAAGTATTTTCTACTAATCTTGAAGACAGACATATGATTTAAAGTCATTTATATGGCAGCTTATGGGAGCCAGTTAGCTTTTCAATTTTCCAAATTCTACAGTCGCTGTAGTACTTTATTAATCAATTGCATGGTTGTTGGACTGAATTTATTTTTTTACAATGCTTTTATCTTATTAATATATTTATTCTATTGCTAGAGAGGAGAATTGTCTTGACAGCTCTTTCTCCTATATGGAGACTGATTTATGTCATAGGACACAACTGAGACTTAGCGTTGATGTTATTATTGATAATTTTCTGATTTGTAGCAGATTCCTGGTCACTATAGCCTGTCAAATTACACTGAAAAACAAGACGAACATTGCTAGTGTAAAAAAAAAAAAAAAGCAAAAGTGTGTGCATTACTTCTACATTTACCAATGGAGATAAAACAATACTTCACTTAATTCTTCTGATGCAAGTTCCTAAAAGAAGACTATATAGACTTTATAGAAATAGTTCTAAAAGCCTCTCTCTCAAAGCCTCTCAGCTTTTTTCACTGTTTTTCAGTTTTATTGGCACACGGCCTGTGTCGTTTACTTTTCATATGGGAGATGTCTTAACTTTATCATTGGCCTTTGGCCACATGAAGCTTATGTTCCTGAAACTAAGTATAGGTGACTGTGGGGAACTGAGAATTAACTCTCCTTTTATGCCGCTGCTTTGCAACACAAAGTAACTTCCAACAAGTTTGACATTCTCCACTGGAGTCAGCTCCTTTGCCAGACCTTATCCAAGAGAAAGAGAGGATTTAATCCGCAGAGCCCCCCAGGGACCATTCAAGTAGGATTCCTCTAGCCAGTCCACCTGGGGTCTTTAGATAGGCCTTCTGCATACGTAACCTTTTCACTCGAGAGTCTCATATTGAGGATTAGTATTAAATAATTCATTTGCTTATCATCTTTTCTTGTGACATTTTAAACTCTCTTTATGACCACTGAAGTAGCACCTGAAGATACACCAACTTAGCTGACAATCTATTTTAACTGTTGTGAATGGTAAAAACAAAATCAGCTGTGACTTACGGAAGTATTCACTCTGTGCTTCACAGACAATTGAAGGTATGCTTTGATATTAAGCGACTCTGAACAAAACAAAACAAAGCATATAGGTCTGATATTTGCCATAAAGGCTCAGCTCGCAATATGTCTGGGGACATTATTGGATGAAAATGACCAAGAAAAGATTTATACATCAGAATTACAGTAAACATACAAGCAATACACAGCTAATTTAGGAAAATAAAGAAAGAAAAATTGCTTTTCATTTTCTTGTAGAGGAAGGGTTGTAAATCTAATGCTATTAAATGAAACATTAGTGATGACATTTTATTAAAAAGCAGTAAAAAATAAATTTTACATAATAAAATGAAAGCTCTGTAAAGTACTTATGTGGACCTATAATTTGGAGGAAAGGAAAGGAAAGGAAAGGAAAAGAAAGGAAAGGAAAGGAAAGGAAAGGAAAGGAAAGGAAAGGAAAGGAAAGGAAAGGAAAGGAAAGGAAAGGAAAGGAAAGGAAAGGAAAGGAAAGGAAAGGAAAGGAAAGGAAAGGAAAGGAAAGGAAAGGAAAGGAAAGGAAAGGAAAGGAAAGGAAAGGAAAGGAAAGGAAAGGAAAGGAAAGGAAAGGAAAGGAAAGGAAAGGAAAGGAAAGGAAAGGAAAGGAAAGGAAAGGAAAGGAAAGGAAAGGAAAGGAAAGGAAAGGAAAGGAAAGGAAAGGAAAGGAAAGGAAAGGAAAGGAAAGGAAAGGAAAGGAAAGGAAAGGAAAGGAAAGGAAAGGAAAGGAAAGGAAAGGAAAGGAAAGGAAAGGAAAGGAAAGGAAAGGAAAGGAAAGGAAAGGAAAGGAAAGGAAAGGAAAGGAAAGGAAAGGAAAGGAAAGGAAAGGAAAGGAAAGGAAAGGAAAGGAAAGGAAAGGAAAGGAAAGGAAAGGAAAGGAAAGGAAAGGAAAGGAAAGGAAAGGAAAGGAAAGGAAAGGAAAGGAAAGGAAAGGAAAGGAAAGGAAAGGAAAGGAAAGGAAAGGAAAGGAAAGGAAAGGAAAGGAAAGGAAAGGAAAGGAAAGGAAAGGAAAGGAAAGGAAAGGAAAGGAAAAAAATTAAATATATGATTATTCTACTTTTACATTTAAATAAAAATAAAACTTTTCACTTTTACAGCTACATGTATCCAAAAATATCTAAAAATAATTCCAGCAGAACTAATGTTTTTCCTCACACATGGCTGAAAACCTTATTTTAGATAAAAGTTGGTCTGAGTGCTGGATTCAGATTAAATTAAATTCCACATAAGTAACAAAATGCAGCATTCAAGTGCAGGAATATTTTGCTTCCTTAAGAATTTTACAGTGAAAATTATTAACCTAAATATTTAAAACATATAAAAGGCAAACTTGCCTCTTACTGAAAATGTATGTATTTTGTCACTGGTGTCAGACGTCTTCATTTTATTCCAGTAAAAATAAAAATAAATTATTCTTTTTTATGTATTCTGAAAAACAAGATGACATTGAAATTTTGCATGTCCTTTACATTTTATCCAGCCAAGACAATTTTCTGTTTTATATGCCCATTCCTGAATGTGAATTAGCTGTAGCAATTGTTGATTGCAGATACTTGTCCACCTTTTGATGGTATGTTAATTAAAAAGTTCTTCTAAACATTCTTCTAAAGAAGACTCAAGAATTTTTGCAAAATCTATTCAGTCATGCAACTTCTGACTGAACCTTCTGATCTTACTCCTTTTGGGTCTAAAAAACTCTGAAATGTTGAAGCTATGATTATTTTACTTTTTTAAATTTAAGTATCTTACTATGCTTGAGTGAGACCATGCTTTTAAATGTTAAAATCCAAGCAAGTTTCAAAATCACCAAATTGAATTGTTTTGATTTACCTAAAGTATTATTCTTTCATTTTTGTTTTAACATCTGCAGCCAGAAAAATAAATTTTATCTCGAAAGTGCTCTCTCTCTCTCCGCCAGAATTTTTCCTAAGTAGAGAAGCCTCGGCATAGGCAATAAATACAAAATTATAACTAGATACTTACAGTTTTTATATATAATAGTTATAATCTAAAATCTTATAACTGTGTTTGTAAACGTATGCAATATTTATAGTTAAAACTATCTGATAAAATTGACATTCTTATATCAACATAGAGTAGTTAACCCTCAGTCCCCCAAGCCTAACAATTATTTTAATAAACACAACTAATAATAAACACACCATTTTGACAGTATATGGACACGATATATTTTGCTAGAATACGTCTCTACATCTCTTCCCAGCTCAGTGGAGGAAGACTTAATCAACAAACTTTTGTTATACTTCCTTTACTAAAGTCATAGTCAGTGTTACAATTCTATAAGCACCCCAAAAAAAAAAAAAAAAAAAGTTTTTTTTTAATTCTACAGACATAAGAACTGCATCTAAAATGGAATAAAGGTCCAGATTTCCAAGACCTGCTTCCTGTTTTCAATGAAGTTTAGCATTAAAATGTGGTTGGATTACAGCTCTGACCTCTACTCCTGCAACAGCTCCTCCTCGAGCAGAAAAAAGAATGGCTTCTGCTCCAGTGAGTTTGGGCACCCAACACTTTTCCCTTCACGTGAGGGAAAAAAAGTAAAAAAGCTGTGTGAGGACACTGCTGAATTAATTGCTCATTTATTGTAGAGATGTTTTGTCAATAGGAAGTGAACAACACTGACTTTAAATATTTGAAGAATCAGGGACATATGAAAGCCACAGCCCAGTAAGCAAACATTCTTGAAAAATTACCCTAATTAAATCTTTGTCACACTTGATAATGAGATATTTGCTTCTATGGCCTTTTCTGGTTTCCTTTCATGATGATGATGAGGTAGATGTCAGTCTTGATTTAACAGTATCATATAGATTTTTCTTTGGTAATATCTTTACAGATCAGTACACTCCAGGCCTGTAGGTAACAACTATTGTCAACGATACATCCTCTTCCTTAAGGTTAACTAAGCAATGTGTCTTTTTGAAAAATCATGATTGCATAGCAGTGTACAACGAAGTATTGTCATTTTTCACAGTACCCAAATATGAAACTGATAATCAGTGTATTTAAATGGGTTTTCCTTCCGTCAAAAGGATTTCATAATGAATACTTAAGATTGAATAAGTTCTTGAATAATTAAATGAAACTTAAACCAGTAACTGTCTGAATCTCTCTCATAAAACATAGAATAGTAAACTCTGTTCTTAAATGCTATGTTTGATGGGAATTCTGCAGACAAGACAGTGTTCATGTCTTGGCCTTTCTGCCCTTGAAAGCTTTAGAGACTGAGGAAAAAAAAAGACTTCTGTACAGACTTTGTAAAGAAGCAGTCTTTGAAATTCTCGTTGATGTGCTATTTTAGGCTTATTAGAAGGGTGAATTTCAGTACCATGTCAAGTCATAATCCAGTTCTAGGATTCTCTGTTTTTTCTTAGGTCCCTTCTCCCTGCCCCAAGAAAAAGCAGCTCACACTTTGCTATTATTCAAGTACTGTTAAGCAATGGGGGTTTATATTATTTTTGTAAAGGAAAGCTTTTGTGGACAGAAGTGAACAAAAATATTAGTCTAAATGCACATGTCTGTTTTTCAGAGAAGTAATCAGCTTCCAGGTAATTGTAAACATTATTTCTGTATTGTCAGAATAGGGCTGAGTGCAGGAAACCATCACTCTCACACACAACACGCTTTTTATGTCATTATTTTTTAAAAATAATGTAGCTTGATGCACTACAACAATGATCTGGGTTATCATGTTGTTAGGAATAGATAATGTTTCAGCTTTTTTCTCCCCTTTCTGAATTCATTGTCTGCTTGAAAAATGGATTGAAGTCAGACAAAAAAAGGTCTAAAACCTTATTGGCTAGCAGAAAATACACAGTTTACAAGGAAACAGAGGTGGATAGTTCATAATTTTGAGAGAGGAGGAGAATAATTTATTTTCTTTTTGTAATATAGTGACTTACACTAGTGAGGTTGTTTAATTACAAATCACATCATTGTGCTCTATAGTATTTGAGCGTTAGATAAAAGAACTCTCTTGTTTTCATAGAATCATAGAATCGTTAGAGTTGAAAGGGACCTTAAAGATCATCTAGTTCCAATTGTCTTTATGTTGTGCCTTCAAATCAAAAAAGATGTGAGCCATTCTGCGTCTCAGCAACAGAGTGAAGACAATGTTCCAAATAAATAAATTAAAAAATTGGAATATCCTACTGACTATACAAGTACAATCCTTATTAAAATTAGTCAGATTTGGCTAACCTATGAATTCATTATTGTATCTTAATTTTTATAAAAAATGTATTTAAAACAAATTCGTTACTAATCAAAGAGTTGATCTCAATATTTTTGTAGCTGGTAGCTGTTTTTGCTGTGGTAGGATTTGATTCATTGGGGCTGCTGTTCTTAGTAAAAGCTTCACAAGCATACATAAGACCTTAGCCTTCACTACTTGGAAAGGAACAAAAGCATCTGATAGAGCTCAGCAAGCCAAAAAGAAGGTAGAGATTGCACAATATGCAGAAGGAACCAGTGATGCAGTCACTAAATAGAAAATTTCCCATTAAATCATGGGAGGAGGAGAGAAGGAATTCATCTTTGCAAGTACATGCATATGAAGAAATTAAAGTACTGATGTTCTCAAAGCAATATTATGTATACTACCTATCCTGATCCAAGTCAATGGAGCTGAATGTGACTGAAATTTGGACCTTATATTTATGCACAAATATAAACAGTAAAAAGCTCCTGACACAAACTGAAGCTGTATGTTCACTACACACAATGAGAATCAATTGCTGTTTCTTAAAGAAAGACAACTTTCTTTACATGGTAAGTGAAATATTGAGAAAAATAACTGATGTAAGCAAAGGTAGCCCTCAGATATATTTTGACAACTGGCACTTTGTCATACTCAATGTCACTCACTAGGTCACTAGATGATTTCACAGTGCAAATCTTCCAAATCTGATAGATTTGATTATGGGGGCTCTAAACATCAGTGTTTGTGTGGTCACTTTCACTGGAAAGCCACACACAAAATGTAATGTAACTATTTACTAGTGTATTGAAAATATATTATTAGATTGAGATCTACAAGTAGTCTCAGATTCATCCCTGTAACTTATGAATACACAAAGTTGTCTTATATTATTGAAATTAATAACAGAAGCAAACGATTTTCCAGATTAGGTAACTGAAAAACAGCTGCAAGACCTTCTGCAAAATTTCATATTAAGCCAACATCGCATTGCTTTAGATCCCACTCAAGCAGATACTGATGTACGCAAGGTGACTGGAGTTTCAGATCTAAAAGTGAAATCCTCTGGAAACTTAAAGAAAAAATAAATAGAACAATACATGTAACACAAAGCTTATTGTTAAAATCTGGATCTTAGAGGGACTGATACAGAAGTTGGAGATAAGAAATCACATCTGCTATGAGGGTTGCAGTGGGAAAAAGTGGGGATTATTACAGACTCCTCAGGAAAAACAAAAGCACGCTTTAGAAAGTTGCTCTACTGGCAAAAAAAAAGAGAGAGATTTCAGGCTTTGTGGTGGCTGGAGCTTGGTGTTCTACTGACAAAACAGCTGTTGCTTGTACTAAATTGTGTCAAATTACATGCAGTAGTTATGTAATGAGCATTACTGTCCATGAGGGACAAAGATGAGACCACTCATTTCACTTAGGACTGAAAGATGGATTTAAATTATACTGCTAGGGATGAAAGGCTAGGACTTCATTAAGTAAGCTGCTCAACCTTCTTGCTTACTCCAGTTTTAAAACTATTATCCTACAATCACAGTGAATACCTTTGAAATAACGCTGCAGTCATTCTTTGATAAGAAAGCCTGTTTTCTTCCTTTGCTCTGCCTTGCGACTAAGTAGCAGATACATAATTTATATTAACCTTGACTTGTTCTTCACCTACAGATTCTCCTGATTTTATATCATAAGGGAGAATCCTTTTTTCTTTACAAGTGAAAACATGAATTAAGCATTTCCCTTATACCGATTCTTTCTTTTTATTTTTTCAGAGGAACCAGAGTTCATAAAGCACTGTTCCTAGCTTGCAAGAAGTAGCAGCTTGTTTCCAGCCTTCAGACTTGTCCAAAATCAATCTTGTCACTTTGGCTTGGATTTGCATAATATTCCTCCCTGTGTGGAGTTTCTGTGGCTTGTCGGCAGCAGTACTGCAGGGAACAATGGGGAGTTCTCTTTAAAAACTGATGACACAAAACTGCCACTGGTGTTTTCAGGTGCTCGTTTTTACACACCTATATTCTTTGCAGAGTGCTAAAAACAGTACTTTCAAAAGTTGCACACAATTACATTAAGTACTGTGCTTGTACTGAAAGCATTGTCATTAGAATGTCTTATTTGCTCAGTACAAAGGCTCCATGGCTCAGTGCCCTTCTGATATTTCAATTATTTGGTTGTAATCATGTAGCAAAGCAGATATTGACTTCCTGGGTATTCAAATTACACCTCTAAATGCAAGAGCTAGTAAAAGGGCTTTATCATTTAAAATTATATACTATTTGGTGAAGCCCGCTGGTTCCAGCGCAAAGGAACGTACTCTTTTATTTTAAAAGTGACATTATAAAGAGCATCTGTGGGGGTGTTTCTTTAGGGCTATATTCAAATTCAATAAGCCTTACTTATTTTGAGAAATACCTTGTTCTCAACTCGCTTCTGAGACTTACTAAATGTGAATAAAGAAAACTAAAGCAGTCCTTGGAACTTGATGGATACACCAGCGCATTTTTATTTGTACATCTATGTGTACATCAATTTATGGATGTTAAAAATCCACAACTTTTATTTTTGATACCTGTCAGATGGCTATAGTTTTCTATCCCATTCATCATTCCTCTTTTACATGAGATAGCCAGTACTCCCTTACCAATATGGGGAAAACAGAAACCTGCAAGAAGTCAAAATTCCTTCAACAAAGTGAACCTGAAACACACTTTCAAGATTTGGGAAAACTGTCATATGCTCAGATGTTCTTCAAATTCCAGATGTCTCTTCTTTGTCCATTCCAAACTTGGGGCTGGTGGCCTACATGCAGATATACTCTGTCAAATCATTTAGAGAGCTTCACAGAAGACACTGTTTCAACTTGGCTGACCTGCTTGGCCGTGAACACAATGGTCGAGGCTGGAAACTGAGGTAGCTGCTCCCTAGGAAGCTAGAGATTAGTTTAAAAAACTCACAGAACTGGCCAAACAGAAAGCCACATGCAGTTTTCAAGAGAAAAGCAGGAAACACGACACTATTGGTTTATGATGAAATAAATGCTAAAAGAATCAAAATAACAATACTTCAGATTCCCAATGACCTCACCATTTTGGTAATTTTGCCTTCTTCATCAAAGCAGACTTTCAATGCAGCTTTCAAATTTCCTAATTCTACTTTCCTCATAAACCTTCTCCCTCCTAAAAAGAAGGAAAGCTCTTTGACTTCATCCTCTTAACAATTTATTTCTGTGTTTCCCTGTTTCCTCATCTTTGTCTATTTTCCTTCCTTTTCCAGGAGAACCCTTAGGCAAGGAGAACCCTAAAACAATTTTTTTAATTATCGTTTTTTTAAATCTAGTTGGTTTTCTCAGTATAAAGCCATATGCAGCTATATCCATGATGTTTTATGGAAGAAGCTAAAAGAGTTTAGGCTCCCTTGGTTACAGCTAGCCTACCTGAGTCTACTATCTCTCTATGCACACATTAAGAAAAATCTCAGGCTGCACAACTGGCAGCATAAGCATTCAACAGAACGCTCTGAGAGGACTGAAGAATGCTTACAGATGAAATTAATTGCTAATAAATTACTATCATTGTCCTAGAAATCAAAGAAGTTAAAATGTTTGAAAATGTACAAAAAACCATTGTCTTCACCTGAAATGAGGCAGCCTATCTGAACTCCTAAAAGCTCGTGGGAGGATATTTTTTTTTTCTTTTTTCCTTTTTTTTTGTGACTGATTATAAAAGTTTTTCATGCAGAACAAAAGAAAATGTTCAAATGTGATGGTTTTTATTCAAAAATTCCTGGTTTTCATAGATGTTATTTAGTATTTAAAAATGCTTTTTGGTTTCAAATATTTTGCAGACTTTATGATGCTATCATTCAAAGAAAACCAAATGCATATACCCTCAATGGTGGATACTTGTTTTTAAAAGAAAGTGTGCAGTGGCTGCAATTTTTTGAGCTCATTAGAAGAAGGGTTAATAATCCAGTATTATTTCATTTCTACCTACTTCCTCAGGTAAATTCCCAGTGCCAAAAAGACTTAAGAGTTTTGAAAACAATCAAATATACCAATCTATTTTTCACAAACACTTCACTCACTTCCAGTCTCAGACTGATCCTGAAATAAGTGAACATCATGCAGATCCATGTTAAGTCCATTACTTTGCTTGTCAGGACATCCTTATTTCATATGTACAAGCTGGAACAGGAACCACAGAAATAATAATACTTCAAAACTGGAACAAATGACAAAGCTGCTGCCACATCATCCCTATACAGGAAAGGTTTATTACCGCAAAAGGCAAACATATCATATAATTTTATATCGTGTTTATCACAGATTATTTCTGCTTCATTCAACTATCCATCACTGAACCCAAATTTCTGAATACAAGGTTATACCTCATGTCTTCCAGAAATGTGCCCAGATTGTAACAGAATATTTTTCTAATGGATCACCAATCTAGTAATCCACATGAGGATAGCTGTTTTCAGTTAGTATATATGAGTTATTTTTCCCCTTAGTGAATAAAAATAAAATGACTAACAAATTGATGAGTCTTTGGCATCTGGAATTTTAATGTCTGTAGTTATACTATCATGTACACATCTTATAAGTATGTCATCCTGTCTTTGGACATAAAACATCCAAAAGTTTGGAGTCCAGAAAGGCTGGACATTCTTCAAGAAGTAAATCCTAAAAACAGAGAAGGCGGTTCCCATGTGCTGAAAGACAAGCCGGCAGGGAAGAAGACCGGCCTGGCTGAAAAGAGAGTTTTGGCTGGAAATCAGGAAAAAAATGAGAGTTTATGACCTTTGGAAGAAGGGGCAGGCAACTCAGGAGGACTACAAGGATGTCGTGAGGTTATGCAGGGAGAAAATTAGAAGGACCAAAGCCCAGCTAAAACTTAATCTGGCTACTGCCATAAAAGACAATAAAAAAATGTTTCTATAAGTACATTAGGAAGAAAAGGAGGACTGAGGAAAATCTCCATCCTCTATTGGATGTAGGGGGAAACATAGTGACAAAGGATGAGGAAAAGGCTGAGGTACTTAATACCTTCTTCACCTCAGTCTTTACCAGTAAGACCAGTTGTTCTCTGGATACACAGTTCCCTTTGCTGGAAGACAGGGAGCAGAATGAAGACCCCATAATCCAAGGGGAAATGGTGAGTGACTTGCTACACCACTTAGACACACACAACTCTATGGGGCTGGATGGGATCCATCGAAGGGTAGTGAAGGAGCTGGCAGAAGGGCTCACCAAGCCACTTTCCATCATTTACCAGCAGTCTTGGCTAACCAGGGAGGTCCCAGTTGACTCGAGGTCAGCAAATGTGACACCCATCTGCAAGAAGGGCCGGAAGGAGGATCTGGGGAACTACAGGCCTGTCAGTCTGACTTGGTGCCAGAGAAGGTTATGGAGCAGATCATCCTGAGTACCATCACATGGTACGTACAGGAAAATCAGGTGATCAGACCCAGTCAGCATGGGGTCATGAAAGGTAGGTCCTGCTTGACTAACCTGGTCTCCTTCTATGACAAGGTGACCTGCTTGGTGGATGAGGGAAAGGCTGTGGATGTTGTCTACTTGGACTTTAGTAAGGCCTTCAACACTGTTTCCCACAGTATTCTCCTGGAGAAACTGGCTTAGATGGGCATATGCTTTGCTGGGTCAAAAACTGGCTGGATGGCTGGGCCCAAAGAGTGGTGGTGAATGGCGTTAAATCCAGTTGGTGGCTGGTNGTGGTGAATGGCGTTAAATCCAGTTGGTGGCTGGTGACAAGTGGTGTTCCCCAGGGCTCAGTATTGGGGCTGGTTCTCTTTAATACCTCCATTAACAACCTGGACAAGAGGATGGAGTGCAC
>VYXH01011213.1:82279-109960 GCA_013397275.1 Burhinus bistriatus | reverse complement strand
TAGACAACATCCGCACCCTTTCCCTCATGCGGGTCACCTTGTCATAGAAGGAGATCAGGTCAGTCAAGCAGGACCTGGCTTTGATAAACCCACGTTGACTGGGCCTGATTTCCTGGTTGTCCTGCATGTGCCGCATGATGGCACTCAAGGTGATCTGCTCCATAACCTTCCCCAGCACCGAGGTCAGATTGACAGGCCTGTAGTTCCCCCGATCCTCCTTCCAGCCTTTCTTGTGGATAGGCGTCATATTTGCTAACCTCCAGTTAACTAAGACCTCCCTTGTTAGCCAGGACTGCTGCGAAATGATGGAAGGTGGCTTGGTAAGCACATCTGCCAGCTCCCTCAGCGCTCTTGGGTGGATCCCATCTGGCCCCACAGACTTGTGTGTGTCTAAGTGGCGTAGCAGGTCACTCATTGTTTCCCCTTGGATTATGGGGGTTTCATTCTGCTTCCTGTCCCTGTCTTCTAGCTCAGGGGGCTGGGTACTCAAGGAACAACTAGTCCTAATACTAAAGACTGAGGCAAAGAAGGCATTAAGTACCTCAGCCTTTTCCTCATCCTTGCTCACTATGTTTCCACCCCATCTAATAAAGGATGGAGATTATCCTTAGTCCTTCTTTTGTTGTTAATGTACTTATAGAAACCTTTTTTACCGTCCTTAACAGCAGAAGCAGCATTAAGTTCTAGCTGGGCCTTGGCCCTTCTAATTTTCTTCCTACATAGCCTCACATCCTCATGTGTTGCCTGCACTTTCTTCCGAAAGTCATAAACTCTTCTTTTTCCCCCAAGTTGCGACCATAGCTCTCTGTTCAACCAGGCTGGTCCTTTTTCCCAGTGGCTATTTTTTCAGCACATGGGAATGGTCTGCTCCCATGCCTTTAAGACTTCCTTCTTGGAAAACGTACAGCCTTCCTGGACTCCTTTGACCTTCAGGACTGCATCCCAAGGGACCTTGTCAACCAGGCTCCTGAAAAGACCAAAGTCTGCCCTCTGGAAGTCCAAGGTGACAATTCTGCTGACCCCCTCCTTGCTTCTTCAAGAATGGAAAACTATCATTTCATGATCGCTATTCCCAAGGCGGCCTCCAACCGTCACATCCCCTCCAACTCCTTCTCTGTTCACAAACAACAAGTNTACCCCTTCTGAAGAGTTTATAGCCATCCATTGCAGCACTCCAGTTGTGCAAGTCATCCCACCTTGTTTCCATGATGACAACTATGTCATAGTTTTCCTGCTGCACAATGGCTTCCAGCTCTTCCTGTTCATTGCCCATGGTGTGTGCGTTAGTATAGAAGCACTTCAGTTGGGCTAATGGTCCCACCACCTTTTTGCTGGGAGAAGCCCTAATTCCTACCTGACCATTACCAGGCGTGGCCATAGTTTCTAACCCATAATAACCCTCGCATCTTTACTGCCGCATGGATCTCCATCCCCTACCTTCACTGAAACAGCAGACCAAGGGACCTCACTAGCATACCGTCCCACAAACATTGGCACGCCACCCTCAGGCTTATCTCTAGAGAGCCTAGTTTCATCCCTTTCCCCCTTCAAATCTAGTTTAAAGCTCTTTTGACATATAAAAGACATTCGTTTAAATGTCTTTATTAGCTGTTTATCAAGACTAGAGACAATTGCCAAACAATTTCTGTGACAGTGAGTTTCAGGTCTACAACACTAGTCTGGCTTTTGAGAGACCCTCAAACCCCTAAAATGTCATCAAAACTCATCTGGAAATATGATACACAATAAATGTGGAATTTAAAAAAGTGCTGAAAGAAATATAATTTAAATCCTGTAAAACTAAAGAGAAGGAAAGGCATAACAAATTCTATGTTAAGCTCCATTCAGATTTCAAAATTCAATTTGAGAGGTCAGATTCAAGATACCACTGTAATATCTCTCCATATTCCTATAGGAGAAAAAAAAAAAAGGTTTCAAATATTTTTACATCTAGAAGAATTTCAAATTTATTTGTTTCTGTGCTAGTTGTATCTACACCCCACCCACCCCACTCCCAATTATTCATGTATCCTGACTGAAAATGCTACTAAAAATGACATACTGTACTGGCTAGCTGAATGATTTCAGTGTAAGCTTTCACCTATCAAATCTTTGAGGTTCAAGTTGGTGAGAAATCTCATACTCATAAGTAAGTCTAAATATAAAAGAAAGTCCATTCTGTTCTGCAATATCTTTTCATCTGCCATTATTGGCAATTAGACTGTGAATGATAGTCAGGTAAAATACTTATTGACATGCTAATCAATATTAGTGCCACAAGTGGATTTATAGGCAGTCCGAAGTGAGAGAGAAATCATTTCAGTGAAATGGGTTTTTTAGTTTGCAGATCTTAACTTCAGGACAGAGACTTGGGAGTAACTTTAAGCAGATCAAGGAAGGCTTTATCAAAGAGATAACAGACCCTGAACTTTTGCTCCTAGCTAAACTTCATGCTGTTTCTGAGCAGAAATTTTCTGGATTATAAAAATCTATCACTTGGTAATCTGATAAAATCAGAAGAGACTATACTCAGGTTGATGAAAGAGACAGGAGAAAGTTAAGTAAAAATATTGACAATATGAAATCTCCATGGCACAGACGAGGTCTGGAAAACTATGTTGCTTCTTCTTTTACTTTGCCTTTTTAAACTGAACGTGGGATTTAATAGTTTAACATTACTTATTGGAAAAATATAGGTTATGTTTGATGGATTTCACTGAAATTAAAACAGTTCATATATGAGTAACATGTCTTCAGGTAACATGTCTTATGAGGAGCGGCTGAAGGAATTGGGATTGTTTAGTCTGGAGAAGAGAAGATTGAGGGGAGACCTTATTGCTCTCTACAACTACCTGAAAGGAGGTTGTAGTGAGACGGGAGCTGATCTCTTCTCCCAAGTAACTAGTGATAGGACAAGAGGAAATGGGTTCAAGTTGCACCAGGGGAGGTTTAGGCTGGACATCAGGAAAAAATTTTTCACTGAAAGAGTTATCAAGCATTGGACCAGGCTGCCCAGGGAGGTGGTTGAGTCACCATCCCTAGAGGTGTTTAAAAGTCGTGTAGATGTGGTGCTTGGAGACATGGTTTAGTGGCAGACCTGGTAGAGTAGGGTCAATGGTTGGACTAGACGATCTTAAAGGTCTTTTCCAACCTAAACAGTTCTATGATTCTGTGATTCTATGAGAGGGCAGGTTCTGATAGAGACTAATAACCAAGTAGTTGAGACCTCCCACGCTTTGTCCTTACCCGGACAAGAGCTGGAGTTTAGTCAGAATAATTCATTGGAACAATTTCCAACTCACTGAATAAGGCTTGAAGAAAGCATTATAACTATATTTTACAAAGGTTCATTCCTGCAAACACAAATAATCTTACATATTTAAGAACCTGTGCAGTTTTAACAAAAAAGATCAACAGAAGAGCAAGCAATAATAAGGCAAACTACAGTTCCCTTCCCCTGTTAGTCCTGAGAAGAAACTGTGCTCTTGCTGTGACAAAATAACAGAAATACACAGTGCTTTTGTGCACGCAGTGTACCTGAATAATTCTGCCAAAATGACATGTTGGGGGTTTTGTTTGCTTGTTTTTGTTGCTTTTATTTTTTTTTCCAAGTGGATAACATTACTTATAATAAGAGAATAAGTTCTTCAAGGTCTGTTGTCTGAGTTTTTGACAGGTCAGAATGATTTCAGGTAACATGAAAGAATATTACCAAATAATAATAAAAAAAAGTATAATGCATAGTCTTAGATCCACTTCAAGTGTACTAGAATTAGTGGAAAACATGCATTATAAATTAAATAGACATGGTATGAACTCAACCAGAAAGAAGCAGAGAAAATGTTCAATTTTAAAATTCACATTAATATTTTCAGAAATAAAGGGTCCTTATAAAAGTCATGGTGCTTTAGCTAGGAATAAGATAGAATAATCGCAGCTGCTGTAATAGTTCATTTTGAAGTCAATATTTTTAAATTTCCAATTTATAAAGTAAGCTTTCTCAGTATTTCTTTTATCTAGCTAGCAGCTAACCCACTACAGCTGCGAATAAGTCTTGGCATGATAAGAGCCATAATTTTTACTGGTATCTTTTTTGGATTGTGCTAAACTCTTCTCCATGTACACATTGAAAGGTAAAAGAAATGGTAAGTCATAAATGAATGAAGAATTAAAAAACTGCTTTTTCTCAGAGAGTCAGCACCTGTATATGTTACACAAGTTGTTAAGCCATATGCCCTTAAGTGTTGGATCTAGCATTAAGTGAATCCCTTCAAGTGTTTTAGAAATTGCTTCCAAATCCTTTTAAATTCATCTGATGTATTCTCTAAACCATAAATTATCTCCAGATATACACAGTGGGTATTTTTGTAAAATTTGCAGTTCATTGCTTCTTGCTTAGCTCTGTCATGTCTGTGGGTGCCTGAAAAAGATTTATGTTTTTGACTGTCACAGAATAACTCTTTCAGCACCTAAAAAATGTGTTTACAATTTGAATAATGTGATAATGCAAAACTACTAACGTTGTGAGTTTGTCATTGAGTAAGATACTTATTCATATAAGGGAGCTTCCAGGTAGATTTGTCTGAAATTTACTATTTTGGTCCCTCTGAAATTTTTTGTGATTTTAATGCTTTTGAAAAATAAATGTGTAGGAAATCTTGGCTACGTGCACCTTAACATTTTATCATCTGAGTCTAGGCGTGTGCAATCTTACATCAGCAAATCTCTTTGATTTTCCGTTTAACAGTCTATGTGAGAATCTGTTATATTAATATGGGGATGATATAACTGTTTTCTAGATTTTTTTTTTTACATGTCCTTAATTCTACTGACTGAAATGCATACACCTTACAGCTAATTGAGACTGAGATATAGACTTCAGTTATTTATGTGTAGTCAAGTATCAGGACCTCTGTGCTTTGACATTTTTGTTCAGAATTGGCGGTCTGAAGTCTTCTTCCTCTGGTTTACTGGATTGTGTCTTCTTTAGCCATCTCAGTCTTTCTTGAATGAGATGTTCTGATCCCTTTCTCTTGTTTTTGATGGGAATCTTATGCTATTACAACCTTGAGCTATTATCTCTTTTCACTCTGTAGTTTTTTCCATTATATCTGTTCTTTAACTGATTTCTTATTTCCATTTGGGCAAAACATAAATAACTAAATTCAAATGTATGTAAATACCACATCTAAAATTTATGCTTAGGAAGTTCTCATCAATGACTGTTACCTAACTGGAAACATCTAGCATGGTATTCAATTCACTGCCACTTGATGATTAAGATTCAGTTTGTCAGGACTTTGAGGGGGCCACCAGGCCTCACTGTCCCAGCCCAGCCTCCACTGGGACTCCCCACCCCTGCCTATAGCCCAGGACCCCATGTTGCCACCCAGGGGCTGTCAGCCCTTGCCCCAGTGATGCTGTAGCAGGGCTCCCCTGCCCAACCATGGGCCCCACTGAGCTGGGCCCACCTGCAGGCATAGGTTTCCCATAGGTCCCGTCTTATGTCTGTCAGCCCCAGGCAGATGTTTTGGATATCTTCAAGTATTTCATACAGTGTTGGACTCCCATGTTTAGGAAACAGAAATAAGCCCCTTATCAATACAATCATGAGTCCAGAAGGGTATTTGGATAACAAAAATTCAGATAGCGAAAGTCTATCTTAGGGTATCATAATTATGGCTGAATTCCACCTACTGTACTTACTAGATTTTCACTGTGTGTAATAAAAACATAGTCAGCTACATTTAAGTGAGCTCAGATCCACTCCTGAACTTAAGAAGGGCTGGATTCAATTACTAAAGATTGCTATGTGTTATGGCATTAAGGCACACAGGCTGTTTGCAGGCACAAAACTTTTTGCAGGAACATTGGAGAGCTATTGAGGGTAGAGGGAATCAAAACTGGACTATTCTTCTCCAGGCTGCTCTTTTTGAAGCAGTGGGTGGTGTTACGTCCCAGTCCAATCGAGGGTCTGTGGGGGGTTTGTAATAATTCCAAGCGTGAGATAAGACACAAACGAGGTCAAATGCCATTCACTAGGGCTTTATTGTTATTTCCCAGCAATAGTCACTGAGATGAGTGATAGAGTAAAGGCAGAAGTAGAGAAAAGGTAGAAAGGAGAAGCAGTATTACAGAGCACAGCAAGAGCATAGTCACCACCACAGGTCCGCAGCATCCTGTTGGTCCTCTGGAGTCAACGGCGTCCCATTGATCCGTGGTTCTCAAGTCATGACAGTGGTGAGGGTCCCAGCTGGGGTAAGGCACAGCACCAGGTTATAGTCCCTGCTGACTTGCAGTTCGGCCCATCAGCACTGTGGTCATCTTTGCTCAGCAAATCATTGTCTGACACGGTTACCGTATAGGCTTTTCCTGCCTTTGTCGTTTGGGCAGCACTTGGTATAGCACAACTGTGAGAAACAGGGTCTGGTTACTCTGATAACCAAGCGTGTACCCCCTTTGTTATCAGTATGACAGCAGGCGAACTTTGAGACATCTTGTTTTTTTGTCGATCTCCTACAGGTGGGTGAACTTACTCCAGAATGTGCTCTAGCTGGAGACAGGAGAGTCATTGGAGCACCCCAGAAAACAGAAAGAGACTGATCCAGTTTGTAAATACTATGTGGATCTGATCAGCATTCCAGGCTTGAGCGTATTTTATTTACCAGAAGAGACAGACCCTTGGATTACCCAAAACTGAAGTTGTCAGCCTAAGCTGTTTAAACCTATGAAGAATGTGGGAAGAGTGGAAAAACAGCATTCCTCCAGTCAGTTTCAAAGAAACTTTACACACTTGCAGAACTTATCTTCTTCAAAACTGCATAACACAACTTAGCCTGTAAGACTGATTAATAAAATTTAGTTAAACTGATACATGGCTCATTCTTCCCAATTACGCATTTAGCTTCAAAAAGTACATCAAATCAACAGGGTTCTTTGCTATGCACATGTCTAAATCTCTGATTTGCTTTCATTTTTAAATAGAGAGGACAGCCTGGAATCTGAGCACATAAACAAGCCTCTGGGGCTGCCACTCTGAATGGATTAGTACTGGCAAAATTTGCAAGGAAAATTTACAAAACAGCCACGTACTTTAGCAAATCTCAAGCCAGAATTATCCGATTGCAAAGCTACTAAATTCATATAGGTTTTAAAAGTAACTGAAATTATTTGCTAGATAACATTAATAGTGACAAAAAGGGGCAAACTCCTGTAAGCATATGGGTGCCATTTTTAAAAAGGTCGGTGCACCACATTTTATAAATGGATATATACACATTGTTTACATATAATTCATAATAATTCACTGTCTTTTCTCTAGAAAAAGTTGTAATATAATGAAGGAAATAGCTAAGTAAAATCATCATATTTAGCTTGGCTACAACAATTGATTCCCGTAAGTCCATTTGGCTTTTTAGGAGCTTTATTTATGTGAAGTCCATGGGGTACCCAGCACAGACAATTCACTCTGACAAACAAAAACCCACAAGTGTTTGATTATGATGAGAGTTCCTGTAACAGAGCCCCTCTGCAAAATATTCAGCTTTCAGTTTTGAAGCCAAGAGAATGGCTGTTACTGCATTATCCATCTAGCAACTACTGTAGCTTATGGCAGAAACCATTCAATTTAATGACTTAGAATAGTAAGTCTTATTTCATTAATTTTTCCACATTGAAAATACTTAAATGAAAAAAAAAAAAATTGTAAAAGGCCTCAGCTCATATAGCAGTCATGTAACGTGAAACATATCGTATTCTTGAAAAGCTATTTTAGTACTGGAAAATGAAACTGTTACATTATTGTGATTTAAGTAAACCTGAATTCTCTCAGCATCTGGCCTAGTAGCATGGAAGACTGAGCTGGGAATCATAATCATGACACACAGTACTGCTCATAAAGGAATAGTAAAAGAAAAATAGTTTTTGTAGGCAAAACACTTACAATCCTATTACTCATTTTCCAGAATTTACTCTTCCAGAGTGTCCTTCTCTTACTGTTCCTCTAGTATGTTAACTTATGGCATCTTATGCCAAATCATGTAATATGAAAATTTGTTATGTTCACAATGTTTGACTGAAAGAGAAAAAAGTGATTTCCTTCAGAAATGGAGGAACAGATTCTAGAGAAGAAAGATGTTGCAAATAATTTCTAACAAAATTTAATCCTAATGTATGAGATCTTCATATTCCTTGCAGTGTCTGAAATCTCTGATCTGAATTCCATATGCTCCTATGAGAAGGTTAGACTTTCACAGGTGTTTGAAAGAACTCCAGAAGTTCAGTTCTCAAATAAGTCAAATTTCATTATTTACTAGACCAGTGGCTCTACTGTGAAAATTACTTTTGCCAAGAGTGTACAAGTTAGACATTAAGACCACTTTCTTTGAATTCTTTATTTCCTGTGGTTTTCTTTCTTTTTTTTTTTTTTTTTCCTTATGTGGAAAGGCTCAAGATTCTGCACAAGACCATAACATAGCAAAGCCAGGTCAAAAGTACCTCTAGTTCTCGAAAAGTAAAGACAGTGAACAGACACTCATTGTTCACCTACTTTGTGCCATTCATGACTTCATGGATTTCATCTTCATCATCATCTTCATCATCTCTCTCTCTCTCGCTCTCTGCTTTTTACTTTTCCACTCTGAAGATTCTTAGTTCCAAGTTCCTCGAAATTATTCTCTGATGATCTCTTTGCTCTTCTCTGAGTATTTCTCTGTTTTATTACATCCTTTTTGAAATGTAAGGACAAGAACTGTACAAAATATTAGAGATCCACATGCAGCATGAATTTGCAGTGGCATTTTTTTTCTTTGTTATCTGTTGTCTTTCCTAGAAACTCCTAAAATTTAGTTGAATTTTTGAAGACTAGACCGATCTTTTCAGAGAATCACACATTGTGCTTTTGAGATCTTGCCCCTGAACAGCAGTACGCAGCTCAGAGCCCATCACTGTATAAGGACTTGGGGTTTTTTTGGCTTGGTTCTTTTTTTTTATGTATAGCTACCATCACTAAAAAATTATCTACATTGAATTTCAGTGCTAATATATGAATTCAATCAGGCTGTTATGTGAAACCAAAGTTAAGCAAATATGTAAATGTTCTGAACTGGAACAAAGTTCGCAGTGGCATCCTTTTTCCGTAAGGGCAAAAAAGGACACTAACCACTTATCTCTGTAGATACTGTATGTATTATCTAAATCATAAAAAAAAAAAAGGGGGTACAACAACCAAAAACCAGAAATTGTAACATATACTGCAAAACCAAAAGAATCTGAGACCTGCAAAAACACTTTCACCATGGAATTGATTCATATCTTTTTCATTATTCAGTTAATTACATTGAAAAAAATAAAATGTTTTCTTAAAACTGAATCATAATCAAGTATAAGATGACTTCCTGTTTTTTCAGTACCAAGTCACAGGGAATTCTAATCTTAGAAATACATAGATGGCATTCAATGTCAGCTAAGCTTCTAGTTTTGCCTAATTAAATCTGGGTGACATGACAAAGCAATTTCCCCCAGGGCTATCTGATCTCACTTTTTTATCAGCATAATTTCATTGTACAGTGCAACTCATCTTCAGAGAGAAAATAAGGCAATGCTAGGTAGTGACCCCAAATCTATCCAAACCACCAATCCATTCCATGGAAAGGAGAAAAAACAAATTAAAATTCTTAGCTGGTATAAATCTGGTAATCTATACAGAGTTATCTGTACTGACATTAATGGATCATGATGACTTATGCCAGCTAAAAAGCTAAGTTTCTTTTCCATAATCATTCTTAGATTGAACTACAGATAATTAGAGTGAAATGCTATTTCAAACTCAAGTATTTATACAAACAGTAGTTCAAATTATCTATATTATATATTTTTTCTTAAAAGTAGCCAGTAAAGTAATTTACCCTAAACAGTGTTGCTCATTTGATTTTTGAAGAACTTGCCAATAATAGAGTTTTGTCCTCCTGGTCTTTAAAACTTTTGGTATCCTAGACTGATTTTAATTTCAGTCATTCTGATGTAAATCAAGAATAATTGCATCAAGTCACTGGAGCTACAGGACCACTGTACAATTTAAATAATATTTCATTTTATATCTGGAGGAATTTTTTTGACTTAAGGATGACATTTAAAATGTATTAATGAACAGATTAACAAAAAGTGGTAGCCTGAAGTATTTCGAGGTATGTGTTCATATTTTTTAGTGAGAGATGTGTAAATCCTGTGCTGTGATGTCTAGAAAGCATGGGCCTGGCTGGGGAAGGGGAGCCTTGCCTTTGATGTCTTTGAATGCAAAGATGAACAATCCCTCCTTATACTCCAGATGCAATGACTCCCTTAAGTGAGGAAGGAAAGAATCAAGGCAGGGAGAATATGGTGCTGCTCCAACAACCACTTTTGGTCTCAAGCAAAATATGTCACTGAACTAAGAACTGAACTTATTCCAGCATTCTCCTGGAGATATTGGCTGCTCATGGCTTGGACGGGTGTACTCTTTGCTCGGTCAAAAACTGCCTGGATGGCCAGGGCCAAAAGAGTTGTGGTGAATTGACTTAAATCCAGTTGACAGTCAGTCACAAGTGNAGGGGCTGAGGGATCTGGGGTTGGTTTAGCCTGGAGAAAAGGAGGCTGAGGGGAGACCTTATTGTTCACTGCAAGTACCTGAAAGGAGGTTGAAGAGAGGTGGGAGTCAATCTCTTGTCCCAGGTAACAAGTGATAGGACAGGAGAAACAGCCTCAGGTTGCACCAGGAGACGTTTAAATTGGATATTAGGAAAAATGTCTTCACTGAAAGGGTTGTCAAGCATTGGAACAGGCTGCCCAGGGAAGTGATTGGAACAGCATCCCTGGAGCTTTTGGAAGATGTGTAGATGTGCTGCTGAGGGATATGATGTAGTGGTGGACTTGACAGTTCCAGGTGAATGGCCGGACTTAATAATCTTAAAGGTCTTTTCCAACCTAAATGATTCTATGGTTCTATGATTCTTTAAGTGTTTGACATGTAACTTGTAATTTCAAATCAATTTTCTTGTGCTAACAGGACTTTGTACTCATGTTGGTAATTTTGTGGGTGTCTAGGTGGAGGCTTGAATTTTTTAAATGTTTTTAGAAAGAGTACTCAGAAACTGACCCTGTCCAGCTTGGCTGTCGTTCAACATTTGGCAGAATGGCTACTGTGCTTGTCTTCAAAAGGAATTATTCCTTCTGTGGAGTACTGTGGAGATGGAAATGGATAAACTGTTAGTCAATATAGAAGAAAGCCAATTACCTCGATGTGTTAAAAATGCCTACTGGTTAGATCCACATGGGGACTGGCATGAGATTTAAGTATCTAACTGTCTCTACATGTTTTCCTAATCCAAAACTGCTAACTCCTGCATCCCAAACCCCATTAGCTGCTGACTGACTCTGAAAATGTTTATTGTTACAAACCATAGAGATCTTTAATATCAGAATCTAAGTGTGCCAGAAACATTTTACTTCTAGTACTGCAGAATAGGTCCACCTCTACTGTAATATCTACAGCCTGCTCCTTTGCATATCTTGCCTGCCAAGTCAGATCTGTCCTGTGCTCTCAGATGCTAATAAAACAGGCTTTTGATCAAAGAGAGACAGTGAAAAGAGCCACTAATAGGAACAACTACAGCAGCATCCAGCACAGTCTTTTTCTCATTCAGATTTGTGCTTTGTTCTGAGGTACTGGTCTGTTTGGTACAAAATGTGCCACAGCTAAAGGAATACTTGGACTTTAAATTGCAGAGCCTGGAGTCCAAATTCCTGTTTGGGCTATGGTTCGTTGAATCTACTTTATCCAGTAGAACATCCTGTTGTGTCATAAGATATTCTATTATAAATCTAATGTGATTCATATTAGCGAGGTTATTTTACTTTTCATGAAGCATTTTCATGAAGCAATTAGAATGTGATTTCCAGGTTCAAGTCCTTGTTTTTATGGTAGATTATATATTTAATCAAAGATCTACATATATGTGTGCTTGTATGTGTGCATAAATGAAAAGACAAAAATATATTTTAGGACTAAAGAATGGAATTAAAGTCTTACTTCTAGCTGCTTCTGCAATATTTTGGAAGAAATAAGTCACCTTTTAGAAGAAGGCATTGAGATATCAATTGCTGTCCTGCTCTTAAAGCTGTGAATTCTGAGTATTGACAGACCATACTGTATATTCCTAAGCCCAAGGACATTGTTAAGCCCAGGACTCCTCTATTCTGGTTCACTACCTAAAAGTTAGCTGATCATTCTAGTCAAGCTTTGTATTCAAAAGAGAGAAATTGTCATCTTTAGGGGGTGATTCATCTCCTCATAAGACACAAAGCTGAGACAGGACACGTGAATTAGCCTCTGAATATCAATTTCTCTCTAGTGATTATAATGGGTGCATAGCTTGGACATAAGGCAGATGAATTCCATCTCTACTGTCCCATCTAGGTGAGTCCCTCAACATGTAGGGTCTTCTTACTTTCTTAACCAATTAACTCTTTCTATGCATTGCATACAGAGCCTGAATTTTTAGCCTGGATCTATAAAAACAACCTCCACTAGACAGCTAGATGTCTAAAAGTAAGGCACGTAGTGATATAGCCAAAGAAATATTTTTTTTTTAAAAAAGGGGTAACTTACGTCCAAAGAAGGTAGATAGATAGGAAACTTGCAGAGAGATGGAAAACCTACTGGAAAGGCATTTTCAGTTTCGATGTTAATATGTGAACTCAATCAGGCTGTCATGTGAAACCAAAGTTAAGCAAATACGCAAATCTTCTGAACTGGAACAGTTCTTAGTGGCATCCTTTTTACATAAGGGCAGGAAAGGACACTAATCACTCATCTCTGTAGATGCTGTATGTTTATTTTAGGCTGGTCATCAAGTCCACTGAAGATTTAAAGAGTTAGAAAAGGGAATTACAGAGTTCAGTTTGATTTTATGCAATTAGCACTACTATCCCCAAAGGAGACTACATTTGTACTGAAAAAATACTGTAGAGTACAATATCATTTTGGAGCGCTGTGGATTTGTTTCTGGAGCAGAGATGCTTTAGTAAGCACCTTCATAGAAAAGTGCATAGTAAATACAGAGAGGAAGCACAAGTCTGAAAGGTTTCATCTATAGGCAGCTGTTATGTCTGCTTGTAATTGCTAAGGTTTGTAACTCAATTATAAAATTATAGCTGAGTTTATGTGGAAAGCATGCCCTGTTAAAAAGAACTCTGTCATGACTGTTTATACTTGAAGTGCTAAGGGCTTGCTTTGGTCATTACTGCCTTTGATACGTTTGATGCAGGGAAGGGAAGAGGAGTTGAAAATATTAGTTACTTTGCTTAAAACCAGTTTTTGCTAGTAGAAGGAAGGACACAAGCAAAGATGTTCTGTATGGGAGAGGACATACAACAGGAAATAGATAGGGCAAAAAGCTCTTCCTTGCTTTCTCCATAGACACAGAAATTTAGTTGGAGGATATTCCCTTCACCCTCCCTGCAGTTCAAATTAGTGTAACTAGAAAAAAGGGCCAAAGTATTTCTTTTTTTTTCCTTTTTTTCTTTTTTTTTCTTTTTTTTTCTTTTTTTCTTTTTTTTTTTTTCTTTTTTTTCTTTTTTTTGAGATGGCTTTGTGTACTGGGTCTGGCTGGGATGGAGTTAACTTTCACTGGAGTAGCCAGTATGGTGCTGTGTTCTGGATTTCTGAATAAAACAGTGTTATAACATATCAGTGTTTTGGCTGTTGCCGAACAGGTGGAGTCCTATCCCTCTCCCATCCCGTTAGAGGTGTTGGGGGGGAGTGAGCAAGCGGCTGTGTGGGCGCTTAGCTGCTGACTGTGGTCAACCTACCACACAGTGGAAAAGTTTCCAGCAGATAAACACTACTGTGGAATTAGTCAAAATAGAATACTTTCAAGTAATTCAAGTGACGTGTTGTCCCTTTGTATTGAATGGGAGAAACAGAATATGAGTCATCTAACCTATTCCAGATTTCTATACTTATATGAGATGAATCACACTCTCAAAATGTGTTTCTTACTATTTAGTCAGATGAATTCCATGCTTCATGTCAGTAAGTGAGAACTGGTGTCAGTGAAGGTTCAGCTAAGCAAGAAGCTTAAACAGAAGAAATTTATTACGGCAAGAAGAACAAAGTAGGTAACTGTGGGATGACTTGGATTGGCTTAGAGAACGGGAAAGCTGACAACATTATTACACACCAGAAGAAGGTTTCAATTTGGGAATACATATTTAGTAATTAGCAGTAAGCCCACATATTTCTTAGTGTCCTGCTATGTGACAGCCAGACGGATGCTTGAAGGGATTATAGTATCCTCCTGTGGGTGGGATATAAAATTATATTTTAAAAAGTTGAGAATGAATTAATGGACTCATTCAAACCAGATATTGCATTCACAAAACTAGAATGGGGAAAGGCACGTATGTAGAAGATGATGACTCTGGAGGATGGATGCTGTGACTGACAGCTGAGATGATATAAAATAAAACAGATTTGAAATGAAAACTCCTATAAGAAGTAAGAACTATTATCTAATGCAGCAGGTCAGAATATTCAGCAGATAAACTTGCTGGACAGTCATGAGACAGTCTTAGTAACAGACATTTGAACAACTCTGTGAAAAAGGTGTCAAGAAGACTACAAGGGAAAAAGAAAGAACAAAGAGAAATTATAAGGGGTTAGACAAAAAACGGTGTATTTAACAGGTGTTTTAAAGCATATTCAATTGAAGATCATCTTGGTATGTAGGAATTAATTAAAATTGTGTTCTGTTTAGTTCCTTAAATGTTTGATGTTTCATGGTGAGCCACAACATCTGTAATATATTAATGAAAAAATCAGTTGTTCAAATTAAAAGTTAATTTAAGTTCATTAAGATTGTACTTCTTAAAAGATGCTTATAATTATTTTAATAAGATGATATGGTGGAAAATCTATTTCAGTACCATGGCTATATTCATACAACATAGGAAGTCAACAGCTGCAGGTTTAGCATGAAATATTATATAGTTCAGCATGCTAATTTAATTATAATTACTATTGCTAAACAAAAGGTTAATTATAGAGCAGGAGAATAATATTGTGGAAAAGGACACCAAAGCTCTGTAAACAGATCTGTACTTAAATATTGCAAAATGCAAGGAACAGGTAGATAAAATGTCAGAGTCACACAGAAATTAAAGCACATTTTAGAATAATCCTATTTGCTTTGTATAGCCTGTGTCTGGGAGTAATAGAATTCCATGCCATAACAGAATTCACCTATTTTCAGCAGAAGTAATACACAGCAGACAACTTTTTCATCTGAGCCATTCTGACCAGCTTCATAGGCAATGTTCTGTGCTCTCTGCCTTCCAAATGCATTTGAATGGTCCTTACTTTCCTCCTGAATTCCCTTATCAATCCTGTATAATAACATCTGCCAACGCACTATTCCATTTCAACCATTCTCATATGAAGTCAGTGGCACAATAAACAGACTGCACTTCTTGACTTCTGAGTACTTAGGCATAAGAATAATAGAATTACTTAACTGTTTCAGACCAAATGTTTAGGTTGTCTAGGTCTCCAGACAGACCAGCAACAGATGCTTAAGGAAGTGTATAACAATACAGTATTTACTGTGATATGTTAATTTTGTCACACTTCTGCATTCTTATTTAGAATATTACCTTAATGATGGAATATGGAAAAGGAGTGAGAGCTTCTGCTTTACTTTCTATTGTCCATGCGGATTCATAATGCTGGTGGTCTTTTTTCAGTGAGCCAAATTCTGCTCTCAGGTATACATACATGACTTTTTTTTACTGCAATGGAAATTGTCTACCTGTATCTTCAAGTTGATTTTGTCCCATTGATTTTTCTTGATATTTTGTGTAAGCCCACAGAAAAAAGCAATTAATATAAACTTCAATGTAAGAAAACTTGTGAATTTATTGACAGTATGAAGCTTAGAACTATTCAAAGCAATTTTCCATGTCAGCAATTATTTCTGAGAGAGAGTGCTCTTTGAATGCTATTTGACTAGCTGCTTTTATTTTGGGGAAATGGAAGCCGTGGAAACCTGGTTTTAAGATGACTGATAAAGAAGTTGTCTTAGAGCAAGCTACAACACTCTAGCAATAACTTTGTCAGTTACAATGAAATACTTCCAAGACAATTACTGAAAAGTAGATTTCCTTTTGAAAGCATCAGTAAGTTCAAATCAATGAAGCTGGTTTTTTTTCTTTTTTCAAATAATAAATGAGCCTAAAACTTGTCAGTATGTTTAAAATACAGAGATATGAAGTATTTTGGAAATACTTGGTGTTATGCATGGCTCCATGGTAGCACAAGTTTTATTTTCTATTCCTTAAAATTTTTTTCTATATCGACTAATTTATTTGCAAATATATACATTTAAATTAAAATACATAAAGTACATGAGATTCTTAATGAAAGAGTTACATAATCAAATATTAGTTGTGCTTAATTTTCCCATAGACATTTTACAGCAGTGAGATTTTTTTCTTCTTTCTGTATAGACTGAGGCCACAGAAGGGAGGACTAGATCAAGTTATGTGAGACAGTTACATTTTTTTCTGTGACATTTCCTGTTGTTTCCTCCTATTATTTCCACTTATTCTGGATGACAATAGTATCTCTGCAGAGATGAAGAAAAGGAGAAAAAAATCTATGGAAATATATCTGAGTATTGGAGCAAAACCCTTAAAAGACTGTATCGTATGGACTGGACAGAGAGCCTGGGCAGAATGAGTGCACAACAAAACTTAAGTGATGAGAAACATCTTGTATAGGCATTAAAGAGGAAAGAAATGGAAGAAAATAGACTAACAAGGGAGAGTCCGTTTTATAGAGAAGGAAGGCAAAGGTAGAAAAGAGTTGGACGTAGATCACCATCAAGTTACGAGTTCACTTCCTTTTACCCCTTGTTGGTTTTCACTGTACTATGGTGTGTTTATCTGTGTGGTTTTGATGGTCTGTATTAACTTCTCCCCAGTATTCCGTAGGCTTCTGAAATCCAAGGGATTACAAGAGAAAGGATTTCTTACTGTCATTTGAATAGTTAGGGAATACTTTAATTTCTTATAATAATGCATCTATCTCCCTTTGTCCTTATTCTTACAGCCCTACATATTCTGAAACCTTACAAGGAGGTGAGGATTTCTAAGTATGCACATATATCCCTCACCACCAATTTTCTGTTGATTTTGATGTCTTATTTTCACCTACGTAATGTCGTCACTATGCCACCTGTATTCAACATTGCTGAACTTCAAATTTTATAACATATTAAATTTGAATTTTAAAAATGTTTCTTTGCTATTATTGGAAGTTTTTCTATTTGTTATTATTGGAAGCTATAGGAAAAATTGAGAAAGAGCATAACACTTTAATTTAGAAGTGGTATACCATGGACCTTTGCTGAACATAGAATTTACACTGGTTTCCTGTAGATGGTTTTACCTCAGGTTAACCTCATGAAGTTCAACAAGGGCAAGTGTAAGGTACTGCACTTGGGGAAGAATGATCCCATGCGCCAGTACAGGTTAGGGGCTGACCTGCTGGAAAGCAGCTCTGTGGAAAGGGACCTGGGAGTCCTGCTGGGCAACAGGATGACCATGAGGCAGCAATGTGCCCTGGTGGCCAAGAAGGCCAATGGCATCCTGAGGTGCATCAAGAGGTGTGTGGCAAGTGGGTCGCAGGAGGTTATCCTCCCCCTCTACTCTGCCCTAGTAAGGCCACACCTGGAGTGCTGTGTCTGGTTCTGGGCTCCGCAGTTCAAGAAGGACAGGGAACTGCTGGACAGGGTACAGCAGAGGGCTACAAAGATTATTAGGGGGCTGGAACATCTTTCTGATGAGGAAAGGCTGAGGGACTTGGGTCTTTTTAGTCTGGAGAAGAGAGGGCTCAGAGGGGATCTCATCAGTGCTTACAAATGCTTAAAGGGAGGGTGCCAGGAGGATGGCACCAGTCTTTTTGCAGTAGTGCCCAGTGATAGAACAAGAGGTAACGGGCACAAACTTGAACATAGGAAGTTCCATCTAAAGATGAGGAGGAACTTCTTGACTTTGAGGGTGGCAGAGCACTGGAACAGGCTGCCCAGAGAGGTGGTGGAGTCTCCAACTCTGGAGACATTCCAAACCCGCCTGGACGCCATCCTGTGCAACCTGCTGTAGGTGACCCTGCTCTGGCAGGGCGGTTGGACTGGATGATCTCCAATGGTCCCTTCCAACCCCTGTGATTCTGTGATTCTGTTTTAAAACCAGTTTATTTACTCTGATGGAAATCATACTACGGACACCCTCTGTTTCAATGTCTTTTGAAGAATTGTAAATAATGCCTTTTCTGCATTTAATCCAAATGGAACGAAAATAAAACTTTCTATTTTGCAACTGTCTGCTTGAACAGTTGTTACAGTTATTTATGGTAAGACTATGTATCTACAATAGGACTATTTATTCCACCATACTTATGCCAGTTTTACACCTGATATCTGCTTATTTTTCTCAACTGCCTTTTAAATTTTTCTCATTTTCTCCATTAGTGTCCATTTGAATTTTTCCAAAGATTTCAAACACATTAATTATGTTCCATCCCTTTGAGATACTTAAAGACTACGTAGAAAAAATGTAGTTGATTACTGAAATTCAGGCTAGAGTAATGTGATATCTGCAGCTGACTAAATAAGATATGCAAGATAATTATTTAAAAATTCAGGGAAGGAACTGAAAAACAGTTGAATAGAATGCCCAGAGGGGTCTTAGGCATATAGGTTGCAATTTAGCGAATTAGAATTCAGTTAGCACAACGCCATTGATATAAAAATATTACAGAATCTATGACAGTCACTTGGTATAATATTCATTGCCTGAACTTATAATATTCATTGACTGAACCAGAGAGAAATCTTATGAAGTTCAACAAAGGCAAGTGTAGGGTCCTGCACCTGGGGAGGAATAACCCCATGCACCCATACGGGTTAGAGCACTGGAACAGGCTGCCCAGAGAGGTGGTGGAGTCTCCAACTCTGGAGACATTCAAAACCTGCCTGGATGCCATCCTGTGCGACCTGGTCTGCCAGGGGTGTTGGACTTGGTGATCTCCAGAGATCCCTTCCAACCCTGGTGATTCTGTGGTTCTGTAAACTTAAGCTGCCCAAAACTTAGATTAATCCTGCCAGGTGTTATTAGCAATATTCCTATGGCACTTTTTGTAAGATCTCATTCTACCGATGGATGTAATCATGTGTCTGGTGCCATTTCACTCATCCTTGCTTATCTGTTTACCGGGGAAGGCTTTGCATTCCCTTAGATCAGGCACTGTACCTGCCAGTCTTGTGTGAGTGTCTTGGATACCTTAGACATCTGAAATTAATCTAGATGCGTATGTTTATGCAAATGCATAAGAACTAAGGGTTTCAGATCAACTTCAGATTGTAGATGCCCAAGTGGGATTCCGCTTCAGATCAGGATACCAAATTAAGAGCACTGTACACAAGCATTTATATCCAAGTTACGTGTCTAAGGTCTTACAGTCATTGGAAATCAAGTGCTTAATTCACTTGTCCAAACATAGGGATCCAATACCCTTTGATGTGCCCCAGGATATCCTCCTAACTGTTCTCTAACCGTATGTTCAGAACAGCACAGGTCTTCTGTTGGTCCTGTGTTGCATCTGCCAGCCGTATGTATGCATCTTTAATTCCCAAGAGTACATGAACAGGCACTAAATGCCCATGTGATGGAAGTAAACCAAGTCCCTGGTCAACCTAGTGAATGAAATGATGTATTTAGCTGACTATATATGGGTACCCAATTTTAGATGTCTATAATCCGGAGCTGAATTGTACCCACAAAGTCTGAAGGAATTAAATTTACTAATGTAAAAAATTTTGCTTTTCCATCTCATCTCGAAGAGTGCATGTTCTCTCTCCCACTCATTACTCCTTGTAAGTATTTTATAACTTTTGCGAAAGTCACTGTTGCTCAGTTCAATGTAATAAAAACAGAAGGGAATACTTGGTCAACTAGTTAGTCATTTAGTGTTAAATTAATTGGATTTCCTAAGGGAAAAAGGAACTTAGATATGACTTGAGGCAACTTGGACTTTAACTACCAGAAACTGATTGGTTCAGTGTAGCTCACCCACTCACTGTACAGGGCTAACACAGTCTAGAGGAGATTCATCATATCTGTGTTACATAGCATCTGGTCCTGTGTCTTGGTTGGGCCCTGTGTTGTGCCCTTCTGGCCTTATGTCATAATTACTAATGTGTGTATTCATGATTTTTCTCTGTGAAAAGTGCTTGAAATAATGTAAAATTATCTTTTGGCCTATCAGAATTGTGTTTTTGTAATATGAAACTGAAAGTATGCGTTGCATTTGCAGAAGTGTGACATAAAAGATAGGTGTGGGTATTTCAGGATACAAAATCTTCTATACTGTTGTAGGCTGCTGTGAGGTGAAGGGATACAGATCTGCTATAGTTTTTGTCCATATTCATTCATATTCTTGAGAATGGTCTCTGGAGTGCATTATCCTTTGAGCTGTGCTTTGTTCTCGTGCTAGAAGGAGCTATTTAGATCACTCTGGAAGAGAGGGTGGCAGTGAGTCAATCCTTAGCATAGAAAATTGTGGGAGGAGGATCCAAGGAATCAGAATTTTGAATTAACCAGAAAATTAAGTCTTTTGACAGCCTAGACATGATTGAAGACAATCTTTGTTTGAATGCATGATTTAAAAAAATAAAAGTCGAGATGATAAGGCAATGGACTGAAGAAATATGGGTAATGTTAAAACATTTATTTTCAATTAATTTATTAATTGAATTAATACTACCTGACATGAAATACAGTTTTTTTCAATTGTTTTACATAAAATAGATCAGAATGAAGATTGAAACTTTCATTATACAGTTCTCTTTGGTAACAGAGTGGAATGTGTTTTTCCTTTTTTGTTCCTGCGCCATCATATCTCATAGTTTATTAGGTAAATGATTTAAAAGACTAGAGATGAGAACCATTAGGGGCATGCTAGAATTCTTATATCAAATAACTGGAAAAGCCTCAGGGAGACTTTGCTTCTTTCTTGCTGAGATCAATGTTTGTCTATTTGTGCAATAAAATTAATAATAAATATTAAAATTGCCATTGGCTTTAAAGACTCAATGATTTAAAAAAACCCCCAACCCATATCTCCCCCACTTCTAATATCCTATGAATTAGAAAGGCTATTATGTCTTTGTGTCTTGTTTCTATTCTCACTTCTACAGGTGTTAACCAGCTTTAACCTCACCAACATTAAGGAAGTTTGTATAGCATAAAGATACCAGATACAGTAAGACAGTAACCAATCTAAAAAGAAAGAAAGTTGGCTGTTTTGCACTGGTTACAAAGGAAAAAAAAAAAAAGAGATCTTGCTTGTGACAATAAAACTGACTGCTGCTCTCTCTTACATTTACAGTTATAACTGTGGATGAAATCTCTATACATGTTCTATAATGTCTGGAACAAAACCCAGGCATAGTAAATTAATATATGTACCTTTCACTATAAATACTACACCTAATGACATTTATGAAATTTTTATTCCAGAAGATCAAAGAAGGTTTTAATGATAAGTTAGATGAATGTGAAGTATCATTCCTTCCAGGTTATGATAATCATTATTCTAATAGTACGTCTTGATTAAAATGATTGAAAAGTGAATTTCTATGCAAGGACAATAACTTTTTTCTTTCATGCAATTTAGAAGTAAATGTCAATATTCTTTGGTTTTACCACTAACAATTATATTATCAGTGCAATTTTCATGTAAAAATAATGGTGTTGATTAACCTCTAGCCCATCTATATTCAGCATTTAAATGACGTACCTGAGTTAACATTCTAGTTAAGCTATATGTTTTTCCTACATAGTGTATTGGGTTTGCATGGCAAGGTTTTGGTAGCATGGGGGTTGCAGTGGCGGCTTCTGTGAGAAGATGCCCGAAACTGCCCCTTGTCTGATACAGCCAATGCCAGCGGACTCCAAGGCAGACTCGCTGCTGGCCGAGGCTGAGCCCGTCAGCGGCGGTAGTAGTGCCTCTGGGATAACATATTTAAGAAAGGGTAAAAACTGCTGCACAACAGCGGTCAGAAGAGAGAGAGGAGTGAGAATATGTGAAAGAAACAGCTCTGCAGACATCAAAGTGAGTGAAGAAGGAAGGGGAGGAGGTGCTCCAGGCAGAGGTTCCCCTGCAGCCTGTGGTAAAGACCATGGTGAGGCAGGTTGTGCCCCTGCAGCCCATGGATTCAGATTTGAATGATCAGGACTGATCTTAGTTCTCCCTCCCTGTCTCCCCCTTTACTGGCTACAAAGGTGGGCCTAAACTCAGTAACTTTATGGCCTTAATCTAGGGACCTCCCTAGGTCCCTAAAATTTTGTGGGATTCATGCAGATCAAAAGCTGAATAGTAAAAAAGCCTACTGATCATGATAAAGAATCTAAAAATAGGAAAAACGATCTTGTGGTATTCATAAAGCAGACCAATCCTGAAAAAAAAGAGAGTGAGGATCTAGTGAAGACAAAGAATGGAATTATATACTGATTAACATGGACCATGACATGGAGACTCATTTATTTTAAGGCAATACAAGCAAAAATACATCTGTGTATCAGGGGAAAAAATATAGTAGATATGTAAAGGCTAACTTAAGTTTTGATTTTTTCTTTTGAATTTACTAATCACTTCCAGCCAGGAAATGGAAGTAGGAGGTTAATCCAGAACACCTTAGAAAAAAGTGTGAAAAGAGCAGAATAACCCTCCTGAGAAAAAAAGGGAAAAGATAGCACTAAAATCAGCTATATGTATGTACTGATTAAGACACTAGAAAAGATGTGATATAATTAAAACTGAACATCAAGACATAAGAACTAATACTTATGTTCACTAAGCTTTGATATTGATTTAAAACTTGGAGAACATCTAAGGCCATAATTGTTTTGTGACAACGATAAGAGTAGAATCAACCAGAAAGTACATCTTACATTTTTACTGAAGAGTGTGGCTGATTTAATTGTGATTTCCCTCATTATTCTGTACAGAAGAGAATAGAAAACCTATGAAACACAGACTTTGACACTTTAGAGACCTGGGGATTAGTTGTGTCTCTAAAACATCAACTGGTTATGGCTCCTCCTAAATTGAACATTTTAGGTCCTGATACTGTACATATACTGAAATCTACTGAAGATAGTAGGCTTCCACATGTGGTCATTTGAAGGACTGAGGTTATCAGGATTTCAGTCCTGCGTTTCATAGAGATAATAATCCCAGTGTTATAACCCCCATAGTGATATCTTTGCCAAAGTGATATTTGGAACAGGATGTATTAATACCTCCTGTAGAAGCCCTATATTGTATTTGCATTATTTCATACAGCAAGAAGTGTACTACTTCTTCCTATATGTATTGGTAATGGTTTTAAACTAAAAGAGGGTAGATTTAGACTCGGTATAAGAAAGACCTTTTTTACGATGAGGGCGGTGAAACACTGGAACAAGTTGCCCCGAGAGGTGGTAAGTGCGCCATCCCTGGAAACATTCAAGGTCAGGTTGGATGGGGCTCTGAGCAACCTGATCTAGTTGAAGATGTCCCTGCTTATTGCAGGGAAGGTGAACTAGACAACTTTTAAAGGTCCCTTCCAACCCAAACTATTCTATGATTCTGTGATTCTGTATACTTAGATGGATACTTGTGCTTCCATCATAGCATATCCTAATTCCCTGTGACTCCTCTTTTGTCTTCATTCAGGGTTTAGAGGAAAGCTAGAAGCATTATGTTTACCTAATCTAACCTTCTAAATATAAGATTTAACATAGAAATTGACTTACAATTTCTACGATCCAAACTAAGAATGATGATGATCACATCTGCAAAACAGAAAACTAACTGTTGGACTGTGGATATTGTCAATAAACACTTCAAAAAGAGTTCTCATTCAGGTGCTCCAAGTAATATATAAATGTGCAAGCAGATACTATTGGAGAAAAAACACTAGGAAGGTGTCATTATGACTGTCTCTAGTCCTGGTGAATGTACTCTGGCTGCACAGGTGAAAAATACTGGAAATAAATGTGGATTCAGAAAAGAACTATAAGAAGTTCTAGACACAACAAAACCTGCTTCATATAGACAGACAGTAAAACAACCTGTTTAATTTATCCAAATGAGGATAAAAAAGTAGTTTGATGACAAATACTTGTGAAGTAGCTGAAGCCAATAAGCAAAAGACAATCTGTGATGTTACATATTTATTTTAATCAGCAATTTTGGTATACATTTGTTAGCAGGCTGAAGAAGATACTGTAACTAAAATGGTCATAACTTTCTACATTGAATGACCTGGGCAGCCAGCACCAGATTGTCTAATTCATTCATTGTTGATAAAATAGTTGAATATCTTTCTGAAAATATTTCTTATTTTAAACTGTTGAAAGAAGGTGACAGTCTAGTTTTTCATGAGTGCATTCTGTGATTTTGGCTTGTATATTTGTATCTGAGTTCCTAATCTAGTGACTTTGTAAAGTGGGCAGTTTACGTAGAGGCCTTAAATAACTTTTCAAAAGCTTAAATGCAAACATCCAATTTAGAATCATAGTGAGAAATTATTATGTATGCTGTGTATTAGTCTTTCAACCTACTGAACCTCTGCATCTTGAAAATTAATACAAAAACCAGTAACTAGTTTATTAAGCTGTTGCTCCACAGAAGCCAAACATGCTCAAATAAGTATTAATTAAACCACAGCACTTCTAGGGATGCATGGGAAGAGGCAGAAGTGTGACTGCACATATCTGAGGGGAAAGTTTTAGTGTATATCAACTTTGTGTTGACCTGAGGAAGGAGGTGAGTCACTCGCATGGATGGATCCAAGGTTTGGCTTAGGCTGAGTGATTAGGGATATAGATTAAAATTATACATTTGTAGCTGACCGTAGACATGGAAAGGATATTTAAGCATGTTCTTATTCTTTGCATGAGAATACTTTTATTTTATGCACATCATTTGCTACTGAACCCAAACTAAATTTGACAGTTACTGTCAGTATTCATATGGCTTTTCTATAGTAGCATATCTAGTTATATTAGCAAAACACATGTTTTGGAGAAGTTTTGATATGATGACTTTCTAGGGATTTATCCTTTTTAAATACAAACATAAAAATCCTGCACGTATTTAGCTCTGTTTTGCAGGTTTATGAATCCTGTAACTAAAATCTGTAGTCTAAAATACAGATTACCTTCTTTCAGGGTAATTATTACTGTCAGGTACTTTGTGTGCTGGCTACTTGCTGGGTGCTGGGGGCAGTGAGGGGTCCCTGTGGGGTGTCAGGGCAGGACCCGGCAGCAAGGGCCCATCCCACCACCCCAGCCAGGAGAAGGGCAGTTGGGGGGCACTGGTGGCAGCCCCAGCCCTGGGCATCGGGCACCTCCCTGGGGACTGGCCAAGGCTGGGCTAGGACATGGACCTACGGATGGAGCTGGCTCAGCAGGTCCCATGGCTGGGCAGGGTAGGGCTGCAGGGAGCTGGAGACCAGCACTGCTGCGACATCGCTGGGATAGGGGCTTCGGCATGAAGAGCACTCTGTAAGAGCATTGCTGTTTCCACATGTTGGCTGGTGTTTCAGGAGGACATATTGCCTCCTGTATAAAGGAGCTTATTTGTTTCTGTTAGTGTTTTCATGTACTTAGACTTGAAGAATGTCTTAATGCGATAAATCTGTCGATAAATATATACAAGTTTATTATCTTTAAATTTGAGTGTCTGATCTTTTAAAACCACAGTGCCAAGACTTCAAAGAATGATAAATTATGCAGCAGTACACAGTGATGGATATGCATATGTACTGTAATGACTGCTCATAGTATGCTATTTGTTTTGCTGGTTCCAAATTTTGACCTATAACATGAGTCATGCACAAACATTTAATATTGCTGACAGGGCATCTTTTTTCTCCAACTAAATCTTTCCTTCTTGGTTTAAGACAGGCTGTCCTCTTAAAATAGTCTTAGAAAGTGTTTATTTGCTCCTTAAAGTACCTTTAAAATTCTACAAAAGCATTGGAGAAGATGATGGAGGTTTAATTCTTACTTAAAAATAGAAAAAAATCTATTGGAAATACGGAAATTCTTCTCTATCTTTCTAATGAATGCCAATATGCATTCTAAATCACTGTAATTTTGAGCACATCTCTCCATTGCTTAGAGGGACAGAGGAAATCCTTGTTTCCCATATTCTTCAGTACTTTACAGCAATAAGCAAAATAAACCATTCTGGTAACATCTCAATATGCTTTAAAACCTGGAGAAGCCACTATGATTCTGTAGCAGAAGTAAAACTCAGTTTCATGTATCATAAAATCATAGAACGGTTTGAGTTGGAATGGACCTTTAAAGGTCATCTGGTCCAGCCCCCCCTGCAATGAGCAGGGACATCTTCAACTAGATCAGGTTGCTCAAAGCCCTGTCCAACCTGACCTTGAATGTTTCCAGGTGGGACACCTACCAAGTCTCTGGGAAACTTGCTACAGTATTTCAGCACCCATGTATGTGCAGGAACAGGATGGAGTCAGATATACAGCAATATTGACATAAAACTGGCTTGTTAACATCAAGGAAACCATTACAGTGGCAGAAAACCTCTAGAAATAGTGGAAAAAGTGGCTTAGGTATGGAGTTAGAGGCACACACATTATGGACATAGATTTGCCTCTAATATATTTGTGGAATGGTTGCACCTGGGAAAACATCTGGAAATAGCATATAGTTCTCAGGAAACATGAGATATTTTGGTAGGCATAAGTAATCAGGGCGTGGATCTTTTAGACAAAAGGCACAAGCTTGTGTCAGTTTCTAAAGTTAAAGTTTAGGACCATGCCATTTGGAGAAAAGGGTATCATACAATGTGATTGAATGACGAGAATCATAATTGCATCAGTCCATGGTCTAGGCCTTTCTGATTTTATTTGCCTGCTCCAATTGACAAAAGAAGTAATTTTAACCAGGGAAAAAGGAAGACGTGAGGATTTTTTTTTTCCTCTTTTTACTGAACATTTTAGAAGAGGTGTTCAAAAAGAAAAAAAAAAGTAAAATCCAGTTATTTTCACTTTGTTTCTTTATTTCCATGAAGATATTTTCCCCCTTCTTTTTCTGGGCCTAGTAAAGTGTCAGTGTGACTGGTTTTGCTACAGATCTGAGGGCTAAATATGTGTTGCATTTAAAATCAGATTATAAATCTTTTTCGAGAGCTGGAAAATAAATGACAACCTAGGGTTTACAACAGCTGCTGTGGTTGAATAAACCATGAACTTTATATTATCACGTGAAAATCTCTGCTGAGGCTTTAGGCGCATCTCAAAGCTGTAGGATATTAAAAAATAATTTGTTTTTTATTAACCATGGCATGCTACTGAATAAATTAAAAGTAACTTTTGATGGATGATATATAAGAGTTTTTGCTGTGCTTTAAAATGCACCAGGTACTTCTCTCAGATTGACGCGGTTAGTTGCTACCTGGTTATGTCACATTTCAGGTTAGTATGTAACATCTGTCCTAATAAAAATGAGAACTTCAACCCTCATTACAGAACATTGCTTCTACTGTTAGGTTTTTTGGGTGGG